>CM017571.1:39956979-40364479 GCA_007844125.1 Sinonovacula constricta | reverse complement strand
TTCCCTCCTAACGCTCGGGGCTAAGGGGACAGCATTACGCCTGACTCGTCGGTGTCAGTATAATGAACCGGTCGGGTTAAGTCCCTGGGCACCTGATATATGATAGAAATGTCGCCGCACAGTGTCGGTAAACATGCCGGCAAATCAATCCCAAATTATTTATATTTATATCTACATGTATTAAATGCATGGGATAACTTCTTTTTGTCTAAAAATGTTATATGTTCTTTTATTACTAATTAAAATATGCACTGGTTGATACTTTTATATATTTTGTTAATTACTTTTTAGCCGTATCTCCATTAATTAGGACCCTTGCACCAAAGTGTCATTATGTTAACAAAGATGGATTGACCCTAACCCCCAGGTTTATTATGGAAACATCAGAATATAGCTTTAGATCCAGTTCGCCGCGTTACTATATTATATATCTATATAAATACATCAACCGTTGTACAAACATACCAATATTTGACCTTACCTGGTAGTGTAATCGATAGAGCGTCGGCTCCGTGTAAGAGGGGCCCAGGTTCGATCCCGGGCCGCGACATACCAAAGTCGTTAAAATGGTATGTTATAGCTACCTTGCCAACGCTCAAGTAGATATGAGGGTAGTTCCATGACTGGTTGGCCTAGTGTCAGGATAATGTGACTGGGTGTAGTATCATGGCAGGGGTTCGCGGCATGCTATAGACTCTGAAGGCAGCACTATATATGCCTCAAGTGAACATCGTCTCAAGATAAGGGAAATACTGTTGGTGGGACGATAAACCAAATCAACAAACCAATATTTGAATGATTGTATCTTTATTTATTTAACTTTTAAATGATATCTGATGATAACCTAAATGTTTGTGTGAGCTACACTATAACTACACATTTATGATTGGAGTGGGTGACTCATTTCGCTGTATGTATCATTTTATTCCAAACATAACGTAAAAACGGCCACACGTAATTAATTGGTGATCTGTTGAGATCCAGTTAACAGACGGGAACTTTCAAGAGGTATATGACATTTCGCCTGTGTATATGCTTTATGCATTTTGATGTACCGATAACAAAAAATGCCTTTGGGTATTTTAAAATTGTAAGTGCATACGCTCTAACATATGAATGGTAAGAAGATGTCAGTCATGAAATACTCAATCCGACCTTTTATAATGTTCCAATATATTTTACGACAGTTTTTCCATTGTCTCTAATATCCATTGTCTCCAATATAATAATCTGGCTCAGAGTGTCAGCTGCAAATTGAAAGGTGTAAATGCATTTTTCTTTATTTGTATTCAATGCTTGTATCATTTTTTGAATCCCAATATGGGCCGCCAGTCCAGAAAAATAATTTCGGCGAAGTGTGAAAACTTAACATACAAACAACGTTGCGGACAGACATGAAAACCCACTCTCTACCATCGGCGCATACATTTCACCTCTGTTATTGGCTCACTTAATGTCGGGACTACTTTCGATCCACATGACTTCCAAAAAGTCACATGATATTAAAGATGGTGACACCGGTGAAACGGGAAGTTGTCACTCTCTACCGTCGGCTCATACATTCACTATGAAGGGTAAAAGATGGAAAATAACACTTTTACCATACCCAATGGGAAGGCTAACAACAAGACCAAATTTGCTTTTAACTGCGTAGGTCAATGCCCCCCTCTGTTTATCTTTTAAAACCAAGTTCTTGTCGTATTTCTTAACTGCCTCGTGGATCACGTCTATGTTTATTTGCAAATGCGCATTAATATCACTGTTATTCTTCAAAAAAATGGTGCGCTTGAATTAATTAAATATCTTTAATTATTTACTTCAATATATGTCTTTTTAGTAGATGTTTATTCATTTTATGTAGAAGTATTATTTTAATTTGAAAATATCCTTAAAAAACACTTTAAAATTTCCGTCAAAAATCTTGACGTGAGCCCATTGCAGAGAGGAACGAACGACAACTCTGCATGGGAGATTGGTGAAAACCTTGCAAACCATCATCCTAGCACCGCAAGTATGTGTCCCGTGATCTTAATTAATGTAGGTCAGGATAATAGGGCCAAATCAGTTCAAAAAGATGGTCGGTGTCTTCTTGTCGATTTATTTCTGTAACTCGTGACCATAACAACGACCATAACGTTACATTCCAGAAGTTTCTTGGCGCTAAGTGATCATCGGAAGATTTGCGATTTTGTATAAAGTTATTCTAGTGTCTTGTTTAATTTGTATGGTGTTTGAGAAAATGGTTAGTACCACCGTGTATATAAGTTAGTGTTACGTCAGATTAAATGGATAATACTACGTATGTGATTTGCAGGTGCGTCTTTATCGAGTTACATAACAATGATTGTGTTTCTTTTCAATAAACACAATATATATCTATATTAGGATATGCATTTCCTTTTTTGCTTTGCTGTTGTGGAAAATGAAAGCACAAACAAGTTAAGTGGAAATTATTGTCAAAAATTGCAGACATTTGCTATTTTTTATACAATGTATGTTTGGCTACATTGTTAAATACAGCTTCTGCTGCTGATATTATCCCCACTCATCCGGTGGGTGCCATATTCATTAGAAGTTTCGACGCAAAAAATAAATTTCTTCTTGATTGTATTTTCCAAATTGTCTATAAGGTGAATACGAATTCTTAATGACAGACTACTAAATAGCGAGACAAGAACATAATTGTAGAGGGGCTGGCCGGGGCAATTATAAGATATAAGCCTTTAAATTTGTTTTGTTATTTCTACAAACTTTTACTACATAGGTAAGTTTAATAATAACTGTGTTGCTAAAGCATAGTTATGTAACTAGGTAGACAAAGAATGGCCCCAAGTTCATCATTGGGCAAAGACTCGAAGTAAAGGATGAGCTATAAGTAATGTACTACAACTCCGTCAGTGCAAATTGTCGTAACCATGGGAATTATTAAATTTATTTTCCATTGTGCGTTTTCGGTTGAAAACTTGTTCATATTCTGCAGGTGGAAGAATTGACAACAAATACGCTATTCTTATGAAATGCTGAAAACCACACCTTCCTTAATATTCATTTACAAATGTCGCTATGGGATCAAAAGGCTGTACCTGATACCTACAGGTTCTCATTATATAAACCAGACTATCTTTATTCTGGTAATTCGAAATGCTCGGTCTTATCGCCTTTGGGGCGGTCTTCTGCCTCATTTTGTGTCCAGTGCTTTAAGCACTAATAGCAAAGTCATAGCTCGAAAATCCCTACAAAAATAACTAATTTGCATTTAATTAACGGGAGAAAAATGCATATTGTTTCAAATAAAACATTATTACACAAATCTTAAAACAAGACCAAACTTAATTTCTTCGGGGTATTTTCGATGAACTTCACGTTTCCAGCTGTATATTTAATTGCTGAATAAAAACATTGGATGTATGCATAAATCCGTTTGCGGATGAATAGTGACATATTCACATTCACCGACCCAGTTACCTGAGGCAAAGTATATCTGGATATATATCTGTACGACCCGCAAGGCATCAACGTAACTGTTGATCCATTATTAATTGAACAAACTTAGCCTAGATTTATCACGGTATCACTATTATGCACTTACCTATTTGACTCGGTTTTGGGATGAACTACTTTTGTATGTATGAATAAATAACGAACTGTAAAAACAAATTGTGACAAAGCTGTACTTAACATATCTAAAAAAAATACAAAGCTTAAACAGATGTCCCAAGTATGTAAAGATAATAATATATTATGCTTCCCTAAAAAATCAGTACGTCCGTCGCGCTTTTGTCCGGGCTATATCACAACAACCGCCGGTTTGAATTCAATGGAACTTAATGGCAAGCTTCACCAAAAAAGTAAATGCGCACATTATTAAAACATTTCGTTTCGATGTTTTACGGGATTGTTGTCCTTTTTAATTTCTGTATAATATGGTATAGCATCATTTGTGTCTGGGCTATTTCTCAGCAATCGCCAGTTAGAATTCAAGGATACTTTATAGGAAGCTTCGATAAAAAGCGTAGATGTGGATATTGTCAACATATTCTGGTTTTGTTAATTTTTGCAGAGTTATTGGCCTTTTGATTTTCTATATAGTGTCCAGGTGTCGGTCAGCATTCTTTAAACCACATTTCCTCTGAAACCGCTGGCCCAAATTCAACTAATCTTCATTAGACGCTTCAGTAAGCAAGTTGAACGAAAATTTGTTAAAAAAATTTGACCTGTCAAAAACAAGGCAGTCAGGGGGGAGGCCATTTCCCTATTTTGCCATAAACTATAAGAGCTAGAGCTTTGATATTTGGTATGCATTTTTCTAAGGTAGGTCTCTATAACATTTCTTCAAAGAATTTTCATCCATCAAAAAACATGGCCGTCAGGACTATGGCCATTTTCGGTATAGTGCTATCTAGTAAAGCGTTGAAATTCCTCTTGTCAGAGCCTACAAGACCTTAGAATATTTGGTATACAAGTTCCTTGTGTAGCCCTCTATCAAGATCGCTAAAAAGCTGTCAAGATACACCCTTTCCCGTCGTCGTGAGGCGTCGACAATTTGCTTGTGATCATACTAGAGACTACAGTTTTCACCCAATCTTCACCAAACTTGGTCAGAATGTTTGTCTGCAAGAAATTTTGGAGGTGTTTGTGATTGTGGGATCAAAACTAGGGCACTAAGTCAACTTTTAGAAAACCATGTGAGTATGCTCAGAGGCCATATATAGCATAATCTTCACCAAACTTGGCCAGAATGTTTTCCTTCATGAAATCGTGGATGAGTTTATAACTGTGGTCAAAAAGTAGGTCCCTTGACCTTGCGAACATACTAGAGGCTACATATATGGCCCAATCTTCATTAAACTTTGCCGGAATGTTTGCTTGCCTGCATGGAATCTTGGATGAATTCTTTACTTGGTCACGTGGGGTCAAAAAGTAGGTCACTAGTTCAATTCTTAGAAAACATTAAGAACCCACTAGAGGCCACATTTATGGCACAATATTCACTAAACATAACCAAAACGTATGTTTGCATGAAATCTTGTAAGAGTTTGTTACTGGGTAACAGAAAAAATAGATCGCTATGCCAAATCTTGACCTTGCAAACCTGTTCGAGGCTACATTTATGGCCCAATATTATCAAACTTAGCCAGAATATTTTCCTACACGAGCCTACTAAAAGCCTGTGTGTTCAGGTGAGCGATTAAGGATTCCACCGATACCTTCATTGAGTTAAGTTTGAATTAATTTTTTTGGTCGGTGTAAGGATAATGTGACTGCCTAATTTTTATAACATCGTTGTAAAACACAGTAAAGGTAGCATTTTATTTACTTCAACTGGACTTACTTCCTGAAACTGGAACAATCAAACCGACCCATCGACAGACAGACCGACTTTACATTTTCTTATATTTACAACATTCTTTTATTGCTAATCTAAAAATGTTAAACATACATTACAATGTCGTGTGATTATTTGACAAAGAGGCTGAAAAACAATATATGAAACAAGATCTAAAACGGACTTGCGTTTGGCGACAAAGAATCTTTTGAAATGCTGCTTAGTCTAAATTGGCAAGGTCAACTAGATTTTGAGTGATGCAACTTCTTGACCGATACCTTTGTCATTTTTCAGGACAATCCTCAAGATGTGAAGTTGAATAGAGACAAGTACAGACACGTGAAGGTATTATGGGCGTGTTTGGAAATCTTCTGTTTTGGCGGCTTGGAGGTAGGCTGGGGCTCATTGATCTACGTCCTCAAGGATGAGGGTGTCTATTCCAACCTTTGTCATGATGACACGTATGGTAACATCACATCCGCTAACTCGTCCATGAAGCCGCAAGAGATGTAAATGTACATATGTATATATTAATTCACAATACGAAATCTATTCACACTACGAAATAAATATGTAAGATTATGCAAATCGGAATATCACGGGTATTTTCACTTCACCATTACCCGTTTGTTAAGAAAATATCATCGAGGAGATCCGACTCAAATCTCGTCCACTGACCAAGCGTTTGATTGGTCAGATTAACACGCTTTGAAAAAAATATACATGGCACCAGAGGTCATATAACGTTTCAAGATAACTAGAATTTACAAGTATAATCTGATATAAAATCTAAACAGACCGATACGAAGATTGGGTTTAGTTTCTAACTCAACCATTGATTTGTTTAACAAACAGTGTTTTCTCATATAACCCAACCAGTGTTGTTTTAGATAAAACTGTAATCATTTCAATTTCATTTATTCATTTGCATACAGTCCCATTCAAAAGTAACACACATTCTATATAACCTGATCAAAATGCAGATCCTGATCAGACAGCCCCGAGCAAGAGTTTGCAAACACTTTGTCTATGTTTACCCGGCAAGAAGTTAGGGTGTGTTGTTTTTTTTTCAGTTCTGTTACCAGCTCCCGTGGATGTCCGGCCCAGGACCTCCGGCTCAACCTCTTGTACACAGTAGGCACCGGAAGTGCATTATTCTTCCACCTGGTCGGTGGTCAGATCTTCTCCAGGTTCGGGACCAGAGTCATTCGCTGTATATACATGTAAGATAATGCGTTCTTTTGACTTTTCTGTCCCATAAACAAAAGCTGTAAAACAAACAAAAAGCACATGTCATATTAAAACATGTAGGTTTGTTTTCCTGTTAGCCGACCATAGATTCTTTCTCAAACAACCACGTATTTTTGTTACTTTCAGAGATCATGCAAATATTTGTTTATTGATGTTCTACATCTATATAAAGTAGAACACGACACCCCAGTCGTCATGTTAAACACGCATTTCCAATCTGAGCCATGCTGCACTTTATTTTAAAAATTAAGAAATATCACGTGATCTTATACTTTCAAGATGCGATATCATCCGGGTTAAGGTCAGTATTTTTTTAGCAGGAACAACAACAACAAAACAAAAAGCAAACAAAAAAAAGACAAGCATATATTTGAAAAGAATGATCATTAAAATAACGAGTTTTTTTCAAAATGTGTGCTTCCTAACAATTTAGGTAATTTTCCAATCGCTTTATTTCGTAAAGTACAATTATCTTGACATCGGTCAGTATGTACAATCTACAGATGTCCACAACGTTGTTGAGGTTGCTATGTGGTTCTTTGGTATTAAACCCAAGGTCAGAGACATTGAGGTTAATGTTGAGTTCATCCTTAGATTGACGAACGAAAAAACTTGATAAAGTCATAATAATAAAACAGATTGTAATAGTGCAGAGATATATCCATCATTAAATTAATCTTGTAAATGTCCATTGCGACAATTTTTACGGACGAAATGAAAGTAACATGAAGCTGCACACAATATAAGGTATTTCATTAATTGGTGTTTATTTATGAAATTAGCCAGTACAACATTGTTATTTGACATTATTGTTAAGATTTTCCGAGCAATTTTGCGTAAAGCTAAACAACAAATAGTCCGGATCGGACAAAACAATTAAGTACCGAGATAGTCGAGGCGTAGTACATGTATACTCGGTTTATTCATCTCAATTCAGCTTAGCCGCCTCACCTCCGGCTATACCGAAATACCCGGGACAGATGATCAAGTATAATATATCCAGTCCAAAAGATGCATCGTCAGGTTGACTGCACTGAAGACTCCAAAATAACTATGGATGTAAAAATCATTAATTTAAATAACCGATAGACATCTGACATAGCCGACATAAATATTCACACAATAATGAGAATAAAGAAGGATACTTGCCACAGGCTGTGACTGTGGGGTCAATAATTAACAAGAAAAGTCGTTGATGCGAAGCATCAAAGGCGACGCAAAACTGGAAAAGGTAAACAGGTTAAAGCAATAAGGGAGCAAGTAACAAAGACATTTTTTTTAAGTTATGGCTTTTATTTAAAAGTTTAATCAGAAACACTTCAGACAAGTTATAAAAGCATTCGTGCAACTGGAATCACTGGGAATTCTATTTTTAGATTTGCATGGACCTTACAGAAATCATTTATACATATTACAAATATTTTTAAATGTTGCATAAACATTGTAACTAAAGTCAGAGTTTACCTGGCATACTCAATGTACCATTTGGAACAAGTTTTTTTTCTGGCTATGGATGTTTCGTTGCTTATAGATAATCTCAATTTGCTAACATGCAGTCCGAACATCGAAGGACGAACTGAAGACCATCTCCTATCTACTTTCATAAGTAAGGTTGATATATATATATGAAGCCGCTGTACAACCTTACTTATGAAAGTAGATAGGAGATATATATATATAAATATAAAAGCAGGCCGTTTACTGAATAAGGAACCGTAATTTATCAGGGTTATAAGGTCCGCAAAACAAACTTTCCCTTCTGCGAATTTCTGGGTGCATTCCATATATAGACGCCGCGCTCCAGGACGTTGCCAATTATTTTTTCGATGTATTAAAGAGTTACTCCGGCGGCACAAAGCGCCAACACAATAATCATAATCTCTCTGGTTTGTTGATTGCTTGATGGTTCATAGAAGTCTGTTAATCTAGGTTCGCGGCTTTAAGGCTCGAGTTTATTGGCCTTAGGCTGACCGGCCACCAGAGCGTATTCGGCCATAGCTGAGTCTACATCCCTAAAAGTCGGCGAAGCTCATTCTCGAAATAGTCAGGCCCCTGAGTCCACTTTTTTCGCCCAGGCCACCTGTGCTGCCTGAATCTATTATATAGCAACAACTTGCCATCGGCGCTCATCTTCGATGCCAGAGTCTTTAAGCATTGAAAACATGTAATTACTGCCTATAAAAACTTCAGCCCGAACGTCATCGTTTCCGGGTCAAGGTTGCCAATATTTTGGCAAACCATATGCTTTTTGGCCCTGCAGTGGCAACCCAAACGGAAAAATTCAGTTGGTTTTGCCAAACTGCATCGAAGTCCCGTTCCAAGCCTGGAATGAGAGAATGATCTTGTTCATGGTTTCGAGATTACGCGGGTAGACACCCCCGGTCTTGTGCTTGACGCCCCTATAAAAGGAGAATGCTGCAGATGTTCCAGATAATCACAGATATAACGCAAGGACCGACAGCTCTTTAAAAGCCAATCGATAACAGATATGGTTCGCTCAGCTTCTGTCCTCGATCTATCAACTATGTTGTCGAATAGCACAAAGTATCGACGGTACAGAAGATTGTTGACAAGAACAGTTTTATTATGGAGTCCGTGTTGTGATCATTCTATGATGCCAAGTGGGCGTGGGGGCGGGGAGCTTGATGCCGATCTTCCCAGCGTTAGTATAGAAGCTGGCAAACCCGATGGTCGCGTTGTTTTAACCAGCGGCGTCACCATGAGCAAAGAAATTGGAAAAAAACTCCTCGATCTCGAACCTAATTCAAAACAACCTAGATCAAGCAGATGTTTATACACCTTGACAAGCCCGTCACCTTTCAAACATCCTTATCGGGGCACCGAGCAACCTTTTTGTTGTGGTGACAGTCGGCAGTCGAGGGTGGTTCTCTCGTGTGTGCCGGCTCCTCTTGACGGGGATATCTCTGATGTGGTGTACCGGCTTGTGCTCGATGAGCTGCAGAAGTTCGATGTAATGAAGAAAGTAATTCTCCAAGCAATAACGGAAAAGGTCCTGGCAGAAAACAAAGAAAACCCTAAAAAGCCTACTAGAACAGGGGCGTCGAGAACTTCTAGAGGAACTTTCTGGAAAAGTCAAAGGCTCCTAGAAAAGTCAAACTTCATGTTAAGGTGTGTTCGCCATATTGACAAAGACACTCCGCTTGTATATTAAATATGTCGAGGGCGATCGTAGAAGACAATATGCACTATCGTCTGGGTCAGCGGGGTGCCCAGCCTAATGGCATCCAGAATGCTTTGAGGGAGCTTGTGGATGAGTTTGAATCCCGTGCCAAAGGCATATGCAATGCCAACCCAGACCACCAGACTTTAAAGAAACCCCTCTTACAAAAAAATGCGATGGCATTATTTATTAAGCTCAGATCGTAGCATTCATCGGAATGGGTGGCACATAAAAAATCCAAGGCCTACCTTATCTTATCATCATAGACACTGTTTCTGGTTACATCGTCGCCCAGCTCATGCCATGGACACGATGGATGGGAGGGTCCTTTGTCCTTAGGTGGAGCCTAGACACAAGGAACTTCGACACCCCCCCCCCCCCCCCCCCCCCGCCCCCTTCGTCTCGCTTATTGTGTTGACACATATGATACATAAGCCCTCGCAGAAAGAAAAATCACAGAGAAGGCAACAAACCGATGGAGTGAACCAAGAAAAAAAATCCCAGAGGTGAGCGCGACAGCGCGTCTTTTGGATTGGAGATATAATGAAAGACACTGTGTCCCAGGCATTTTCGTTTTAACAAACGCTCTCAGAGGGTGCTGTCCTAGCAACCCCACAGGATTAACTACTTGAGGAGTCGTGTGTTTGACTACAATATGTGCCAGGCTGGTCTTGGAGTCGTGTGTTTGTGTACACCATGTACCGGATGGTCGTTGTGTCGTGTGTTTGACAACAGTATGTACCAGGATGGTCGTTGAGTCGTGTGTATGTACACTATTTACGGGATGGTCATAAAGTCGTGTGTTTGATTAAACTAAGTACCAGGAGGTCGTAAAGTCCAGTGGGTTTTGTGGTTGTTTTTTAATACATCGCAGCGATCAATTATGACCATTATCGCCTAACATTCACAATGTGCCGTAGTGATTTGCTTTTAGTTAATATTATTCGTCTGTTCCTTTCATAGTCGGTTCTGCCTATATTTCAAGCTGTTTTTGTGATTTTTAATTTCTTTATTTTTGTTCTTTGTTTATTTTTCTGGCTAATACCAGATTGATTCACAAAAAATCAATACATGATTTTCAGATAACAAATGCAATAACTCATATAATACCGAAGATACATGTGATATTTTGAAAATAACTTTTACTGATATGATTCGTTAATGGAAGAAGCATTGACATTTGTAACAGAGAAATGACATCTTACACAATTACCACACACCTTTACTGATATGATATGAATGGTCCTAAAACCACGATAGTTAAATCTAGGATAGATATATAATAAGGTGCAATGCTTTGTGAATTATTATATCGTGTATACTGTCATAAAATTAACTTGTGGACAAGAGATAAACGTGTTCCATTTAATTAAGATAATCTTTCTTCAGACTGTCGTTTCCCACTTGAATATATCTTACATGCCTTTGATTTATCCAGTAAATATCTGGAGGATATAAAGCCTTGAGACAGGTGTCGCTACATCTTGAACTCCAGCAATATGCATAATCTATTTCTGCATACTGCACATAGTTGTTTTTTACTATGTCTGTATATATTTTATTTTGTATTGCAGATGCTTTTTCTGGGCTGGATGTGTCATGGTGGCATTTACTACCCCAGGTAACTACATATATGTATATGCCAACCATTTTTTAAAACCAGATCCGTTCTTTTTTACAAAATGCAACCATGAACCATGGCATTTGAATGAATCAGTGAGACCAATCAATAGAAAGACATTCGACAGGTGACATCACATTCCTTATTGTACTTGGTATTTAGACGTTGCTAATGCTTGCAAGCAAACCCTTAGCCTACACATGAAGACGACGGCGAAGCCGGGCGCTCATGGAAGTAGAGTGGGTCTCAAGTCATAAAATTGTCGGCTTAAATGTTGCTTTTATATTTTCTTCCTTGGAAATGTGTTGGACTAAAATAAACTTTAAACAAAACATTTCAGTGATGGTTATATCGAAGCGAGCGTAGATAAGTTTTTGCCACGGCAATGAATTGAACTAGCGATTTCAATAACTTCGGCTGACGATCGGCGTTACGAGGCTTCCTTACAACACTACAGAAGAGTATTCATGTGTACAGCAGTGTTCATGTTTTGGGCTCGACGTTATTGTATAGGAAACATACAATGTCTTCATGTGTACTGCAGTGTGCATGTTTTGGTCTCGACGTTATTGTATAGGAAACATACAATGTATTCATGTGAACTGCAGTGTACATGTTTTGGTCTCGACGTTATTGTATAGGAAACATACAATGTCTTCATGTGTACTGCAGTGTACATGTTTTGGTCTCGATGTTATTGTATAGGAAACATACAATGTATTCATGTGTACTGCAGTGTACATGTTTTGGTCTCGATGTTATTGTATAGGAAACATACAATGTATTCATGTGTACTGCAGTGTACATGTTTTGGGCTCGACGTTATTGTATAGGAAACATACAATGTCTTCATGTGCACTGCAGTGTACATGTTTTGGTCTCGATGTTATTGTATAGGAAACATACAATGTATTCATGTGTACTGCAGTGTACATGTTTTGGTCTCGATGTTATTGTATAGGAAACATACAATGTATTCATGTGTACTGCAGTGTACATATTTTGGGCACGCTGTTATTGTATAGGAAAAATACAATGTCTTCATGTGTACTGCAGTGTACATGTTTTGGTCTCGATGTTATTGTATAGGAAACATACAATGTCTTCATGTGTACTGTAGTGTACATGTTTTGGTCTCGATGTTATTGTATAGGAAACATACAATGTATTCATGTGCACTGCAGTGTACATGTTTTGGTCTCGATGTTATTGTATAGGAAACATACAATGTCTTCATGTGTACTGCAGTGTACATGTTTTGGTCTCGATGTTATTGTATAGGAAACATACAATGTATTCATGTGTACTGCAGTGTACATGTTTTGGTCTCGATGTTATTGTATAGGAAACATACAATGTCTTCATGTGTACTGCAGTGTACATGTTTTGGTCTCGATGTTATTGTATAGGAAACATACAATGTCTTCATGTGTACTGCAGTGTACATGTTTTGGTCTCGATGTTATTGTATAGGAAACATACAATGTATTCATGTGTACTGCAGTGTACATGTTTTGGTCTCGATGTTATTGTATAGGAAACATACAATGTCTTCATGTGTACTGCAGTGTACATGTTTTGGTCTCGATGTTATTGTATAGGAAACATACAATGTCTTCATGTGTACTGCAGTGTACATGTTTTGGTCTCGATGTTATTGTATAGGAAACATACAATGTATTCATGTGCACTGCAGTGTACATGTTTTGGTCTCGATGTTATTGTATAGGAAACATACAATGTATTCATGTGTACTGCAGTGTACATGTTTTGGGCACGATGTTATTGTATAGGAAACATACAATGTCTTCATGTGTACTGCAGTATACATTTTTTGAGCTCGACGTTATTGTATAGGAAACATACAATGTCTTCATGTGTACTGCAGTATACATGTTTTGGGCTCGACGTTATTGTATAGGAAACATACAATAATTACCGTTGTTATTCCAGAGCTGCCGTGGCTGATATGCCCTGGCGTGTTGTTTATCACTGGTGGAAGTCTGGTGTTTCTCTCCACCGCCACCCAGGTATTATACCATTTTTTGTAGCAAAACACCCACCTTAGTTAACAAAAGTCTATATAAGGTTTGTTATATGCCATCAAGTCAACACTTTAAAGCAACCCTACAGGATTCTGCCATTTTTTAATGTTTAACGTGGTTTGTATAAATTATCAACGTTCAGATAATTTTATGACAATAGAAGGTGCGTAAATTGGGCCACATATACTAAAAATCTGTTTTGAGACTTTTTTTTGTTAAGTCGGGTTTTCAAAGAGACCCGATAGCAAGTTGATAAGGGATTTTTTTTAAGTTTGTGCTGTTCATGTTAAATTATTTCTTTAATATTAGAATCAGAATAAAACTTAAAAAAAATGAAGTTAAATCCAAACGAATCGCATTATAGTGCACTGTTTTTACATTGTATCATTGTGTTTTACAACATAATTCAGATCAATCTGTCATTGCCAACAATTCAGCGCCCTTTCATTATCTATGGGTTTATCGTCCCACCAACAGTATTTCTGTTATCAGGAGACAGTGTGTTATTATTTATTCAGTTTAATATTATTTGACATATAGGACTATATCTTCCCATTTATGATCTGAAGGTATTGCTACGTACATTTATTAGTAAAAACGTAGTATGGGTAAATTATTGCCGTCTATTTTCTTTATCATAATGACATTTTTGCCTGGTTATTCTAATGATGTTGATATTTTATATTACGAAATCCGGACGCCATTTACTACGAATCCCTATGTTAACATGTTTATAAATTCAATATTGGAGAGTCAGACTATTGTGACAAGGTCACATAAGTCAACTAAACACCGCCCTCCATCAACGAAAAATCTATTTTCCCTACGTAAATGTCTAACCCCACTTTAAGTCTACCAAGAATTGCTGACGCATGAGCAGCCTGATAAAAATCAAACTAAGCGTCTTACTTGCTTACTTACGCCATATTGTGTTACGGTCTACAAATAATTGTATCCTGGACAGCTTTTGTTTTCTTTGGGCGGAAGGACAACTATAACGATATTAAACGATATCAAAGATATATATTTACGAAGCTTTCACAAGCCACCGACATGTGTACTTTAATGTTGGCGGATGGTGACTGCAATGAGACATGTCTAAGCCATCTGACAAAATATCCCATAAGGGTCACGTGTTATTGAGCACGGTTTAGGCTTGAAATGAAAGCTATAATCTGTTTCATATATCTAGGTAGTATAGACAAGTGATTAGAAGTTACCTGGACATGTTAATGGAATAATGTTATGTAATGTAATGTAATGTAATGTAACGTAACGTAACGTAACGTAACGTAACGTAACGTATGTATGTAATGTATGTAATGTATGTATGTATGTATGTATGTATGTATGTATGTATGTATGTATGTATGTATGTATGTATGTATGTATGTATGTAATGTATGTATGTATGTATGTATGTATGTATGTATGTATGTATATGAACGTTTGCTAAGAGAAAATTTTGCTAAAGGCTATAAGAAAGAATAATGACCTCAAACTATTTATGATGCATTATTTATGACAAACGCGGCAGTATGTTCGAAGCAACGCAATAAAGTATAAGGTGCTCTACGACAAAAGCATCAGTATTCCTATGGAACACGACACGTTATCAAACGGCATATATACACCGTGTGTGCAAAAGATTGTAGATTATCATCTTTTACCAATGAAGGCCATTGTCATTGTATTACGGTATTGTTTAAAAATAGTACCTGTCATTTATCATTTGTCAAGTATGTCTTCTGAAAATATTTATCCTAGAAAGTTGATGGCAGAAAAATCCGTCATTAATAAGGAATAACAAAAATAATGAAAAGTCACCAGCAATCAAACTATTGTCCCGTTTGTGGCTGTCTTATACGCGTGATGTATTGATCCGCATAGAAAGTTCGGAGAAATATATTGTGCTGTTAAGCCAGAAACTCCTAAACACGTAAAAATACATCATGACGTTTTCATCCTTCCAAAGTAAAGTCAGCAACACATTAACATATAATCTAGTGATCTAGTTATATTTTAATTCATAATTCACACTGCTATATTTATTCACAAAAATGCGCGCACACACGCACGTACGCACACAGAGAAATAAAATACAAAAAAATGATAATTTGACCTCCCCACCCCCCACCCCCTCCAGGGGCGCGCTTAAAGACAATCGATAAAAGTCAATGATAAACATAAGTATATGTTTAACATTCTGTTAATCGAGCCTAGTATTAATAACATCGGGCTTGTAGGCTTGAAGATTATTCTAGCGTCCATCTAAAATTGACCTATTGTCACAATCAATGTTATTTTCGTACATAGCAGTGTTACCTATTTCAGTTCAGCAACCTGTACCAGAAAGGCTCCATTGTGGTGATCGGTCTGACAAACGGTTTTATGGATTCTTCCTCCGTCATACAACTCTTTGTGAAGGTAAGCATATAACTGCCACTTTCTGTCCGATCTGATAGTCGAAGCTTATGGTATTGAATTCAATCTTCGATGAACCCCAGCATTTGTTTAAAGTTTTCAACATTTACGAGAGGTTTACATTTTTTACTCACGGATTATTTTCAGAACATAACTATATGTAAGTTTTAAATGGATATTATTTCATATGTAGCTACGTGTATATGTAAGAAAGGTGTATTTTTGTTAGTCGGGGTACTTGAAAGAGTTTTGAAAAACACACAATAGAAGACAATAATAAAACAACACTATTTGAAAATTACGGTCAAAGAAAAGACAGCACAATAGTAATTTGTTTGTTGTTGTTGTTGTTGTTTGTTTGTTTTGTTTTGTTTGTTTTGTGTTGTTTGTTTTTGTTTTTGTTGTTGTTGTTTTGTTTTGTTTTTTTGTTTGTTTGTTTTTTGTTGTTTTTTTGGTGGGGGAGGGTGTTGTTCGCTGCTATAACTTTTATATTTTCAATGATTAAATAAACATTCCATCAAACAATGACACTGTTGCTTGCAGCTAGCCCACCAGTCTGGCTTCAAGAGAATGTATTCTTACTTCATCATTGTGGCAGCCTCACTCACAGTGATGGCCAGCACCTTCCTAATTTACCCCAGGTATTTCCTACTTAAAGACTCCGAGAAATCTACAAACAAGTCAGGTACATGTAATAACACATTTTTGGCATGGTACCTAAAGGTTTGTTTAGCAATTCTCAAAGAAACTGGCTTAACATTTAAAAGACTCGTTAACATCGCATATTCTGAAAGATTATTATTTTATTAATATTTTCTTTCTGGTTGTATATGTCTTTAGACAGAGCAGATGTCGACCAATGATAGTTGGCAAGATACATAATCACGTTTACCATACAGATGCATAAGAACTTTCTAAAACTCAACATATTTACATCAGTTAGCTACAAGACAACGTGCTGATTGATGTTATACATCGTTCCAAGCCCTTAGTTACTGTTGCTATAGGCTCACAAGCTATCCTTTAATGGAGATTCTTAATGACAAGTGGCACCAATACACAACAGCCGAACACAGTGTGTTAAGTCTGCTAATATAAAACATTTTAGTCACTATATACTATTGACCACCCAATTGATTTTGATTTCATCAATCTGGCTATTTAGAACTTTTTCTTAAAGGTGTATCCGACATTTTGGATCAGAAATATTTTCATTAAACATCTTAATGAACTACTGTTACCTGAACATATCTCGCAAAATGCTGTTTATTTATGTCCTACACCTGTCTTTAGAGTGAACCATAACGCTACAATCGTCCTAACAAACATGTTTTTCCTATCTGAGCCACGCTGCACAGTTATTTTTCAACTAAGAAAACCACGTGACCACTTATATGTTAGCTCATACACGTCATCCGCTGTGACGTCGATGTCTATTTTTAGCAGAAATCCTAATCGTTCTTATTTATAGATTTGAAAGGAATGAACATTTTAAGTGTTGATTAACAGGGTTTACTGCCCTAAACCTGATATACTGTCGAAAATCGTCAAAGATTAGACTAAAGTTTGATGTCTTTTCAACAGAATATAGGAACAAATACCCCAAACCGAGGTCAGATATTGTTACATATATAAGATATAGACAAACTGTCGGCTACCACCTTTAAGGTTACTACATGTTTAGAACAGTGTATACTTTACACGCTGGAGGTTGCATGGAGGATTTTTCTGGCGTGTGAGCACTTTTTAAGGAGCAAATGAATTGCAGATTTCCGATTGGTTAAAATCATCTGGTTTGGAACTGTCTATAATCGTTTGGCCTTAATGATTGAACTCCGATAAAGACAAGCAAAAAAACCTTTTTACCATGCTACATTCAATAACCAATACTAAAGTCTACTTATCAGCTTACAACTATATACATACATAGTAAATACACTGAAAAAGAATTGACATAAAATAGCATAGGAAGATAGCAATAAATATTACCATTACCCGTTTTTCAAGATAAGTCCACAGTTAAAAAGGAGGACCACACCGGGAGCACTATCCGGGTGATGCAGTTCCAGAAGTACGTCCTTAACCGGATATTCATCCCGCACATACTGTGGTTCGGTATAATGATGCTTCACTTCAACTTCTTCGTCGCCACCATAAACACCTACCTGAACTTCCTGACCAACAAACACAAGCCGACCGGTATTAAATACCTTCTTTACAATTTCTATTGTTATATAGCCCCTTTAACCGGATAAGGCACATCGTCACTCTTCTTCTTCTTCTACTTCTTCTTCTTCTTCTTCTTCTTCTTCTTCTTCTTCTTCTTCTTCTTCTTCTTCTTCTTCTTCAATATTATTATAAAGGGCGTTATTGAACTGGAACACTATTTGATCAGATTAATTTATTATTATATCATTCATTTTAATTATTATTATAAAAATTCGTAATGCAATAATTCAATGTATTAGTATAAAGGAATGAAATATTCATCATTTTTACTTATTGTCTTGATTGTATAGTTTGTGTACGTACATATTCTAATGGGTTTTACGTCTCACCAACAACCTACTGCGCTACTAGGTCCGGGTGTAAACCCAGCGTCCCAAGATCGTTGACCGGCTCTTTATCTACTGCGCTACTAGGTCCGGGTGTAAATCCAGCGTCCAAAGATCGTTGGCCGGCTCTTTACCTACTGCGCTATTAGGTCCAGGTGTAAACCCAGCGCCAAGAGACCGTTGGCCGGCTCTTTACCTACTGCGCTACTAGGTCCGGGTGTAAACCCAGCGTCCAAAGACCGTTGACCGGCTCTTTATCTACTGCGCTACTAGGTCCGGGTGTAAATCCAGCGTCCAAAGATCGTTGACCGGCTCTTTACCTACTGCTCTACTAGGTCCGGGTGTAAATCCAGCGCACCAAGACCGTTGGCCGACTCTTTACCTACTGCTCTACTAGGTCCGGGTGTAAACCCAGCGTCCCAAGACCGCTGACCGGCTCTTTACCTACTGCGCTATTAGGTCCGGGTGTAAACCCAGCGTCCAAAGATCGTTGGCCGGCTCTTTACCTACTGCTCTACTAGGTCCGGGTGTAAACCCAGCGTCCCAAGACCGCTGACCGGCTCTTTACCTACTGCGCTATTAGGTCCGGGTGTAAATCCAGCGTCCAAAGATCGTTGACCGGCTCTTTACCTACTGCTCTACTAGGTCCAGGTGTAAATCCAGCGTCCAAAGACCGCTGACCGGCTCTTTACCTACTGCGCTATTAGGTCCGGGTGTAAATCCAGCGTCCAAAGATCGTTGACCGGCTCTTTACCTACTGCGCTACTAGGTCCGGGTGTAAACCCAGGGTTCCAAGACCGCTGACCGGCTCTTTACCTACTGCGCTATTAGGTCCGGGTGTAAACCCAGGGTCCAAAGACCGTTGGCCGGCTCTTTACCTACTGCTCTACTAGGTCCGGGTGTAAACCCAGCGTCCCAAGACCGCTGACCGGCTCTTTACCTACTGCGCTATTAGGTCCGGGTGTAAACCCAGCGTCCAAAGATCGTTGGCCGGCTCTTTACCTACTGCTCTACTAGGTCCGGGTGTAAACCCAGCGTCCCAAGACCGCTGACCGGCTCTTTACCTACTGCGCTATTAGGTCCGGGTGTAAATCCAGCGTCCAAAGATCGTTGACCGGCTCTTTACCTACTGCTCTACTAGGTCCGGGTGTAAACCCAGCGTCCCAAGACCGCTGACCGGCTCTTTACCTACTGCGCTATTAGGTCCGGGTGTAAACCCAGCGTCCAAAGATCGTTGGCCGGCTCTTTAACTACTGCGCTACTAGGTCCAGGTGTAAACCCAGGGCCCCCAGATCGTTGGCCGGCTCTTTACCTACTGCGCTACTAGGTCCGGGTGTAAACCCAGGGCCCCCAGATCGTTGGCCGGCTCTTTACCTACTGCGCTACTAATTCCGGGTGTAAACCCAGCGCCAAGAGACCGTTGGCCGGCTCTTTATCTACTGCGCTACTAGGTCCGGGTGTAAATCCAGCGTCCAAAGATCGTTGGCCGGCTCTTTATCTACTGCGCTACTAGGTCCGGGTGTAAACCCAGCGTCCAAAGATCGTTGGCCGGCTCTTTACCTACTGCGCTACTAGGTCCGGGTGTAAACCCAGCGTCCCAAGACCGCTGACCGGCTCTTTACCTACTGCGCTACTAGGTCCGGGTGTAAACCCAGCGTCCAAAGATCGTTGACCGGCTCTTTACCTACTGCGCTACTAGGTCCGGGTGTAAACCCAGCGTCCAAAGATCGTTGGCCGGCTCTTTACCTACTGCGCTACTAGGTCCGGGTGTAAATCCAGCGTCCAAAGATCGTTGACCGGCTCTTTACCTACTGCTCTACTAGGTCCGGGTGTAAATCCAGCGTCCAAAGATCGTTGACCGGCTCTTTACCTACTGCTCTACTAGGTCCGGGTGTAAATCCAGCGTCCAAAGATCGTTGACCGGCTCTTTACCTACTGCTCTACTAGGTCCGGGTGTAAATCCAGCGTCCAAAGATCGTTGGCCGGTTCTTTACCTACTGCGCTACTAGGTCCGGGTGTAAATCCAGCGTCCAAAGACCGCTGACCGCCCCTTTACCTACTGCGCTACTAGGTCCAGGTGTAAACCCAGCGTCCCAAGACCGCTGACCGGCTCTTTACCTACTGCGCTACTAGGTCCGGGTGTAAACCCAGCGTCCAAAGATCGTTGGCCGGCTCTTTACCTACTGCGCTACTAGGTCCAGGTGTAAACCCAGCGTCCGAAGATCGTTGGCCGGCTCTTTACCTACTGCGCTACTAGGTCCGGGTGTAAAACCAGCGTCCAAAGATCGTTGGCCGGCTCTTTACCTACTGCGCTACTAGGTCCGGGTGTTAACCCAGGGTTCCAAAGACCCCTGACCGGCTCTTTACCTACTGCGCTACTAGGTCCGGGTGTAAACCCAGTGCCAAGAGACCGTTGGCCGGCTCTTTACATACTGCGCTACTAGGTCCAGGTGTAAACCCAGGGTCCCAAGACCGCTGACCGGCTCTTTACCTACTGCGCTACTAGGTCCGGGTGTTAACCCAGGGTTCCAAAGACCCCTGACCGGCTCTTTACCTACTGCGCTACTAGGTCCGGGTGTAAACCCAGTGCCAAGAGACCGTTGGCCGGCTCTTTACCTACTGCGCTACTAGGTCCGGGTGTAAACCCAGGGTCCCAAGACCCCTGACCGGCTCTTTACCTACTGCGCTACTAGGTCCGGGTGTAAACCCAGCGCCAAGAGACCGTTGGCCGGCTCTTTACCTACTGCGCTACTAGGTCCAGGTGTAAACCCAGGGTCCCAAGACCCCTGACCGGCTCTTAACCTACTGCGCTACTAGGTCCGGGTGTAAACCCAGGGTCCCAAGACCGCTGACCGGCCCTTTACCTACAGTGCTACTAGGTCCAGGTGTAAACCCAGAGTCCCAAGACCGCTGACCGGCTCTTTACCTACTGCGCTACTAGGTCCGGGTGTAAACCCAGGGTTCCAAGACCGCTGACCGGCTCTTTACCTACTGCGCTACTAGGTCCAGGTGTAAACCCAGGGTTCCAAGACCGCTGACCGGCCCTTTACCTACTGCGCTACTAGGTCCGGGTGTAAACCCAGGGTTCCAAGACCGCTGACCGGCTCTTTACCTACTGCGCTACTAGGTCCGGGTGTAAACCCAGCGTCCAAAGATCGTTGGCCGGCTCTTTATCTACTGCTCTGCTAGGTCCGGGTGTAAACCAAGCGCCCAAAGAACGTTGGCCGGCTCTTTATCTACTGCGTAACTAGGTCCGGGTGTAAACCCAGCGTCCAAAGATCGTTGGCCGGCTCTTTACCTACTGCGCTACTAGGTCCGGGTGTAAACCCAGCGTCCAAAGACCGTTGGCCGGCTCTTTACCTACTGCGCTACTAGGTCCGGGTGTAAACCCAGCGTCCAAAGATCGTTGGCCGACTCTTTATCTACTGCTCTGCTAGGTCCGGGTGTAAACCCAGCGCCCAAAGAACGTTGGCCGGCTCTTTATCTACTGCGTAACTAGGTCCGGGTGTAAACCCAGCGTCCAAAGACCGTTGGCCGGCTCTTTACCTACTGCGCTACTAGGTCCGGGTGTAAACCCAGGGTTCCAAGACCGCTGACCGGCTCTTTACCTACTGCGCTACTAGGTCCAGGTGTAAACCCAGGGTCCCAAGACCGCTGACCGGCTCTTTACCTACTGTGCTACTAGGTCCGGGTGTAAACCCAGGATTCCAAGACCGCTGACCGGCTCTTTACCTACTGCGCTACTAGGTCCGGGTGTAAACCCAGGGTCACAAGACCGTTGGCCGGCTCTTTATCTACTGCGTAACTTGGTCCGGGTGTAAACCCAGGGTCCCCAGACTGTTGACCGGCTCCTTTTCTACTGCTCTACTAGGTCCGGGTGTAAACCCAGGGTCACAAGACCGTTGGCCGGCTCTTTATCTACTGCGTAACTTGGTCCGGGTGTAAACCCAGGGTCCCCAGACTGTTGACCGGCTCCTTATCTACTGCTCTACTAGGTCCGGGTGTAAACCCAGCGCCCAAAGAACGTTGGCCGGCTCTTAATCTTCTGCGCTAGTAGGTCCGGGTGTAAACCCAGCGCCCAAAGACCGTTGGCCGGCTCTTTATCTACTGCGCTTCTATTTCCGGTTGTAAAACCAGGACCCCAGACCGCTGGCCGGCACGTTACCTACTGCGCTACTAGGTCCGGGTTTAAACCCAGGGCCACAAGACCGTTGGCCGGCTCTTTACCTACTGCACTAGTAGATCTGGGTTTAAACCCAGGGCCACAAGACCGTTGGCCGGCTCTTTACCTACTGCGCTAGTAGATCTGGGATTAAACCCGAGGCCCCAAGACCGTAGGCAGGCTATTTACTTACTGCTCTACTAGGTCCGGGTGTAAGCCCGGGACTCCCAGACCGTTGGCGGGCTCTTTACCTACGCACTACAAGGTCCTGATGTAAACCTGGGTCCCCCAAATCGTTGGCCGGCTCTTTACCTACTGCTCTACTAGGTCCGAGTGTAAACCTGGGGGCCCCAAATCGTTGGCCGGCTCTTTACCTACGCACTACTAGGTCCTGATGTAAACCCAGGGCCCCCAGACCCTTAACCGGCTTTTAACCTACTGCGTTACTAGGTCAGGGTTTTTAACCAAAGGCCCAATGACCTTTGGCCGGCTCTTTACCTAATTCTCTATCAAGTCAGGCTTTTGTTATCTGTTGCTCTGTTTCATATTATGTTGTGATCAATATTATTGAATTTAAAATTTATAAAAATGTTATATTTATTTATGTCATATTCTGTTTACAGTGAGCCATTTCACGAACGTACTTTCATACGCATTGTTCTGCGGATTAATATCTTCCCTGTTGGCCGGACTACTGTATGACAAACAGAAACAGAAATATGCTGGTAGGCTTGTGTATGATATGAAATTAAATTAAAAAAAAAGAAAGAAATGTTGACAATTCCAATATACCAGGTACGCTATGCTTGTTTTCCGCCTGTAACGTAGTTTTCCAATGTTAGGTGTATCATGTATCGTTCGACTGTACGTATAATTCACTTATTTTCCATTGTTCATAGCAAATTATATTTTAATTTCGGTTTGTTTGTTTTTGTTTTTTTTGCAAATATACTTTAGAAAATAAATATAAAAATAGCATGTTTTTGGTTAATTGTCCGAACTCGAAAAAGAAAACCTTACATTTCTTAACATTGGTACTAGATGTTTTATCAATTTGAGAAATAGGTTTACTAGATAAACAACCTTGTTAGTGAGTACGGAAAAAATTCAAGCGCCCGACGAACATGCTAAATATAATAGATGGACTGGGCTTGAACAAAACATTAAATGTATTTCCCCCTTCATATGGATTCAGTTTATTAAAGTCTCATTTGATTGCTCTTTATGTAGTTGCTCATCGTCCTATGTATGTATGTGTGGATATACCCACCGTGCATTTTAAATGTATTTCCTGTCTACAGCCTCAATATGACCCCTCCTTTCAGGACATCGAGATTCCGCCATCCGTAAAATAATGCCAGCTATCTTGCCAATGGTAGTAGCAACAACGCTGATGCTATTACAGGCTATAATGATGATGATACCACGTACGTGGATACTGTACCCGGCATTTGTGGACTTCGCTGTCTTCAGATCCTTCCTCTTCTGTGTGTCCATGTCCTTCCTCTCGGACGTGTGAGTGAAATCAACAACCCTTTTGTGATGATAATTTAATTGTGTGGGACAACATAATTGTTAGTGACAACAATTTTGTGACAACAATTTTTTGTGTTTCAGGGAGTATTTAAATGCGTCACAGCTCGCATAAATCCACAACGCATTTGTAGATCAACATAATCCGCACTCACAATATATTTATTTTAATTCTTGCGTCACTTTCGAACCGGTCAGTGGCCGGATCCTGTAAATGTTGTTGTTGTTGTTGGTGGTGGTGTGTCTGTGTGTGTGTGTGTGGGGGGGGGGGGGACGCATCCCCCATTCCACCTGAATCCATACCTGAGTCAGTGTACCTTTATGATTAGACATGATGTATATAACCATTGTTCATTGATAAACTTCCTTGTTGAGTTTCTTAAACGGTAAAAACCGCATCTAGACGCCTTTGATGTCGTCCACCATATAGACAGTGCATTTTATTGATGGGTATGTTCGGCATCTAGCAGTTATCGAAGGGAATGTTGTTCATCAGTATCCAACATCACTGTTTAAGGAAACTGCAAATTTGACCAAATATGACATAGCTCTTAAATTTAATGCATAAAACTATTGAATAAAGTCAAGTGTTTGTTTTTTTCAGTTTTCCTACGCAGGCTTTTGGAATTCTTTACACGGTCATGTTGACACAGTCCTCCATTATGCACTACGTAGAGTACGGACTCTATGATTGGTGGGAGTCGTATGATGGCGCCATCTGGCACGTGAGTTGCTCACTTCCGGTTACAAAAATAGCAAAACAATCATAAGTTAATATATTTTAAGCCATAATAACGTTAGCTGGCATATTATTTATCGTTATAAAACGATTTTACGAGGCGTTTATGAGGCTTGAGACTTATAAATAATAAATAGTACTAACTTTGTCTAGCCTAAACTTAACCTAATTGCATTGTACTAATGACATTGTTTTAAGAGGAAAGTATGGCTTTAAAAATCTTGCGATAAATTTGTGCACAAAAAGAAATCATTCAGTATTGCAGTTTTTAAAGTGTTATCATTCCATGTCAAATATAAACAGGTGCAGCTTTTTATAGACCTTAGCTCTAACTAAAGCAACTTTCCACTTTAAAGCAATCAAGTCGAATTTTACTGTTTTTTTAACCTTGTTCTGATTCTGATATTGAAGAAATGTGTATTTTGCTACTGTGACCTTAACATTTCAAAACATTGTCCGTTTGAACCTTTGCTTGACCTTACATGCTGAAAAGTAGCCTACAAGTCCAAATCGAGAAGAACGTTTTCTCTGGTAAGCAGGGACTTCACTGTCACCCATTTCATCATTTTGCTTACCATTGATAAAAACAATTTATTACTGAAAAAAATAATGTTTTTGACCAAACCACATTGTATACTTAATACTTACGTTAACAGTCCATTGATCGGTCTTTTAAATGTTGTGACCATAACGAGCTTCAGTGAGTCGTTCACGTTGCGAACTTGTACCTCAGAGATTGGATTCTGGTAGCGTACCAATTAAATGTGTCAAGCACCGCTTTCTGTCTAACTAGATCCAACTATAAAACATGGTGACGCACTTTCCTGAAATCCAACATTTATTTTCAGATAACATTTCTCTTTCAGATAAATTGAACAAAATATAAGGATAAGGGCTATTCCTAAAGAAAACAATATATTGTTTTCGATGATTGCAGGAAAGATATAGATATATCCGGCAGAAATTTTACTCTTTTATCTAATCTATGTTGCAAACGATTGGGGATGTAATGAATGCCCACACATTACATTAACGTTATTAAAATTCGTATTGACGCATTTTGTTACCAAATATTTCTCATAATGTTGCCATCAACATGTTTGGTTTATCTATTTTATTATCCTTCATTGAATCTTCATTGTGTGTGGGACTGCACATTGTTTGTTAGAATTTGCTGTCCATTTTTTTGCAAGCACTTATGTATGAAAAAACAATGACCTGCTAGGCGGAAATAAAGAAAATGTTGGTTCATCTTCATCCTTGCTTTAATGGCTATATTTTGTACAACATTCAAGGTGAAGACGTTTTTACTTGTCCTAAGCATTGTGGCCTTTGTGCACCCTCTAACATTATGGTTCAACGCGAGGAGACACCAGCAAGCTTTACAAAAGGTACGACTTTTAAAGAGTTACGTTATTTACGGGGAAGCAACTAGTTGTTCAGTTTGTAGAAAATACAATTACAAAATGCACCCAAATATGCGTGTGCAAGTAGAACATTTGGGAAAATAGAGCAATAAACAAATGATACACGACGTTCTTTTCTGTAAGACATTTAAGCGCGGCTTATTATAAATTTGTTTCTCTTACTTTCACTGTCTATATAACCTGGTTACTGGATAGATCAGTCTGGATAGATCAGTATAGATAGATCAGTGTAGATAGATCAGTATAGATAGATCAGTATGGATAGATCAGTCTGGATAGATCAGTATAGATAGATCAGTATAGATAGATCAGTATAGATAGATCTGTATCTATGGATAGATCAGTATAGATAGATCAGTGTAGATAGATCAGTATGGATAGATCAGTATGGATAGATCAGTATAGATAGATCAGTATGGATAAATCAGTATAGATAGATCAGTATGGATAGATCAGTATGGATAGATCAGTATAAATAGATCAGTATGGATAGATCAGTATGGATAGATCAGTATAGATAGATCAGTATAGATAGATCAGTATGGATAAATCAGTATGGATAGATCAGTATAGATAGATCAGTATAGATAGATCAGTGTAGATAGATCAGTATAGATAGATCAGTGTAGATAGATCAGTATGGATGGATTAGTATGGATAGATCAATATGGATAGATCAGTGTAGATAGATCAGTATGGATAGATCAGTATAGATAGATCAGTATGGATAGATCAGTATGGATAGATCAGTATAAATAGATCAGTATGGATAGATCAGTATAAATAGATCAGTATAAATATATCAGTATAGATAGATCAGTATGGATAGATCAGTATAGATAGATCAGTGTAGATAGATCAGTATGGATAGATCAGTATAGATAGATCAGTATAGATAGATCAGTATAGATCAGTGTAGATAGATCAGTATGGATAAATCAGTATAGATAGATCAGTATGGATAGATCAGTATAGATAGATCAGTGTATATAGATCAGTATAGATAGATCAGTATGGATAGATCAGTATGTATAGATCAGCATGGATAGATCAGTATGGATAGATCGGTATGAATAGATCAGTATGGATAGATCAGTATGGATAGATCAGTATACATAGATCAGTCTGGATAGATCAGTATAGATAGATCAGTATGGATAAATAAGTATAGATAGATCAGTATAGATAGATCAGTATAGATAGATCAGTGTAGATAAATCAGTATGGATAAATCAGTATGGATAGATCAGTATGGATAGATCAGTAGAGATAGATCAGTGTATATAGATCAGTATAGATAGATCAGTATGGATAGATCAGTATGTATAGATCAGTATAGATAGATCAGTATAGATAGATCAGTATGGATAGATCAGTATGGATAGATCAGTATGGATAGATCAGTATGAATAGATCAGTATGGATAGATCAGTATGGATAGATCAGTATACATAGATCAGTCTGGATAGATCAGTATAGATAGATAAGTATGGATAGATCAGTATAGATAGATCAGTATAGATAGATCAGTATAGATAGATCAGTATAGATAGATCAGTATGGATAGATCAGTATAGATAGATCAGTATAGATAGATCAGTATAGATAGATCAGTATGGATAGATCAGTATGGATATATCAGTATGGATAGATCAGTATAGATAGATCAGTATGGATAGATCAGTACAGATAGATCAGTATAGAGGTTACATCAGCAACAATTTATTCTTATAGAGGTGTTTAATCTATCCTTATGTACTATTTATAGTAGCCAGTATCATGCTATATTGGTTTATCAATAAATCACCCTAAACTAAATACTCAGTTGTCTGCAAACTGCTTACACTGACAATAACAGGCATGGATAACCTGCAGTATTGATAACGACTTGGCAAGAGATAGTGTAGATCCTGATCGGACAGCTTTCAGAATCTGCACTGTTTGTCAAAGGTTGATCAATTCATGCATTACAGGGCAAGAGATAAAACAACGCTTTTTACATTTGATGAACACTTTCTGACTTTGTTTCAAAGTATGAACTACAGTCAAACTTCTCCAAAAAGTCACCTCTAAGAAGCAATAACTTCGAAGCAGCATAACTTGTATCCCCATTATAAGTTTTTGATGCATTTTAACGTCTGAGCAGCACTACGTCTGAGTAAAGTTAAACGATCATTCAAATCTGTCCCTAAAGGTTGTGATAGCTTGGTATGCTTGGTATATTGTTACATTACAATTACAGGCCCCGCAGTCAGCTGCAAGAAGTGGCTATTTCTCGGTTGTCTATGGTGATGATATCCTTGATGATGATGATGATGATGATGATGGCGGTGGCGATGATGCTGGCGATCAGAGAAGGCCAGAACACAAAGACATGACGGATTAAACCTTGTGCAAATTTCTTAATAATTAAGTGTTAATTATTTTGAAAAAAAGCTCCAGACAAATATAATGCGCCTTACGTTTGGGTACTTAGTAGTCAGTAACATAGATCCTGATAACTGATTAATCCACATACATTCTTGCTTTGTTAATTTTATTATGTCAATTTGTACATAGTTGAGAACTTCCAAAAGGTTTTATGGAGATTTGAAAATAATAATGTATTAATACATCTTACTATACGACAATAAAGCAGATGTATTATTAGGATATAAAAATACCTTAAAAAGGCATCATTTGTTTGAATCTAAATATATATTTAAAAAACAATACAGGTTTGATGGTAAATATCCGTAAACATTTGTCAGCTATATATGTCAGTATTTTACCAGGTCGTTTTTTAATTGTAGTTACTGCCAATATTGTTAGGTTAAATTATTAAATTTTCCGTGGTAAAAGACTTGCATTGTAAATAAGCATTAGATGTAAATGTTGGATTAAATAAAGGATATGTTAATCTAAGAAACCGTTTCTAAAGGAGGTAATTAAAAATAAATATACAGCAAAATAATTCTGTGCAAGCTAATTTAAAAAGAAATATTTAGTAAAGTTGTTTCTGTGCGAGCTAATTAAAAGCAAATATTCCGTAAAGTAATTCTGTAGAATCTAATAAAAAAGAAATATTTAGTTGTTGTTTCTGTTAGAGCATAATAAAAACAAATATTAAGTTAAATGTTGTTTCAAACTTTTACTTATTATTCTATACATTCCATCTTATAGTTGCCTTACCATTTATCAAAAATAACAGATTGAACAAAATCAATCCATACTTAGCTGGTTTAGAGTTTAAGTAAAGTTATATACATGGATTAATGGGACAAACCTTTAAAAAAATCGAAATCTTTGTTACATAAATAGGATCACATTACGTTTTAAAACAGTAAGTTCCTTATGTTTGTCCAGTTAGTTATCCTTCCCAAAATACCACCACTGGTATATTATCTGAGCATGTATCGTCGGATAACACCTTCCAAATTTCAAGGGCGATATGTTATGCTGCAAGTTTTGATTGTTCAGACTAAAATACGTGTTTATGAATCAAGAAAAGAAAAAAATCCAGAATATATCTGATGCGATGCTTGTAAATAAAATGCGCAAATACTAAAACGCAAAATAATACAAGAAACAAGTTTTCGTTAAATGTGGTTTCTGACAGTTTGGGCACATATTTCTTTGTCAAACAGCTGAATTATAGCTGCCTGGAAAGGTCCCTTGAAATGCTGTTTATTAATGTCCAACAATTCTATGGAAAGTGCAGCAATACTCTCGACGCTACCAACATGTCTTTCCTATTTGAGACAAGCTGCACCGTTAGCTATTTTTAAACTAAGAAAAAACACGTGAGCACTTACTTTTGAGATAACGTTTTATCAGCATCCGGGTACCCTGAGCTGAAGTCGATATCTGTTTTGTTTCCATCGTGATTATTTAAACATGTACATGGAAAAGAATAAACGTTTGTGGCGGATTTATTTCACGATTTTTCCTTTCTTACCCTTCAGGTTATGTTCAAAATCGCTATTGTTTGAGTGTATGCAGATATCAAGCCGGAATTACCACCTACCCAGCACACCAAACAAACAAAAAAAAGAAAAAAAAAGTTAATATAGCGTTCGATACATTTGGTATAGGCAAACTGGCAGATACATGTACCACCATATCCTTAAAGGATGATGTTGTTCATGATGCAGCGCTTTAAATCTTTTTGCGTTAATATTCTATGCGTGTATTTCAAAGTAATATTATTTTTCAAAGAAGAATAATGTAATTTAGGGGGAAACGTACATATAAGTACACGTGATTAAGGAAAACTATCTCTTCACATCAGGATACGTGTGTAGGTGTATGGGTGTATAGGTCTCCCGTATGGACATACTAGGGCATCACTGCGTACCAGGATTAGAGACGATTGGCATGAACGAGTACTCATGTTTAAATATTTTTATACAATATTTTTTAAAATACCCCATCACACAAGTCCGATATCTATATAACATTCAACATTTATAATAAAAAGAAAATGTTGTTAAAATGGCACAAGACAAGAATTTAGGTTAGTGCTAAAACAAAAAAATATATATTTATGAATGATAACATGTATGATGTTCAGGACAGGTTCCCTTGAATACATAGAGAGATGTGAAAAGGCAATAATAATATTCAAGTATACATGTTGATACAAATACAAGTTTAATATTTGTGTTTATAAATAACGTCAATATATAAATAGATCACCTAACAACATAAAACAAAAGACTAGATACATTGTAATAAAACAAAAAATAAAATATATAAATTGCACGTTTTCAACATTGTACAAAGCCCGTTGAAGATAAATACACGTCTATCATTGGTCATTCTATATATGTAAATTTATTTTCAATTATTTTTAATTCCCTAGTGATTTGTAACATGGACAAGCAGAATTGGGACAATTGATAAAACGGCCTGCACCAACATTTCGTACAGATTTACTGTTTCACACCCTAATTATTTCTTTGCTTTGTGCCCCGACCCAGTTATGTACCGTCTGAGCGTCCCTAGTTACTGCTGCTACGTCCTTAAATCAAAACAGGTTTCTGCTTTCTGATTGGTTTAAATATTAAAAGCAGTTATTTTATTTCTTTGTACATGACCTATAAAAGCGTTTAGATCTCGTAATGGATTCCGTAAAGCTATACAAGGGTGTATAACCTAGCAGTTCTTTTGCCTTAACACTTTCACAAATAAAGCTTCTCGCTAGAAACTCAACTGACGGAAAGCCAATGGAACAATTTAATTTTAAACCAAAAAGTCGCAAGAAATATAGACATCCAAATAGTAGATACAGCAAGATAATCACCAGAAAATACGGGATTTTCATTGTCGACAATCGGTATCCAACGTCTTGCAGAAACAGTTCGTGAAACCGGAAGGCGTTCATGTTAGGAGTGTCATCTGTTAGAAAATACCATCTTCCAGAGACGTTGTTTTTATCTGGCGCTTGTTGCAAACACGACCAAACATTTCCGTTGTTTTGTCCTGCTTTATAAAGCTGCATTAATTTCTGGCTCTTCGCTTTCTTTTCCTCTTCTAAAATAGCATTATGCCGTCGGTCGTCCATTTGTCGTGCGTGTTCAAGAGCCTCGCTATGTAAGGTCTTCTCTGCGCAGACGAACGCAAACGCCATATTGCCTACGTATGCACATTGATGGATGGTATCACTACAGTTGATTTGAACATGGAGGCCGCCAAGTTGTCCCGCTCTTTGTATAATTCCTGGTATAAACATATGGTCAAGCTCACCATACATTACTGGAGGTCGTAGACTCAATGTCTTAAAATGGTGCCCTGATGACAGAATGTTTAAATTATTGTTAAATAAAAAATAACAGTTTATTTGTAAGTATTATACACAGTGTTTAATATTATCCCAACGACATAATGAGGTGTCACAGATCACATGAGTAGAGTCGCCGACCTGCAACTCCTCTGACCGCTGAGCCTCCCACCGCGTGAGTTCGAGTCCCGCATAGATACACGATCTATTTTCGTTGATGTGAACTATGGTAAAATATAAAATAAAAACGACCAATTAATAATTGTCTGGTAGACGGTTTCGTGACAGATAAATAAGCACTGGTAAAAGTGGCATCATTCTGATTAAATTAATATACAAGACAAAATGGTTTACCGTTTGCCGTTAAGACCATGTTCTCTCCGGCAAGTTTTGAGGAAGCGTACGGACCAAACAACAGACCGGAAGTAGATGGGTTGCTCTCCTGACATATACCGCCACTACCGTTTCTCATAGCAGAGCTGTTAGAGCCGCAGTAAATAAAGCGCTGGACCCCGGCTGTCTCAAGAGCTGCTAACAATACGGTCATGGTACCTGTAATAAGATAACATGTATAAAAATAGATCCAAAGATCAGAAGGGTGTCCAATGTCTGCTTTAAACAATATGACACGTTACCTGATGAAAGGCAAGGTCGGACATACGGTATGCACTTTAACTTACTGAAAGCTTAAAATTTGTTGAACATATTTGTTGTTAATTTATTTGCCTTCACTTGTATATGAATTGCTGCGTTATTTGTGTAGCCTACTGTAGAAATGTCGTAAAAATCATTTTTATAATGGAACTTTGATGAGTCCCAGACATGTAAGGAATACAGTCCTAAATTATTATTACAGTTAACCGGTGAGAAAAAAAACCCTGCTTAACCCATGTGGTACAAAAATCGGTACCAAGTTGTAAGTGTACGGTCTGAAACACATAATAACCATTCGCAACAACTTGTTCATTTGTACGAAAAACACTTTCCGAAAACCACAGAGAAGTTACGATTAATCTGATAGCTACAACAACAGTCCATTGACAAATTTCAAACGCATTTCATAAAGGTACCGCCAATGACCCAGCAAGAAATATATTTTATGTTGATTTATCTTTTTGTTACATCGCACCAACACATTTATGGTCATATTGGCAGCGTCCAGCTAATTATCGGTAGAGACTTATGTCTGGGTAGAACGGCCGGCGCACCGTAGGTTAGCTTGAAAACCTTTCCACATGAAACTTCTCGTCACGACCGGGACTCGAACCCACGCAGTCAGGGGCTGAGGAGTTACAAGTTAGAGACCCTAACTGCCACAGGCGCACCAAGCAATAAACCTTTTCTACTAGATTTATATCATCTCTGTGTTAATATTATAAGATATAACACAAAGGTAAGTTTAAGAGTTTTTAATGTATTCCTGCAAGATTGTTATTATGTTAGAGGAGCTTGGTCACGATTAAATGCACGTACATTATTCATTAAATCACAGGAGCCGCACTTTATATTTTTTTGATTACTGCATCCCGATTCTGCCAATCAATGTGCCATTTATGCCTGACGTATAACCACATATGACGTATAACCACATATGACGTATAACCACATATGACGTATATTCCCGTATGCGCAATTCTTATTTATCATTTTCTGTTGTGCTAAAAATAGCTAGATATAGTTGAAAACCATCGCGACCCTTATTGTTTGTAATAACATTGCACTCTTTTGAAGGACAACCTGATGATTATAATGCTGTTATCAGGGCTAGATTAAATTATACAATGTGATTGAACAAGAAATTAAATTAAAAATGCAAACTTAACCGACAGTGTCTAGTAAACTAATCCTGTATGGGCGGAGAGGTATTTATGAATTAAAAACTAATTTACTGCTCTCTTAAAATATTTAAAAGAGACTATGGTAATTTGTTCGGCATAAGGAAGATGTAAGAGCAACCAGGGGCGGATCCAGAAAATGATGGGGGGGGGAGGGTATGAATCAAGATCCCTTCAACTTTATCGCAGTAAATACTAGATATATGTACACAGTAAGGGACCCTTACTTCGACTTAAGCTGTCAACATACAAAATGTACAATGCAAGCTTGGTATTTTTTAAGCTTACATGTATGTGTTTTTAGAACTCTGCTCCTCATCAAGCTGGAGGACGGGTAGAGGGGGTGCATCCCCCAACTTGATCCATGCCGGAGAGCAACCATACACACATGGCTAAATAACAATGAAACAGCACACCTTTAGAGTAATTGTTTAATCGTAACTCTCGGAGGTGACTTACTCACGTTCGGTAAATGTTTAAAATCTGAGATAAATGCAGTAATTTTTGCCACTCACCGTTGATGTGTACATCGTTGAGTCGTGCCTCATTCGGGAACATTGATGAGTCAGTTATACCGGCGACATGTATGACAGAGTTCGTTCCCCTACACGCCTGAGCCAACAGGGAAGGGTCCGTAATACTGCCAACAAAACATCGGACTGGCTTTGTCTCGGCGTAGTCTTGAAAAAAACAAAATTAACTGAAGCAATCGTCATAACTGGCAAAATGCAATAAAATGTACACAAGGTTCGTTTTATCCATACAAGTTTCCAATAGCATTGACATTACATAAACAATAAAGTTAAACTACATTGTCTTGATAAATAGTTCTATAAACGGCATTGTCAAAAATTGTGTCATGTAAATCTTGGTTTTTCAATTAAGTTCTTGTTAAGATAACTAGTGAAGAACTTCATTTTAGAACAGATTCAAGTATTTATTTGCCTGTTTAAGCGTTTAATTGTCAAAGAATATTAAATTGTGTTAATTGGTCGAGTTAAATATACGTTTATTTTAGACTACTTTTATAACAACTCTAAAGGCACCGCCGTGTTTTAAACAAAATAAACACAATAACGGCACAAACTAATTATGACCAGGGGCCTAACGTCAATGCTTTTAAATTGTTAAATTAATATGACGAAGATAAATTAAGAGATTTATATATGTGTACATATTGGAATGGCATCGTCATGAAAATTAGAACCTGTTAAAAGGCAATTGACGGAATGTACTTCAAGAAAATGTAGAAGGTCAAGTGCCGTCATTATGCACCTGTGTGCAATTCATATGGAGCCTTGGTTGTACCTTGACAAACGTGGTGTATCCATGTTGCCTCTATTGCCAATCGGAACTCCTCGGGTAATTCCGTCCTTGAGACAATCATCCCTCGGATGTATCTGGTGCAAAAATACTTACAGAAATCACGCTCGTTTTTTTCGCCGGAAGTCGTAAGAATATGCCTATAATGTGCACAAAACGCAAACAATGGCGTCGTTTGACAGTTGTGTGTTTGCTGCGCTGCGTATATTAAACTTGGATGATTTAAATTTGAAGCAGCCACAAATTAAAATTTTACTGGCATCGTACTGTAGTGAGCTGTCATCCGAGCTGTCATCTTTGTTTTGACGTCTGTCTCAAAATAAGTTCCATTTAAAGAAATGGCCGAGGTGATCCGACTACCTACATACACCCGAGAGGTGATTCGTTAATTATCCGAGGTGTTCCGATTGCTATATTGCATGTGTATGACTTTTTAAACAGAATGCAAAACTTTTTAAACAAAGCGTCACATTTGTATGTTTATACTTACCAAGTTTATTAGAATATGGCGAGACGTCGAGTACGCGTATTTCTGTCACGTGATCGGCTCTGGTTTGTAGGAGGCCCACTACGTGCTGTCCAAGGAAACCAGAAGCGCCGGTAACCAAGACTACACAAGGTTGTCGTATGTCTAGATCCGCCATGTTGCTGCTGGCTTATCTTTCGGACTGAAACTATACATAAAATACCAAATCCCTGAAAATATTAATAAAGAGTCGCAGCACAGTTGTAGGACGTCTTTCTGCTGGTTTATCTCGTGCCACGCCATATTTGTTACTAACCATGTTTAATTTCTAATTCTATGCCATAATATTTTATGTCTATCTGTTCCAAAGATATTTAGAAGCAAGTAAAATAGTTCCTTGTCAGACAGTCCGCCGAGAGACTACAGTATTTTCTAAAGCCTGGTCAATTCGGTCTGTGCAGATTGTAAGGGATAACATATTCGTTCCTAGCGTATATATCATGATTAAAATGCATAAAATGAGTGAAATGTTGGGAATATTTACAAATAAAAATGTCCATTGTTCTTCTGTTTATTTAAGACTCGCTGTGGTTAAGCGCTGGATTGGATTGGAGGGTCCCGGGTTCGAACACCGAAACTGACCACGTGAAGTTAGTCTTTGAGCATGGCTATTTACTGCACATTGTTGAAAGAACTTGTTTCTCAACTGACTACAAATAATTAAGTTTCCTTTCACTTTCCAAGGCAAATGTACCACAAGAACACACCAGTTCTGCAGTAAATAGTTTGTAGTACCTTTCATTGCAACTGTAAAACTCTTACCTGACAACAGCAACGAATCATGTAATTCACAAAACAGGCCAGCTATCAACAGTCAATTCAACACAAACTGATTGCTATTTAGCTGTTAAATTACCAGTTGGTGCCGGTGTATTTAAACTTACTAACGTGTCATCGTTGATAAGTTGTATCTAGGAACGTTAGCAGTCAGAATAAAGCTCGTGAACCTTTGGACAACAGGCAGTGTTGTTCGCACAAGCCAGACGAAAGCTATCGTAGATATGAATCGATCGTAGATATGAATGGATAACGTTTTTATATTCTGGCCTTGAGGAGCTTCATATCATTGGGCGGGTCCTGCAAAGTAGCAGAGTTGTCGTGCTAAGTAGAGTTGCCCTGCTAAGTAGAGTGGCTCTGCTAAGTAGAGTGGTCGTGCTAAGTAGAGTGGTCGTGCTAAGTAGAGTGGTCGTGCTAAGTAGAGTTGCCCTGCTAAGTAGACTGGCTCTGCTAAGTAAAGTGGTCGTGCTAAGTAGAGTTGCACTGCTAAGTAGAGTGGTCGTGCTAAGTAGAGCGGTCGTGCTAAGTAGAGCGGTCGTGCTAAGTAGAGCGGTCATGCTAAGTAGAGCAGTCGTGCTAAGTAGAGTGCTAAGTGGAGCGGTCGTGCTAAGTAGAGCGGTCGTGCTATGTAGAGCGGTCGTGCTAAGTAGAGTGGTCGTGCTAAGTAGAGTGGTCATGCTAAGTAGAGCGGTCGTGCTAAGTAGAGTGGTCGTGCTAAGTAGAGCGGTCATGCTAAGTAGAGCGGTCGTGCTAAGTAGAGTGCTGAGTAGAGCAGTCGTGCTAAGTAGAGCGGTCGTGCTAAAAAGAACGGTCGTGCTAAGTAGAGCGGTCGTGCTAAGTAGAGCGGTCGTGCTAAGTAGAGTGGCCATGCTAAGTAGAGTGACTCTGCTAAGTTGAGTGATCGTGTTAAGTGGAGTGGCCCTGCTAAGTAGAGTGGTCCTGCTAAGTAGAGTGACTCTGCTAAGTTGAGTGATCGTGTTAAGTGGAGTGGCCCTGCTAAGTGGAGTATCCCTGGTAAGTAGAGTGGTCCTTCTAAGAAGAGAGCTAAGTAGAGTAACTCTGCTAAGTAGAGTGGCCAGGCTTAGTAGAGTGGCCCTGCTTAGTAGAGTGACTCTTTTAAGTAGAGTGGTCGTGCTAAGTAGAGTGGCCCTGCTAAGTAGAGTGGCGCTGCAAAGTAGAGTGGCCCTGCTAAGTAGAGTGGTCGTGCTGAGTAGAGTGCCCTGCTAAGTGAAGTGGCCCTGCTAAGTGGAGTGGCCATAATTAGAGTGGTAAATAAAGTGCTAAATAAAGTGGCCATGTTAAGTAGATTGGTCCATGCTAAGTGGAGTGGCCCTGCTAAGTAGCGTGACTCTGCTAAGAAGCGTGGTCGTGCTAAACAGAGTGGTCATGCAAAGTAGAGTGGTCGTGCTTAGAAGATTGGCCATGCTAAGTGGAATGACCTTCTAAGCAGAGAGGCCCTTCTAAGTAGCGTGACTCTGCTAAGAAGCGTGGTCGTGCTAAGCAGAGTGGTCATGCTAAGTAGAGTGGTCGTGCTAAGTAGAGTGGCCCTGCTAGGTAGAGTGATCCTCTGCTAAGTAAAGTGACTCTGCTAAGTAGAGTGGTCGTGCTGAGTAGAGTGACTCTGCTTGGTAGAATGGTCTTGCTTGGAAGAGTGGTCCTCTGGTAAGTAGAGTGGCCCTGCTAGGTAGAGTGGTCCTCTGCTATGTAGAGTGGTCGTTCTTAGAGTAGTCCTGCTAGGTAGGGTGGTCCTGCTTGGTAGAGTGATCCCTTGCTAAGGAGTGTGGTCATACTAAGTGGAGTGGCCATGCTGAGTGGAGTGGCCCTGGTAAGTAGAGTAGCCATGGTAAGTAGAGTGGCCATGCTAAGTAGAGTGGCCATGCTAAGTGGAGTGGCCCTGCTAAGTGGAGTGGCTAAGCTTAGCAGAGTGACCCTGCTAAGTAGAGTGGCCCTGCTAAGTAGAGTGGCCATGCTAAGTGGAGTGGCTAAGCTTAGCAGAGTGACCCTGCTAAGTAGAGTGGCCCTGGTAAGTAGATTGGCCATGCTAAGTGGAGTGGTCATGCTTAGCAGAGTGACCCTGCTAAGTAAATTGGCCCTGGTAAGTAGAGTGGCCCTGGTAAGTAGAGTGGCCCTGGTAAGTAGAGTGGCCATGCTAGGTGGAGTGGCTATGCTTAGCAGAGTGACCCTGCTAAGTAGAGTGGCCCTGGTAAGTAGAGTGGCCCTGGTAAGTATAGTGGCCATGGTAAGTAGAGTGTCCATGGTAAGTAGGGTGGCCCTGGTAAGTAGAGTGGCCATGGTAAGTAGAGTGGCCATGGTAAGTAGAGTGGCCATGCTAGGTGGAGTGACTATGCTTAGCAGAGTGACCCTGCTAAGTAGAGTAGCCATGGTAAGTAGAGTGGCCCTGGTAAGTAGAGTGGCCCTGGTAAGTAGAGTGGCCATGCTAGGTGGAGTGACCATGCTTAGCAGAGTGACCCTGCTAAGTAGAGTGGCCCTGGTAAGTAGAGTGGTCATGCTAGGTGGAGTGACTATGCTTAGCAAAGTGACCCTGCTAAGTAGAGTGGCCATGGTAAGTAGAGTGGCCCTGGTAAGTAGAGTGGCCATGCTAGGTGGAGTGACTATGCTTAGCAGAGTGACCCTGCTAAGTAGAGTGACCCTGCTAAGTAGAGTGGCCCTGGTAAGTAGAGTGGCCATGCTAGGTGGAGTGGCCATGCTTAGCAGAGTGACCCTGCTAAGTAGAGTGGCCCTGGTAAGTAGAGTGGCCCTGGTAAGTAGAGTAGCCATGCTAGGTGGAGTGGCCATGCTTAGCAGAGTGACCCTGCTAAGTAGAGTGGCCCTGGTAAGTAGAGTAGCCATGCTAGGTGGAGTGACCATGCTTAGCAGAGTGACCCTGCTAAGTGGAGTAGCCCTGCTAAGTAGAACGGGCCTGCTAAGTGGAGTAGCCCTGCTAAGTAGAACGGGCCTGCTAAGTGGAGTGGTCCTGCTATGAAGAGTGGTCGTGCTAAGGAGAATGACTCTGCTAAGTAGAGTGTCCCTGGTAAGCGGAGTGGCCCTGCTAAGTGTAGTGGCACTGCTACACAGACCGGACCGCGACCATTGTTGTAGCGTCCCTGCTTACGCTAACTCCAATATTTTGGTAATTTCATGATTAATTGGCCCCGTGTCACGGGTGACTGGGCGTGATATCATCCTCGCCTATAAAATCATTTTTCAAACGTTTACAAAGGTATAATCGTTGATTTTCATGTTCATATTCAAAATAAGTTAACCATTTCAGTTGCATATGTATCAGACTACACCATTGTTCTGATCAATATACCACGCATTATAGATAAAGCTGACTATTCCCTAATTTAGGCAAGACTATTTGGGATATCGTCCAACGATATCTTCCAACTTTCGAATATGCACATGCTAATGTAACGAGCGTTTAATGGTTTAGAAGATTGTGGTGCATATGATAGCTTCATTTATTTTCACAGTAAACAAATGATCTCATTTCATGAAGAAATTAAGCAAGTAAACTTACCTGCCTGTCTTGTAAACACACCTGTGTAGTTGTTTTATTTCATATCGGCATATATGGGCCTAGCGACTGTATACAGCAGGACGGTTAAACCAACTGATATTGACTATTGAGCTCTGCGTAAAAATAATACTGATATGAGCAGATAACTCCACGTAAACTTATTGGGGACTGACTGGGTGACCCGTCATGTTTATCGCTCTTTTGTACTTTTTTGGTATTTATTTATTTATTTGCCACTCATTCTTTCAATTTATGTATTATTAATTCACATTTCAATCATTCATTAATAATAATAAATAATAGTTATAATAAATTATTTAAGTTTTGATGCTTTTACAAGATGCATAATCTGGGTGAAACTTTTAATTCATAATACTATTTTATTAATTTAATAATAATAATAATAATAATAATAATAATAATAATAATAATAATAATTATTATTATTATTATTATTATTATTATTATTATTATTATTATTATTATTATTTTTATTATTTTTATTATTATTCCTAAACATTCTTAGTAACTAAGTAACTTAAAATATGTTTTGTCTTAAATTTTATTAATAAAACTATTTAATGAAACATTTCTTTGAGTAAAAAGAACTAAAATTCTTTCCGAATACGTGCCCTGACGTCCTGTCCTGACCAATACTAGCGGGTTTCTCTACTTTCTGAGCTATGAAGATTCTGTTACCGTACTACCAGAAAAACTGCTTCTCTCCTACTCTACAGCACAGCTTAATTAATGCCCCTGCACAAGCAGACTACTGCAGTATACGTCAACAGTGTTAGGAGAGACGTGGATGACATTTCAGATAAAGATTGCTCCAGGTGAATTGGATGAACTATTGGGGTCCCATTTCAAACACACCAATCTAAAAATGCATTGAGAATAAAGCAACAACATGAATATCGTCAGAATGTTATTGTAATTATCATAGACATAATCCTCCTCACTATCCTCCTGCTTACCATTATAATCCTCATTATTAGCATCCTCGTGATCTTATCATCAATATCATTACAATTATCTTCCTAATTATCCTCATCATAATTTTTGCTTCTTATTATCCTCCTCATCATCATTATCATCACAAAAATACAAACATCATCATATTTATTGTAATTATAAATATTATCAATCTAATCATCACAATCTTTTAGGGATTTTTGTTTCCATAATTGAGATAAGTCATTCATTTTAGTCCTAACATAACTTAAATGTCAGTTTAACTGGACTGTAGTCTTAAAACATCTCCTAACTGACTTAGCTTATTGTCATTTTATCAAAACTATCAATTAAGCTGTTCTGACTTTCATTATAATTTATAAAAAAACTGGAAAGATTTTACTTTCCATAAATGCGACATATTTTCGAAGTTCATGTATTGAACGTATGTTGTCTGTCAAAACACCTCAGACTTAAAAAAGTACATAAATAACACCATTTATAAATAAGTATCTGGATAAAATAACACACCGACATCTTAACTTATACTTTAAGCCATGTGGTCTAAGTAACAAAAATTGTGGTACATGTAAAACATTGACTTTAATTATATTGTAGCAATATGCAGACCTTATATACAAAAAAAAAACTGTGTTTCCAACTAAATTACAATCAACCAATATATTAATGCAGAGCAACAGCTTTGTTATCAAATTTCAATGTACTATTTATTTATTTGGTCTTAGTTCTTAATTAATTAATTAAGATCAATAATAATTAAATCATAAACTTATGTTATCTGCTTCCATTTACTACCATGATGACAACATTTTACCAGTTTGTTGTTGTTGTTGTTTTTCTGCTAGAAATAACATTTACTGTTTATGTTGCACTAGCATGATACAGGAGATTGTCCGTTAATGTGGACGTTGATGAAAAACCCTGTTTTCTTACAACATATTGTTAGTAAGCCTACTCTTGATAAGTTAATTAATATATATTTAATTGGGGTGATAATAGGTTGATAAGTACTATTTTCTTATTTTTTCATATATTGTACCTTCTAGAACTAAATGAAATTCAACATCTAGAGTGTCACAAAAGTTGCATTTGCCTTCCTTAATTGCTGTAACAACGGGTTTCTATCATTTGCCGGTTTCAGTACAAAATTGATTCTGTAAATGACTGTTCCAGGACTGTATAAATTGATCATAAAATTCTTTGTCTAGCCAATACAAGAAAGAGATTTGATTAAGAAATATCATGTTCCTCCTTAAGCTAATGTAATAGTAGGTTTCTTACTTCCAAACAACACTCAGGTTTCGGTAATAACTCTTGGTACAGAGCTTTTAGGATGTAACATATTTATCCTTTTTTAAATTTCAACCTTATCTTTTGTAGAAGTGTTACTTTGTGCAATTAGGCCCACTATTTTAGACCCAGTGGCTAGTATTTTGCACAACTTGAGGAAACACAAAAATGTTTCCACTAAGAATTGGTGTTAAAAGATCAATAGGACCCCTATATACTGATTGTGGTAAAGAAAACTCATGGTTGATGCTTACCTCCTCTCTTTCTGATGCTTGGAGGCTGTGGACAATGTGGGGTTCTTCTATATGCGGCTCCCCCTCCTTCTCATCAAAATGTCTTGCTAGTTGAATAAAAGTTAGCAAGGATGCACAGACCAGCTTTGATCGGTGAACCTTCAGACCTTGATCAATATTACATACCACCACATGTTCTTGACCAGCCAATATTCTGTATTGCTGTCCATAAATCAGGCGAGCTCCATACCGTTGTCTCATAAGTATACCTCTTTAGAAGAAACCTTGTGATGTAAAAATGTTCTTGACAAACATATTTTATATATTTTGAAATATAATAAATTTTTATTGATTTTGCAATATGTTTACTATATGTTTGTCTATTATAATTTGGTCTAAAGTGTAGTATCTGACAGTTTGCACCAAACATTCTCAAATAACCCATGTTTGCATTGTTTACTCAAAATATCACATGAAAAGATGTTTATCAATGGCCATCTATGTGAAAAGTGAAGCACAACACCCTTCTCGTCACTACAAACAAGCGATACCTATATGTGCCACGCAGCACAGTAAGTTATTATAAAACCTGAAACAACACATGACCACTTAAATTTGAGATCACGATAATCATCAACAGGCTAATCTGCTCAAATCCAATCAAATCATTCACTTATACCAGAAATGCTCCATCATGCCTATTTATAGATTTGTAAGAATGAAAATTCATGGCGCTTTTTCACTAAATGTAAAAATTGAGGTAATGTTCAAAAATATTGAAATAAAGGCCATCCCCAGACCCAAACAGAACAAAATAAAGTCACTATGTTTATATAGACAAACTGTGGGACACCCCCTTTTTAAGCTCACCTAAGATGGTAGATTTCACTATTAAATCAAACATCAAGAATAAATTTTACCTTTTAGTTACTATGTGTTACAGAAAAACAAAGAGTTCTGATTTAAGATATTTTGTTTGCATTTCAAGCTAATAATACTATTTTGAAGACAGTGCTTACAAGTCTCTTGCTTAATTCATATTTCCACTTTTTTTATTTCATAATTTGTTTAATGTATATTAAATAAATACAAACTATCTCTATAGTCCCAGCATGCCTGTTTCATATATGGTCCTTCAGTGAAAAAACAACAACAGACAAATAAATTAAACTTCTTTTATTTATTTTTTCTTGTAAAGAGCAAAATAGGTTACAACAACATAAATTCCAATCATATTTAAAATAACAAACCCAACAATAAATATACACTTCTTCACATTATTAAACAGCATTTCTTTTATCCATGAACTATTACATTTTAAGGTTAATAAAATATCAAAAGTCAAAACCAATGGATAAAAGGATATCATTTTAATTGATCCTTTAGGCCAGAATGATAAGTGTAAAAAGGTCACAAGAACATCGTTAAGCTGCTGTGACTAAAGATAATTACATACTTTAGTTTGAGTGTTGACAGAGATAGGTATATTCTTCTGTTGCTAGGTGATATGGATCAAAGGGCTCCAGACAAGGGAGGTAACTTTGTTGACTATATTTATAGACCAAATCATTGTAACTGAAAAACATACATTTCATTAAACTTTTAGACTGTTCTGACAGACTGATATGGCTGACGTAAATTGGGTAAATCTAGATCAACTAACACCTACTTGAAGCTCTCTAAACAGGATTTAAACTATTTGCTCCTTGCTCTTTAACTATATAGATCTATGTACTGGCATATTGTTAGTAGATTAGTGTTTAAGAATTGGTCTATTTTATCAAAATGTAGCAAATTCATGGCTCATAAATGGCTTACTTGCACCAGTATTGTAGAAATGAATAAACATCTTGTTAGCCCTACTTCCTTTATCTGGATCTTTTCATCAAAACCCACACTGTAGGAAGTTGTTGGAAGTCAATCAATTACGGAGTGTTGATAGTAGTTGAAATATAACAACTATCGTGTAAACTTAACAGATATATCATTCTCAGCATACATGTTCATTACACACACACAGCAGAAAATAACAAATGTTGAAACATGCAGAAAGTTAATAGATATGTTTTAGCTAAGGAAGACATTATTTAAAAAATATCTATAAATAAGTGGGATCTATAAATATGTGGTAGAAAACTTTTAAGTTAGTTTAATATAATTTAAATAACTATGTAAATGATTGATTTTAACAAGAAATTCAGATAATTTATTTCATATACTTTAGTTTTAATAGAGCATTTTATAGACGTATACCAACAACAAGACAAAGGAAGACCAAAACAATGTTTGGGATTTAATTGGGTAATAATGTAATAAGTATGATAACAATGTTCTGTTAAACATATTATTTTTCCATGGCATAATATAGCTAATATTGCTAAAAGCATATAAAAAAATTAACATGCCTATAAAACAATCAGAGAATAAAAAATACAGCCATTTGCTGCATCATATATTAATTAGAAAAAATAAGTCTTGTAAACATAGTACAAGATAGTCTACTAGATGTACAAGCATAGCACTTTCTATTGGCACAAAAGTGAATATTAATGCTAATGTTTACTGAACAAAAAAATAAATAAACAGATATATGTCAAGTGTGTAGTTATTTTTTCCATACTTTTTTGCTTAATGGCAAGATAAAAAACCATTGCAAGTTATGAAATAATTAAATATGTATGTAGGTCTGTATCAATTAACATAACAAAACCTCTTAATTGGAACATTTTTTCATTTAGCCATAGGCAAATAGTAAAATATTAATAAAACATGTCAACTGATATTACACATTTCTAAATAGTGTAATCTTTTAACTGCCCCACTATATAGTTAGTGCATTTTTCACTCTGTACATGTCATTTATTATGCATTAATGACATATTTTAAATAGACTGTAAATAAGACACCAGAAATGTACCTGTACATGTTTCTACTGGGAGGTCCAGGGGCTTCCAAGTGAAAACTTTGATTTCTAGAATGCTGGAGTATTGTTCTGACATGTACCTTAGCCCTACCCCAAAAAACATTACTGTTTTTTAAAAATGAAATTGATATAATATGTATTTTAAGTAAGTTCTGGGAATCTGTGACAGGGAGAGCAGTGATAAAGATTTAACAAACAGTTACCGACTCATTTCAAATTGTTGACACAGTTGTAATTAAAACATAGCAAAACTATCACTCGACATTTAAAAAAACAATAACCCTTAGCTTGCTAAATATGTTTATTTCTATGATTTTGGCAAATAGCATACATACGAATCAGTAAGGTACCTGTGATCAGGATCTCCACTATTTGCTGCTGAATCTCTAGCAATATGTCCAGGCACAGTTGCATATCAATATAAGAAGATGACTTAATAATTGTTCTGGGTTATTTACTAATGTAGCAATCTAAGGGTTAAAGTTCCTTCGATAAACAATGAATCATTTTCATGGTCTGACACTGAGTGCAATGAAACAATACATACATCCGGCAGGATCTGGATACATGAAGGGCAGTAAGGTTCAACAGCCACAAGACACCTTGCTATTCTAACTTTCCATTATTAATTAATCTTAACCTGCTATTGTTGTTTATTATTGCCAGACTATTTAATGTAATATTCAAACTGTTACATGCATTTTTAAGAAGAAATCCTGCTAGAGAATCTGCAACAAATAGTGCATACCCTGATCTGACATCTCCAACTGGGAAATGGTTAATCTGGATCTACACTATTTGCCTAGAGTTCAGGATCAATGTGGGAAATTGGTGACATGAACATTATCTCCATTGTTAGATCCAATAGTAGGTATAGGTCCTTTTAGATGGATACTTTAAACTTAATTGCCTTGTCTTTTGGGAAAGGTACTATTACAGTGAAATGTCTTACTTTTGCATTAATGTGAGCTTTAAATCCATTACAATACCTATCAAGATATGTCATTTGAACAAGAACATTGACTCTTTTTTATCAATAATGGTTGGTATGAGTTTCACAAATACAAGCATAAAAGTCAACACACACTTTAAAGAGTACAAGCATAAAAACCAAATAATCCAAATAAAAGGACCTACTCAAGTTGCAGTAAGAGACTAATAAGGGGAGACTATTCATTCATGTCTCTCATTCTTACTAAGCCGGTTAAGAGATAATATAAACAAATGAAAATATTTAAATTTAAATAAATAAATAAAGCAGCTTGAATGATGTTTTACAACTGTCTATTGTATGGTTTACTTTAAGGTCTAACTTCACTGAATGTTTGGCAAATTGAAGATAAAACAAACAAAAAGTTCAACTTTTCACTCCATTTCATACAAGAAACATGAAAGACCCTTGTGAGAAATATTGAAAAAGTGATAGTGAAACAAACAAAACTGAAATTGTGTATGAATAAAGAAAAAACAGGAATAAGAAAGTATTAACTTAAATAAAAATATTGTTTTAATAGATTCAGTGTCAACTTTATTCTAAATCTAATAATTTAAGTTCAGGAATAGTAAGCTGTCAAGATTTAACTGCTTGAAAAATAAGCAGTTTTAGACACTGGCTTATCTGGAAATGTATTAAATATAAATCATAACAACATTATCAGTAAACCTGCTTAATGATTCTGCCTAAAAAACATGGTAAAGTTCCTACCTAAACTACTAAAGGTGTAAAATGTTGAATTTACATAATTATTCTATAAATGAATTTACGATAGATACAAATCTAGCTAATATATAAAGTTTAGCATAGCTAAACATTCACTGAGTACAACATATACTTTATCACTTTGTGATAAATCTGGACGATTTAAGAAAAACAAAAACTTCACAGAAACCACTTTAATTAAGGCACTTGAGTTATTTGGTACTCCACAAAAATGAATCAAATTTGAAGAAACCTATTTATTCAAAACTCAAATTAACCCACAAATATAAAAGCTTTTATTTAAAACATAATTACTCCAAAAAATCTACTAACAAGCCAGCTCTGCACCCAATGTAAGGGGCGTGGAACTCTGAGTAACCATTATACTCCTCACTGGAACATAGTCATGAGTAGAGTGGGTTACCTCCCCTAGCTTCAAACTGGTGCTAGAACTTGAGTCCTCAGGAAGAGGTGTTCCATTCATACCATAGTTCACAACCCAACCAAGCCCTTTCTCCTGGGCTGCAGCCAGGTATCGCTTTCGACGATTCATTTTATAAATTCTTATACGCTCCTGTTCTTGCTCATCATCTTCTAGTGCAAACTCCCATCGTAAACTTTCCTCACTTTTGAGTCTAGCAGCTGTTTCTGCAGCTTTGTTGATACTGCTTTTAACCGGCTCTGCTTTAGTTTTTTCTCGCTTACTAGCACCATTTGAAACAGATTTTGAACTGTTTTTGGTTTTACTTCTTTGTGAGCCATTTTTTGACTTGACTGACATTGTGGACGCTGTGGCTGGAATGGTTTGAACTTGTTCAAAGTTTGAAAATGTGACACCGATCTTTTTAACACCTTCTTTATCATTGAAAATTACACTAGCTGAGTGGATTGTCTTTAATGGCAGTGTATTGTCTACGTTGGTCAGTAATGACTTGGTCTTTGAGGCAGATTTTGGTGTAGACTTAGAGAGTATGTCATTCTGTTGGGCGAGTGACCTCTCAGACAGGGCTCTGGAAGATATCTCAGTTTCCACGGTAACAGATGACTTCTGCGAAGGGGCAGGGGATGAGACGACTTGTGTGCGGCCAGCAGAGGAGTCTGATTCCGCTCCTGAAAGTACATTTAGATCATATTCAGAAAACATATGAAAAACAATATAGTGATTAAATGACGCGAAAGAAAGAAAGTAAAACAGAGCGTCTTTCCTTTCTTAACTAAAACTATTTAGTTTGTAAATTTTCAAATCTACATAAAGCTTTTTTTCTGACTGATGAAATTACTACAATTCTGTGAGTCATGTTCTTAGCATCTTCTGTTTAAGAATGAAGAAAATGATTCAGTTTTATGTATAAACAGTGTAATTATGCAGCAGTAGCAGGAGGTATATAAATAGCATCCACAGGTTATTTTTAAAACAGTTATGTATTGAATATTAACATACCATTTGTTAGATCTCAATGACATCAACTTGAAACAGTTTGGTTTTTGAAAATATCTCAACTACACAAGAAGTTATGCCAAATTTGATTCTCTAATTTTACAGGAAAATCGACACATTTTTAGTAAAATGACATCAGAATTTCGTCAGATTGACAGCACTGAAAATGATGTCTAAGTTACAAAAAACAGCACTTAAATGGTGCTTACGTCATTGGTAAAAGTGTACAGTCTAGATGTTCAAAAGTAAAAGAACTGCTCCTGTTTCCTTGTGACATACATCAGTCTTTAGAGGAAATAATATACTTTCTTGTGCTACATGAAAGATTTCTTTTGTAATACTAAGTTTTAAAAAAACACAAGTGTGTTCAGCTTTAATGCCATGACACATGTTTAATCTTGAATCAAACATTTTTATTCAAGAGCCAACACAAATACTGACCTTTTCCCTATGGCAAAATATAAGTTTCAATGAAATATATTGATAAACCCCTTGCAAATTGTATCTTAAAAACTTATGCACTGAAGTAATTGTCGTCCAAAAAGGCGACACCATCCTCGCTAGAAAATAACTTTTATATAAGACATTGTCTGGCCTTTAGAGTATAATACAAAAACTTCACAGCTACAAGTGAGCAAAAAGTTACATAGATAGAAAGGTAATTTTAATCAGCTTTAAAGCAATGTAGCTGTTGAGGGCAATGTGCATATTAAATATTATAAAAATACAAGAATAACCTCAATGACTATTCAAATTGGTCTCTCTTATCTACACTTCTCAACATCTTCCTGGCGATGCTAATATAATTTAATTGATTTGTTTATGGCATTCGTTTGGAACACAATTATCCTGTTGTTTTTTGTGCTGTTTATATTAAACTGCACTTATACACCTGTGGTCATATTATCATTTTTTATGCTACATCAGCTTTTTATGGATAGAGGAAGATCCAAGACTTAAGTCAGGGTAGAACCACAGCACACAGCATTATATTATACATACAAGGTATGCAAAATGGTATGCAACATGAACATTTCTAGTGACACAACATTATGCAGCAAATTAACAGGTACTGTTATAAAATTTACATGATGACTTTTACGACATTTTCACATCTACAATAAAAAACATTTTTAAACAGACATAGAGTAAAAAACTTTGTTGATTTGAATACATTCTTTCTTAAAAATATAGCTATTCATTTAGACGTGAAGAGAAAAGGCAAAGACATAAACATAGAGAAAATAAAAAAATCTACTAAATTTACACCTTTAAATACTTTGTACATAAAAAATGATGTCATACCGGTATATATCTTTAGTCTGATATTCTTTTCACTTAGTCTTATAATCAAGGTAAAATATTATTAAAGTTACTTACTTGTTATTTTAAGAACAAATTTTTTAACTTTACCATTTATTACAAATTATAATCACCAAAAGCATTCCTCAGTTACAAATCCAGAACTACACTCACAAGTTTTTTCCACACAACTGGCAGGGAAATGAAGAAGTATTCTCTATAAATAGTTTTTGCACAACATTACTTGATGTAAAAGTAACCTAAACAAAGATCCTTTCTGTTGACGTTAAATCACTGTACATGTACCATGGTATATTATTTGTAACCAGGCATATAATCACAGTGATTGTCAGTGAATGAATAATAAAGGTGGCCAATGTTCTTGGCCCAGATCATGGCCAATACAACACCATCCACCCAGAAACATCGCCCTGTCAACAATGTCTCACAAATCTGACCGAGCATGCAAAATTAAATGTCTTAATTAATATTTGTGACCTATTTTTGCGTCACAGCCTTTCAAGGTCTGTCAAGTGAAACTCTAGCATTACAGCCCTTTTCACAGGCAGGAGGGTTTTTCAACAATATAATACACACCATTATCACTGACAGGAAAGCCTTATTATGCTTGTGTTATTAAAAGTCAATACAAAACATAGTTTTTAACATATAAACTATATACCAAGGTGACAAGACATGCTGGTAATGACATAGTAGTAAATAGTGTTGATCTTGATCTCACAGCTCCTGGTGGGAGTTGGATGATCTGGATCTACAGTGTTTGTTTAAGCCTGATCATTTCATGGTAAGCAGGGTAAGAATTAAAATCTCATTATAAGTAAGAGTGTACTTGTAAGTGATAGAGAAAAATAGAAACAATGGAAGTTATTATTATGCCTTGTTGGTCATCAATTAACAAACAATTTGCTGAATCAGTGCTCATTAATTGATTCAATTGTCATAGAGGAATGTTTATGTATAAAATGAGAAAACAAAATATAATAATGCACATCAGTAACAGTAACATTGTTGTTGTTGTTTTTTGTACAGGTAACCTTAATTCTCAGGCAAATGTATTTTATTTATTATGTCTTAGCACCTTGTTTTAGTAAACACATTTCTGTTTTTTGTTTTTATACTTTTTTATTTGTAAATATACAAAAAGGAAACTATTCATGAAATGGAGTATAGCTGGGATACATTCAAATGGATTGTTTTTACAAGAACGTGGTTCATATTCCTGCTCTTTAAAAGGGCTTCAAAAGTGTAGCTGAATACACAAGTACACCCACTTACACACTAACATCAGGTATTTAAGTTACCAAGCAGTTTTCAACAGATTTTATTTTAGGAATAAATCTGTTCTGAAAAAGAACATACTTATCTGCAAAACCTTGAAAGAAAAAACGCTGTCAAAAATATCTAAAAGAATTAAGTTTAAAAAAAAGAAGATAAATAAAAGATTTCTTCATTTGTGTTTTATATACTTTGGTGGTATTAGAAACAGATAGAATGGGAACTAGTTCCTGAAGGTAGAACAGACAAATGTCTGTGTAGAACCACAAAGCACTGTAAGAAAGCTAAAGACTGTCTTACATTTAAGTATTTTACCCCAACGGGGGCTCAAACCCACACAGTGAGGGGCCATGGAATGACAGGAGTTACAAGTCAGTGACTCTGCTCACTAATCCATTGGTACGCCTTTCTGATTTGTATAACAGCAACGAGACAATGAGGTTATGTCCAGTCAATGCTCAGTGATTACACTCAATTTGTTGTGTTTTTGTTGGCTTAAACAATAGAGACCAATGAGGGGGGCATTGTACTTTAAGGTTCTTAACACTTAGCTGGAGAGTTGTTATAAACACAGAGCTTCTACAGGACTCAATATGGCTGTAACAAAACATGGCTAGAAAAAAATCTCTTGGCAGGGAGGAATTTAATACTGACAGAGTGACTAGACAATACAGTAACCACTTACCATTGAGCTTAAAGTCTCAATCACAGAGTTGTTAGGTATTGGCTAAACATACAGAAGCACAGAATCTGTACATATTGAAAGATTAATGATATTCATAACATTCATACCTTTTAAAGAATTCATCATTGTCATCATATTCACCTTCATCATCATAGTCACCAGTCATTTTATCATCATAGTTGTCACAGTCATCATCAAGTCATTAGCAGCAGCAGCAGTATCATAGTCATCACAGTAATCATTGTCATATTTATCATCAGTCACAGTCATCATGACCATCATCATCTCAGTATAAATACCAACTGAATTAAATACCACACTGAATGTCATAAATGTAACAAAATTTATCATACAACCTTTATCAGTGTGGTTTGAGCAGTGAGCAAAGCAGTGACTCTTTAAGAGAACATTTTTCTTAGGGGATGGTAGAGTAGCAGGCGGTAACAGGATATCACAGCTGTTTTGTGAGACCTTCTTTAGAGAAAAAAAAACAATTTGAACAGTGTAGCTTGTTTACTATTGGCTTAAACAAAAGACATGTAAGAAGTGTAAAATAATACTGACTTGAAGTACACTAAGCATTAGTGTCAACAACACTGACTTAATATTCAACAAGCAATAAGCATCAAATCTTCTAACATCCCCTTTTTTATGAAATTAATCATTTTTTTAATCAAAATGTTACATTGAAGAATATGTTTTCAGAATAATGACTAAATCGCATATCAAATAAGTATCTATCAATGTTATAAATATGACACATAATTAACTTAATGAAAAATATTCAAAAAACAACACAAAGCTACCATTTTCTCAAAAATCACATCTTCTTGCTAAGTCAAGTCACACAAACACATCTGAATCACTGATACATATTCCCACAGAACTTAAGCGACCAATATATGTCGTGGCACACATATACCACCTCTTGGTTACATATATTGATGTGTTTGGTAAATATTTAAACCTGTCCCACTAACAACCTACAGTATCACTCTTCTAATAATACATCCATGTTTACTTAAAGATGCAATACAAAACAAGAAATCCAAAGAAAACACTCCAACATAAGTACTGGTGTAAATGCCTTCAATTATAAATGTCAACATTCCATATTGTGTAAATATAGGAAAAAGGTCCATTTATATTGCCTATATTACAGGTACCTTCAATAGGATTATAAACAAATCTTGATCCACTCAGTAACAACTAACATTGCCACTCTAAGATCAATGTTTTACAGGTGCTTGTTTTACAAAGGACAAGCAGGTAAAGCCTTCCACTCTTACAATTTTGAGGATTTAAAGTTAAATGGTATTTGAGATAACAGTTACTAAGGCTATAATTTGACTCAAAATTAATTAAGTAGAAAGTACTGGGCTAAAAAATTTAAAACATCAATGCCCCACAGATTTGTCTATATATATATGAGCTGTTAAAACTATTTTTTTTAATTTCAGCATACAAAGACATAGCTTTTTAAAATAAGTTAGCTATGCTTGAAGGTTTTTAATGAAAGCATGGTGAGAAAAGAGAAATCTTTTTTAAAACTCATACCAATGTCTTTAAATAACATTAGATGTGACAGCATTTTATCCTAGTACAGTCATAAAGGAAAGAATTATTGGTTATATTCAGGAAATTTACTATCTACCTTACAACTGTATGTTTAAGTATATAGACACAAACTGAGTTCTTTTAAAAAAATGATTTTTATAATTTTCTCACTAGTCTAAGCATGCTTGTTATTTAAATACTAACTTCAAGTTACTTAGGACAAATAAACAGTATAAAATCTTAAAAAATATTTAAATTTTATCTCTGCATTACAAAAAAATATATTCTGCAAAATAAATCTGTATTACAGATACATAACACATCATAAACAGATATTTTAGACATGTAATGACATTTAAGTAGTATTGTGTTTGATCAAATAACAATCCCTTGTCGGTCTTATCAACAATACATTCATACCCATTTAAAAATGGTACAAAAATCAGTCTAATTGAAAGCTTCATCAAGCTTTTTTCTGTTAGGACATATTAAATGCAAATGGTAAATATTTGTACATTAAACATACACCTCAATTTGAAAATGGATCACTAAACATAAATCACCTGCTAACAGGGTGCCAAATTTGATCATACAATTACCATAGGAAAAGAAAGAGGATTCTCACCTGAGTATTAGATATTCAGTTTTCACAAGCTACTCATAATTAAAGTCCTGCTACAGTCCTTGTGCTGGCAGAAATTTAATGTGAATGCAGTCAGCTTAAATTAAATCCCTAACACAGTGTGAATTAAATCCTGGTGAATTAAACAAGCCTCAATCAACAAACCAACCAGTCTTGAAAATATGCCAAAATGGATGTATGAATATATATTGCAAATTAACTTGGTGCCAAAGAAAGGTAACCATTCTATGCAAGCTTTAGACATACCACATTATTGCAGCTAGATTATGATACACTGAGTTAGCAAAATCATTAGGAGACCCTTTAGTTGTAGTCCTTATCATGCTACAATTGCTAATAACCCTCAATAGTTCTTAGTCATCATCTGACATCTGCATTATAAACACCTACGTAGATATACAGCTAGAGACCCAGCAGCAGATGATACAGATCCTGATCAGACAGCTCCCAGCTATATGTGACTGATCTGCATCTACACTAACTGCACCTGAAGAGTTTGTGTTTAGCATGCAAGGAGTTTACAGTGGTATTCACAGCCCACTACTACAGACAGGAAACAATATGTTTGTCATCAAAGATTGTAATCAGATTCAGTACCAAGATTGTTTATGACATATGCTACCCAGCATACAATAGTCCCCATAAACCTGTCAGCAAGAAGGCCTATGTTGATAATGAACAAATTAGTTTGCATTTGTTTAATTATTATTTATTATCAATAAAAATAACTACCACTGCCAGGCAGTTAGGATCGCTCTTCAGACCCTCAAAGTGTGGGTTGGTTCGAGAACCTTAATGTGCAGAGACCTTCCAGTTAAGCTGCACTGTGTTGGTGGTTCTACCCAGTCAAATATCTGGGATCAATATCCATCAATAATGGCTGAATGTCGTCACCATGACCATATTTGTGTTGGCACATATAACAAAAGAAGTATCCTTACTTGTAACAACTGATAAACCTACAATTATAGTAAAAAATTTCATGAGCATCCAGTGCAAAATTCCTGGGCCCCACTTGGCCAAACATTAAGAGACTCTTTTTTGTAAATCCCCCTCACCTACTGGATAAAAGTCATGTTCAGGGCTAGAACATTGTCTGCAACCCCACAATCACTTAAATAATCACTTTGTGACATTGTTAACATTGGATAATCACTGGAAAAAGACAGAGACCCAATGAAAATATGCATTACCTTGGATGTAAATTTTCAAATCAAGAAAAACAAACAAATAGTTAAAATGTATGCCACACATGTTTTTGTATATATTAAACAAATAGTTATATATAATGTTTTATTGCATTGATTGAGTACTGGTAATGCATTGGCACAGTCTTCTAAAATTAGAAGAGAACATCTTAAGTGAGTCATTGTGTTAGTCTAGTGGTTAATAATACAAGTAATTAATGATAAACAGTTAGTGAGACAGGTTGGAACCAAGTGGAGATCTTTATATTTGTTTTCTACTTCCTGTAATTTATTACAATGGGTAAATTTATCTTCATTATATTGATGTGATGCAATTTTGGTTAATTTAAAACATTTTTGTTTCTTTATAGGTTATTTAAATACAAACCAGTTTGACTTTTGTTTTATTTCTGAAGACATATTATGTGTTAGTTTCTGCCATTGTTATAGAGTACCTATATTACAGTCAGTCACAATTTAACAAGAACTGAACAAGGCTTTAGATACAGTCTATTTGTTTTTTTGTATTAAAAATAAAAAATTCTAACAACTTTTGGTCAAGAATCAGACTTTAAATAAACTGGCATTACCACCATAGACCAATCTGTTGCTTTTCTCTTGATGTTTAACCATAAAATAAAATCACGTTTCGTATATTCAACCTTATAATTACATTGTTTGGCTATTCCGTATTTTTTTAGGTTGGCCAGTGTCTTTGTATACAATGTTCAACTTAATGAGGTTTACCTTTTACACAGAGAGCCAGACAAGTAAAATGAGATCATGTAACAAATCAATTTTGCGATAAATTTCCATGAAGTTTTGGACATAAAGCAATTCATTGCTTTATTATCATTAAAAATTCACAAGAAAAAGGTTTTGCTAGCCAAAAATGTGATTCATAGGGCTGGAACTTTCATGTGAAGTGGTCTACTTGCTGACAAACAAAGACAAACATTGATAGAGGCAAAAATACATTTTTAAACTACTGCATGACATGTAAATGGAGTTTTACAAAGCCATTAGTTTGAGCTTCAGAGCAAATGGGCAAAAGCTGACATTCAAATGCAAGATATGCCAGCCAAAAAAAGATAAATTTGTGATGATGGGGCTAGTCTTCCAGCTGACTGACAGTGCCTTGGTGGTTCTACAAAGACATTTGTCTTTGGTTTTCTTCCAACAATAAGAGATATCTGAGTTTTCAATATGACAATTATAGGCTGGTGCAACCTGTACAAACTCAAATAAAACCAGAATGGTTTTCTATGGTACCTCAAACAAGAGTAACATGGTGTTCTATGGTACCTCAGACAAGAGTAACATGGTTTTCTATGGTACCTCAGACAAGAGAAACATGGTTTTCTATGGTACCTCAGACAAGAGAAACATGGTGTTCTATGGTACCTCAGACAACAGTAACATAGTGTTCTATGGTACCTTAGACAAGAGAAACATGGTGTTCTATGGTACCTCAAACAAGAGTAACATGGTGTTTTATGGTACGTCACACAAGAGCAACATGGTTTTTTATGGTACCTCAGACAAGAGTAACATGGTGTTTTATGGTACGTCACACAAGAGCAACATGGTTTTTTATGGTACCTCAGACAAGAGTAACATGGTGTTCTATGGTACCTCAAACAAGAGTAACATGGTGTTTTATGGTACCTCAAACAAGAGTAACATGGTTTTTTATGGTACCTCAAACAAGAGTAACATGGTTTTCTATAGTTCCTCAAACAACAGTAACATGGTTTTCTATAGTACCTCAGACAACAGTAACATGTTTTTTTATGGTACCTCAAACAACAGTAACATGGTTTTCTATAGTTCCTCAAACAACAGTAACATGGTGTTCTATGGTACCTCAGACAACAGTAACATGGTGTTCTATGGTACCTCAAACAACAGTAACATAGTGTTCTATGATACCTCAGACAACAGTAACATAGTTTTCTATAGTACCTCAAACAACAGTAACATAGTGTTCTATGGTACCTCAGACAACAGTAACATAGTTTTCTATAGTACCTCAAACAACAGTAACATAGTGTTCTATGGTACCTCAAACAACAGTAAGATGGTGTTCTATGGTACCTCAGACAACAGTAACATAATTTCTTTAGTACCTCAAACAACAGTAACATAGTGTTCTATGGTACCTCAAACAACAGTAACATTGTGTTCTATGGTACCTCAGACAACAGTAACATGGTGTTCTATGGTACCTCAAACAACAGTAACAGAGTGTTCTATGGTACCTCAGACAACAGTAACATGGTGTTCTATGGTACCTCAAACAACAGTAACATGGTTTTCTATAGTACCTCAAACAACAGTAACATAGTGTTCTATGGTACCTCAAACAACAGTAACATAGTGTTCTATAGTACCTCAGACAACAGTAACAGGTGTTCTATGGTACCTCAGACAACAGTTACATGGTTTTCTATAGTACCTCAAACAATAGTAACATAGTGTTCTATGGTACCTGAAACAACAGTAACATAGTGTTCTATGGTACCTCAAACAACAGTAACATAGTGTTCAATGGTACCTCAAACAACAGTAACATAGTGTTATATGGTACCTCAGACAAGAGAAACATAGTGTTCTATGGTACCTCAGACAAGAGAAACATAGTGTTCTATAGTACCTCAAACAACAGTAACATGGTTTTCTATAGTAACTCAGACAAGAGTAACACGGTTTTCTATAGTACCTCAGACAAGAGTAACATGGTGTTCTATGGTACCTCAGACAAGAGAAACATGGTGTTCTATGGTACCTCAGACAAGAGTAACATGGTGTTCTGTAGTACCTCAAACAACAGTAACATGGTTTTCTATAGTACCTCAAACAACAGTAACATAGTGTTCTATGGTACCTCAAACAACAGTAACATAGTGTTCTATAGTACCTCAGACAACAGTAACATGGTGTTCTATGGTACCTCAGACAACAGTAACATGGTGTTCTGTAGTACCTCAAACAAGAGTAACATAGTGTTCTATGGTACCTCAGACAACAGTAACATGGTGTTCTATGGTACCTCAGACAAGAGTAACATAGTGTTCTATGTTACCTCAGACAAGAGTAACATAGTGTTCTATGGTACCTCAGACAACAGCAACATGGTGTTCTATGGTACCTCAGACAAGAGTAACATAGTGTTCTATGGTACCTCAGACAAGAGTAACATGGTGTTCTATGGTACCTCAGACAACAGCAACATGGTGTTCTATAGTACCTCAGACAAGAGTAACATAGTGTTCTATGGTACCTCAGACAAGAGTAACATGGTGTTCTATGGTACCTCAGACAACAGCAACATGGTGTTCTATGGTACCTCAAACAAGAGTAACATGGTTTTCTATAGTACCTCAAACAAAAGTAACATTGTCTTCTATGGTACCTCAAACAACAGTAACATGGTTTTCTATGGTACCTCAAACAAGAGTAACATGGTGTTCTATGGTACCTCATACAAGAGTAACATGGTGTTCTATGGTACCTCAGACAAGAGTAACATGGTGTTCTATGGTACCTCAGACAAGAGTAACATGGTGTTCTATGGTACCTCAGACAACAGTAACATGGTGTTCTATGGTACCTCAGACAAGAATAACATGGTATTTTATGGTACCTCAGACAAGAGTAACATAGTGTTCTATGGTACCTCAGACAACAGTAACATAGTGTTCTATGGTACCTCAGACAAGAGTAACATAGTGTTCTATGGTACCTCAGACAATAGTAACATAGTGTTCTATAGTACCTCAGACAAGAGTAACATAGTGTTCTATGGTACCTCAGACAACAGTAACATGGTGTTCTATGGTACCTCAGACAAGAGTAACATAGTGTTCTATGGTACCTCAGACAACAGTAACATGGTGTTCTATGGTACCTCAGACAAGAGTAACATAGTGTTCTATGGTACCTCAGACAACAGTAACATAGTGTTCTATACTACTTTAGACAACAGTGACATGGTGTTCTGTAGTACCTCAGACAAGAGTAACATGGTGTTCTATGGTACCTCAGACAACAGTAACATGGTGTTCTATGGTACCTCAGACAACAGTAACATAGTGTTCTATGGTACCTCAGACAACAGTAACATGGTGTTCTATGGTACCTCAGACAACAGTAACATGGTGTTCTATGGTACCTCAGACAACAGTAACATGGTGTTCTATGGTACCTCAGACAACAGTAACATGGTGTTCTATGGTACCTAAGACAACAGTAACATGGTGTTCTATGGTACCTCAGACAAGAGTAACATGGTGTTCTATGGTACCTCAGACAACAGTAACATGGTGTTCTATGGTACCTCAGACAAGAGTAACATGGTGTTCTATGGTACCTCAGACAAGAGTAACATGGTGTTCTGTAGTACCTCAGACAAGAGTAACATGGTGTTCTGTAGTACCTCAGACAACAGTAACATAGTGTTCTATGGTACCTCAGACAAGAGTAACATGGTGTTCTATGGTACCTCAGACAACAGTAACATGGTGTTCTATGGTACCTCAGACAACAGTAACATGGTGTTCTATGGTACCTCAGACAAGAGTAACATGGTGTTCTGTAGTACCTCAGACAAGAGTAACATGGTGTTCTGTAGTACCTCAGACAACAGTAACATAGTGTTCTATGGTACCTCAGACAAGAGTAACATGGTGTTCTATGGTACCTCAGACAACAGTAACATAGTGTTCTATGGTACCTCAGACAACAGTAACATAGTGTTCTATGGTACCTCAGACAAGAGTAACATGGTGTTCTGTAGTACCTCAGACAACAGTAACATAGTGTTCTATGGTACCTCAGACAACAGTAACATTGTGTTCTATGGTACCTCAGACAAGAGTAACATAGTGTTCTATAGTACCTCAGACAACAGTAACATGGTGTTCTGTAGTACCTCAGACAAGAGTAACATAGTGTTCTGTAGTACCTCAGACAACAGTAACATGGTGTTCTATGGTACCTCAGACAACAGTAACATAGTGTTCTGTAGTACCTCAGACAACAGTAACATGGTGTTCTATAGTACCTCAGACAAGAGTAACATAGTGTTCTATAGTACCTCAGACAACAGTAACATGGTGTTCTGTAGTACCTCAGACAAGAGTAACATAGTGTTCTGTAGTACCTCAGACAACAGTAACATGGTGTTCTATGGTACCTCAGACAAGAGTAACATGGTGTTCTATGGTACCTCAGACAACAGCAACATGGTGTTCTATGGTACCTCAGACAACAGTAACATGGTGTTCTATGGTACCTCAGACAAGAGTAACATGGTGTTCTATGGTACCTCAGACAACAGCAACATAGTGTTCTATGGTACCTCAGACAACAGTAACATGGTGTTCTATGGTACCTCAGACAAGAGTAACATGGTGTTCTGTAGTACCTCAGACAAGAGAAACATGGTGTTCTATGGTACCTCAGACAAGAGTAACATGGTGTTCTGTAGTACCTCAGACAAGAGAAACATGGTGTTCTATGGTACCTCAGACAAGAGTAACATGGTGTTATATGGTACCTCAGACAACAGCAACATAGTGTTCTATGGTACCTCAGACAACAGTAACATGGTGTTCTATGGTACCTCAGACAACAGTAACATGGTGTTCTGTAGTACCTCAGACAAGAGTAACATAGTGTTCTATGGTACCTCAGACAAGAGTAACATGGTGTTCTGTAGTACCTCAGACAAGAGAAACATGGTGTTCTATGGTACCTCAGACAAGAGTAACATAGTGTTCTATGGTACCTCAGACAACAGTAACATAGTGTTCTATGGTACCTCAGACAACAGTAACATAGTGTTCTATGGTACCTCAGACAAGAGTAACATGGTGTTCTATACTACTTCAGAAAGAGTAACATAGTGTTCTATGGTACCTCAGACAACAGTAACATAGTGTCCTATGGTACCTCAGACAACAGTAACATGGTGTTCTGTAGTACCTCAGACAACAGTAACATAGTGTTCTATGGTACCTCAGACAAGAGTAACATGGTGTTCTGTAGTACCTCAGACAAGAGAAACATGGTGATCTATGGTACCTCAGACAAGAGTAACATAGTGTTCTATGGTACCTCAGACAACAGTAACATAGTGTTCTATGGTACCTCAGACAACAGTAACATAGTGTTCTATGGTACCTCAGACAAGAGTAACATAGTGTTCTATGGTACCTCAGACAAGAGTAACATGGTGTTATGTAGTACCTCAGACAACAGTAACATAGTGTTCTATGGTACCTCAGACAACAGTAACATAGTGTTCTATAGTACCTCAGACAACAGTAACATAGTGTTCTATGGTACCTCAGACAACAGTAACATAGTGTTCTATGGTACCTCAGACAACAGTAACATGGTGTTCTGTAGTACCTCAGAGAACAGTAACATAGTGTTCTATGGTACCTCAGACAACAGTAACATGGTGTTCTATGGTACCTCAGACAACAGTAACATAATTTCTTTAGTACCTCAGACAAGAGTAACATAGTGTTCTGTAGTACCTCAGACAACAGTAACATAATTTCTTTAGTACCTCAGACAAGAGTAACATGGTGTTCTATGGTACCTCAGACAACAGTAACATAATTTCTTTAGTACCTCAGACAACAGTAACATGGTGTTCTATGGTACCTCAGACAAGAGTAACATAGTGTTCTGTAGTACCTCAGACAAGAGTAACATGGTGTTCTGTAGTACCTCAGACAAGAGTAACATAGTGTTCTATACTACTTCAGACAAGAGTAACATAGTGTTCTATGGTACCTCAGACAAGAGTAACATAGTGTTCTATGGTACCTCAGACAACAGTAACATGGTGTTCTATGGTACCTCAGACAACAGTAACATAGTGTTCTATGGTACCTCAGACAACAGTAACATAGTGTTCTATGGTACCTCAGACAACAGTAACATAGTGTTCTATGGTACCTCAGACAACAGTAACATGGTGTTCTGTAGTACCTCAGACAACAGTAACATAGTGTTCTATACTACTTCAGACAAGAGTAACATAGTGTTCTATGGTACCTCAGACAACAGTAACATAGTGTTCTATGGTACCTCAGACAAGAGTAACATGGTGTTCTGTAGTACCTCAGACAAGAGTAACATGGTGTTCTGTAGTACCTCAGACAAGTGTAACATAGTGTTCTATGGTACCTCAGACAACAGTAACATAGTGTTCTATGGTACCTCAGACAACAGTAACATGGTGTTCTATGGTACCTCAGACAAGAGTAACATGGGGTTCTATGGTACCTCAGACAAGAGTAACATGGTGTTCTATGGTACCTTAGACAACAGTAACATAGTGTTCTATGGTACCTCAGACAAGAGTAACATGGTGTTCTATGGTACCTCAGACAAGAGTAACATAGTGTTCTATGGTACCTCAGACAACAGTAACATAGTGTTCTATGGTACCTCAGACAAGAGTAACATGGTGTTCTATAGTACCTCAGACAACAGCAACATGGTGTTCTATGGTACCTCATACAAGAGTAACATAGTGTTCTATGGTACCTCAGACAACAGTAACATAGTGTTCTATGGTACCTCAGACAAGAGTAACATGGTGTTCTATAGTACTTCAGACAACAGCAACATAGTGTTCTATAGTACCTCAGACAACAGTAACATAGTGTTCTATAGTACCTCAGACAACAGCAACATGGTGTTCTATGGTACCTCAGACAAGAGTAACATAGTGTTCTATGGTACCTCAGACAACAGTAACATAGTGTTCTATAGTACCTCAAACAACAGTAACATAGTGTTCTATGGTACCTCAGACAAGAGTAACATGGTGTTCTGTAGTACCTCAGACAACAGTAACATAGTGTTCTATGGTACCTCAGACAACAGTAACATAGTGTTCTATAGTACCTCAGACAACAGTAACATGGTGTTCTATGGTACCTCAGACAACAGTTACATGGTGTTCTGTAGTACCTCAGACAAGAGTAACATGGTGTTCTGTAGTACCTCAGACAACAGTAACATAGTGTTCTATGGTACCTCAGACAACAGTAACATAGTGTTCTATGGTACCTCAGACAACAGTAACATGGTGTTCTATGGTACCTCAGACAACAGTAACATGGTGTTCTGTAGTACCTCAGACAAGAGTAACATGGTGTTCTATGGTACCTCAGACAACAGTAACATGGTGTTCTATGGTACCTCAGACAACAGTAACATAGTGTTCTATACTACTTTAGACAACAGTAACATAATGTGTTCTATAGTACCTCAGACAAGAGTAACATGGTGTTCTATGGTACCTCAGACAACAGTAACATGGTGTTCTATGGTACCTCAGACAACAGTAACATGGCTTTTTACTGTACCTTGTAAAAGAGTAACATGGGTAGAGGCATAAAACATTTTTAAACTACTACATGATATTTAAATGGAGTTTTACAAAGCCATTGGTTTGAGTTCCAAAGAAAATGGACTAAAAGCTGATATTCAAGAGCATGATTCTAGATAACAAATTAAAAAATAAATGAATTAAATGAACAATCAATAAAATAATCAGTGTGATTTCCCTAGGTTATATTGATAATGCTTCAATGTCAAACAATGAAGGTAGAGCAAGTGTTATGCTACACGTCCATTTAAACAGTATCCAGAATAGGGAATGCTTTGGAACTGGGGGTTGTGAGTTGAAATACATTTTTGGGGCATTTTTTTTCGTCCTACTTTTTCACTCTGGCAGTTATTTCTACCGGATCTAGACAAAAACAAATGTTTTTTGTTTGTGTTTTTTAAAATAATTTTTAAATAATAAGCATTGAATATTTGGGCTATGATAACATACTTGTTACCTGGCATATTCCATATAAAATAATCTAATGGGATAAAAGTATTTTATATTTGTAAGGATAAACCTAACACTATAGGACATATTGGACAACAAAGAAATACATTGTATAGCTATATCAAGAAATGTTGATCATTTAATGAAGCACAAAATGGGGAAACCAGGCTTTTAAAGTGTGTTGGATATTTGAACAATTTAAATACATATCTGAGATAGTTTGACATGTTTGGTGGGTTTGTCTAATGCCATCATTTGTTTCCCAAACATACTCAATAGCAAAACAATTAAACCAATGGAGGATATGACATAATATTTGGAGCTTCCTTATATCTAAAAAAAAACCCCTAATATGCCAATACATAAGGAGAAAAACATATCCATTAACTTAAAACAGGAAGATAAATTTTGTTAGAATTTTGCAAACACATGAACTTTATGGCACACATCAGTAGTGTTAATTTTCCATTTCTACATTATGGTCTGTTACACTTGCTTTAGCCAATTGATTGAGGCTCATACACTTAATTAAATGCTACATTGTTTCTGGCAAAAAAGCACATGTGCATTGTGGATATATTTTTAAGTGTAATTAGTCCCATCATTTGTAATGCTTTGTGAGCAATTACCTATACCCAAGAGTACACTTTATTTTTCCCAAACTCTGAACCCAGGACTGCTGCCCAGTTGTTGTAATAGGATCAAAAGTGTTGATAAATGATAACATAATTATTGACAAATGATAACATAATTCTTGATAAATTATAACATACTTGTTGATAAACGATAACATAATTATTGACAAATGATAACATAATTATTGACAAATGATAACATAATTCTTGATAAATTATAACATACTTGTTGATAAACGATAACATAATTATTGACAAATGATAACATAATTATTGACAAATGATAACATAATTCTTGATAAATTATAACATACTTGTTGATAAATGATAACACAATTATTGACAAATGATAACATAATTATTGACAAATGATAACATACTTGTTGATAAATTATAACATAATTGTTGATAAACGATAACATAATTATTGACAAATGATAACATAATTATTGACAAATGATAACATAATTATTGATAAATTATAACATACTTGTTGATAAATGATAACATAATTATTGATGAATGATAACATAATTATTGACAAATGATAACATAATTCTTGATAAATTATAACATACTTGTTGATAAACGATAACATAATTATTGATGAATGATAACATAATTATTGACAAATGATAACATAATTCTTGATAAATTATAACATACTCGTTGATTAATGATAACATAATTGTCGATTAATGATAACATAATATGTGTGAAGTTAGTCTAATCAATTACAAATCAATTACGATGAAATAGACATCTATGAAAATGAACAAATTGGCGAAAGCAATCCTTTCTGAGTAATGTAATCCTTTTGGCTTGCAGTTAGTTGTTGCATTACATAGAGCGCAAATGTTTTCCCCTAAATAATGCTGTAGCTTAAATGACAAATTTCCCCATGTCTCATGCTCCATCAGCCTTCTCTAAATCCTTGAAAAAGACTGACAACTTCAACAATTAATCATGGGGTTCAGTTGGGATATTTCCTGACTGATAAGAAAACCACACATGTATGGATAATGACTATTGGCATTTACATGAGACATAAGTTCAGGAAGGTCCCAACCAAAATCATCCCAGGCTGTAACTGATAAGCTTGCCGAGAGATCAACTCTAAGCACGAATTGAAATGTGTTTAAGCAAATAATGTAGATCCAGATAAGTCAACTGCAGCTGGAAGCTGTCATCTCCTAATCAACAGTATTTCCTGCTGATTAACTTCTAACAAAATGTCTATAGTGACCTTTGCATGCAGTTGTTATCAAATAAGTAGGAATTGCTATGGATTAGTAACAATTGTTGGGTATTAGATTTAACTGAGCTGTTCTTAACCCTTTACCATCTGAAAACACCATTAGGGTAAATATTCTTTGCTAATCGGGAGAAAGTGATTTCAGTTGTGGGGGAGAACACTGATCATATGATTTGGTTTGGTAATATATTCATTTATTTGTTACCCAAACTAGTGTTAACTTGTAACAGCAAGATGCTTCTTATAAAACTACCAAAATAGCATCTTAAGAAAAAAAGGATGGACTGGGCGATGAAAAACAGTCCCCAATATAGCAAGCAAGAAATAACTACTAGGGGAACCACTGCAGCCCCCCTCAGCAATGGTCCCAAGTCACCTGACCACCTGACCACAGGACACATTTATATCTGTAGACAGCATGTGCTGTGACAGCTCTGTAAACATCACATTAGCGTCACATTACTGATAAACAAGTTTACACTTGATGATCCGTGCAAAATTGTTTGTGGGTAATCCCTTTGCAATGCAATGGTAATGCACCTAAATTGGCAATATATAATGTATATATATTATTTTGATCCAAAAAATAGTTCCTTTTAAATCAAAATTATCATGGAACAACACATTTATTAGTACCATATTAATGTAACCTAAAGAATTCATGGATTTATATTAATCAGATACATAAAGAAGCTTGCTGTAAATTGTAAGTTCACAACTTTGGTAAACATCTGGTAAACAATATCAAACCTTCAATTTCATGGTGAATAATACCATGCTTTCAATTTCATGGTAAATAATATCATGCTTTCAATTTCATGGTGAATAATACCATGCTTTCAATTTCATGGTGAATAATATCATGCTTTCAATTTCATGGTGAATAATACCATGCTTTCAATTTCATGGTGAATAATACCATGCTTTCAATTTCATGGTAAATAATATCATGCTTTCAATTTCATGGTAAACAATATCAAACCTTCAATTTCATGGTGAATAATACCATGCTTTCAATTTCATGGTGAATAATACCATGCTTTCAATTTCATGGTGAATAATATCATGCTTTCAATTTCATGGTGAATAATACCATGCTTTCAATTTCATGGTGAATAATATCATGCTTTCAATTTCATGGTGAATAATACCATGCTTTCAATTTCATGGTGAATAATATCATGCTTTCAATTTCATGGTGAATAATACCATGCTTTCAATTTCATGGTGAATAATATCATGCTTTCAATTTCATGGTGAATAATACCATGCTTTCAATTTCATGGTGAATAATACCATGCTTTCAATTTCATGGTGAATAATACCATGCTTTCAATTTCATGGTGAATAATATCATGCTTTCAATTTCATGGTAAATAATATCATGCTTTCAATTTCATGGTAAACAATATCAAACCTTCAATTTTATGGTGAATAATACCATGCTTTCAATTTCATGGTAAATAATATCATGCTTTCAATTTCATGGTAAACAATATCAAACCTTCAATTTTATGGTGAATAATACCATGCTTTCAATTTCATGGTAAATAATATCATGCTTTCAATTTCATGGTAAACAATATCAAACCTTCAATTTCATGGTAAATAATATCATGCTTTCAATTTCATGGTAAATAATATCATGCTTTCAATTTCATGGTAAACAATATCAAACCTTCAATTTCATGGAAAATAATATCAAACCTTCAATTTCATGGTAAACAATATCAAACCTTCAATTTCTTGGTAAATAATATCAAACCTTCAATTTCATGGTAAACAATATCAAACCTTCAATTTCATGGTAAACAATATTAATCCTTCAATTTCATGGTAAACAATATCAATCCTTCAATTTCATGGTAAATAATATCATGCTTTCAATTTCATGGTAAAGAATTTTATGCCTTCAATTTCATGGTATATTATCTGAGGTTTTTTAATTCATGGTCAACAAAGAATGAGAAATGAATATAAAAGTGCCTATTCAGTTTTTATTTCTTTGTTCTTTTAGCAGTGCATTAACATGCAAAATTACAAGAAGCATGTTTTTAATTGTTTGCTGAAAGAAACAGAATAGGCTTTTTCATGTTGAATACAAAGATTTTTTTTGTAATCACCAATCAATCATATTCTTATAATAAAGTACACACACCTATAGCAACATAGCATACAAAAACATCTTGCCACTGTTCGTCCTTATATAGACATATTTGCAAATAAAGCAATTATTTTTTTAGTTATTTGCCAACAAATTCAGGCATGTGTAAAAATATATACTTTTGCAGACTTCTGAGGAGACAGTGCAGATCGTGATCAGACAGATTCAAGTGAGATCTGGCTGATCTAGATCTACATAATCTGCTTTAACCTCAGATCAGTCTGTGATTGGCAGATTGAGAGTTAGAACATGTGCATTGCATACAATCCAAACATTCCCTGTAATTATTCAGACAGCTGCATCAAAAGATTATTCCTTTGATTTATTTGTATTATCTCTTAACAAAGAGGTTTGGTAATACTATATAATTAATTAGAAAATTCTTCTCCCTGAATATAGTATTACTGAGCTACATTAGGATATATCAATATAGCTATAAAGCATGTGAGCTTTATTGAATGCTTATTAAAATTTAACATTAACATATGACTACAGTTCATGTTTAACTTCAAATAATTGTTTCATTGATCTCTTTTTCCCAAGCAAATACAATGTTATCTCAAAGGATTATGTAAAAAAGGCATTCCTTTTATATGGAGAGAAAATAAATTGACAATTAAAATCTTATTAGCTCGTCGTCAAAATCAATATAAAGTTTTACATTTGGTTCTTTTTCTCCATTCCAAATATGTTTTGCTACAAGAAAGCCTAAATGGTTAAATATTAAAATTTCTTGTACACTTAAACAAGTATTTCTTAAAATCTATAATAACAAACTCAAAGAAATGTACTGTATTTTTGTTTTTATGGCACACCGACACTTGACAGGTCATATGGTGCCGAATGCAGTGAAATTTAATATGAATTGAGTATTTGTATTTTGGGTTTTATGGCACACCGATACATGATAGGTCATATAGTGCCAAATATAATAAAGTTTAACGAGAACAGAGTATAATCAGGCTAAAATATAAATGAAATGTAATAACAGTGTTACTAAACTAGGGTATCTACCTTAGTGTTATTTAACCAGGGTATCTACTTTAGTGTTATTTAACCAGGGTATCTACCATGGTATTATTTAACCAGGGTATCTACCTTAGTGTTATTTAACCAGGGTATCATCCATAGTGTTATTTAACCAGGGTATCTACCATGGTATTATTTAACCAGGGTATCTACCATAGTGTTATTTAACCAGGGTTTCTACCATAGTGTTATTTAACCAGGGTTTCTACCATAGTGTTATTTAACCAGGGTACCTACCATAATGTTATTTAACTAGGGTAATCTACCTTAGTGTTATTTAACCAGGGTATCTACCATAGTGTTATTTAGCCAGGGTACCTACCATAGTGTTATTTAACTAGGGTAATCTACCTTAGTGTTATTTAACCAGGGTATCTACCATAGTGTTATTTAGCCAGGGTATCTACCATAGTGTTATTTAACCAGGGTTTCTACCATAGTGTTATTTAACCAGGGTATCTACCATAGTGTTATTTAACCAGGGTATCTTCCATAGTGTTATTTAACCAGGGTATCTACCATAGTGTTATTTAACCAGGGTTTCTACCATAGTGTTATTTAACCAGGGTTTCTACCATAGTGTTATTTAACCAGGGTACCTACCATAGTGTTATTTAACTAGGGTAATCTACCTTAGTGTTATTTAACCAGGGTATCTACCATAGTGTTATTTAGCCAGGGTACCTACCATAGTGTTATTTAACTAGGGTAATCTACCTTAGTGTTATTTAACCAGGGTATCTACCATAGTGTTATTTAGCCAGGGTATCTACCATAGTGTTATTTAACCAGGGTTTCTACCATAGTGTTATTTAACCAGGGTTTCTACCATAGTGTTATTTAACCAGGGTATCTTCCATAGTGTTATTTAACCAGGGTATCTACCATGGTATTATTTAACCAGGGTATCTACCATAGTGTTATTTAACCAGGGTTTCTACCATAGTGTTATTTAACCAGGGTACCTACCATAGTGTTATTTAACTAGGGTAATCTACCTTAGTGTTATTTAACCAGGGTATCTACCATAGTGTTATTTAGCCAGGGTATCTACCTTAGTGTTATTTAACCAGGGTATCTACCATAGTATCATTTAACCAGGGAATCTAACATAGTGTTATTTAACCAGGGTATCTACCAGTACCCGAGTACTTCAACAGATACATATTTATTATTATATTGATGCAACCTTTCTGTCTGCTGTATATGTTTTTGTTTAATAAAATTAAGGTGGCACAACCATTCTTACTTGTATAATATTATAGAAAACTGAACTTCACTTACTTAAAATCTGTATTGTACCTCGTGTACTGTGGTACCAGACTCCATGAAGGACCATATTAAGCAATGTTATCTTAACCCCTTTAATAATCATAAAATTATACAGCAGACTTTAATTTTCTTTTAATATTACACAAATCTGTATTAAATTTAATCATAAAAATATGTTCCAATGATTTTCAGTGTTTTCTGACATTTAAAAAAAATCTATTTTATATTTATTTTAAAATACTGTCTGTTCGTTAGGTTTAAAACTGAACAAAGATACAGAAACCTGCTAGTAATTATAAATAGATGCAAACCACCACTATGTGAAAGCTCAAACAAAATCTTCATGTAAACAGCAAATTTATAAAACACAATAATAAGAAACTCTGAATGTGGCAATGATTATCACACCATTGTAGAACTAATTTACTAGTTGAACATGTCTCCATAATTAGCTTCAGAGATGTAAAGACGGACAGAAATAGACTTAAGATAGGAAATAGGTTCACAGCTACCAATATAGCCTGAGCACTCGAATGCTCTTATCACCTGTATGAGTGTGTAGGTCCAATCAACCCTTAGCTTGCTAACCATGAATACATCAGGCTAAGGCCAGTTGTGTAGATTCTGATCAAACAGCTTCAAGTTGTTATGGGAGTTGTCTGATCTAGATCTACACCAACAACTGCCAAGACTTTATCAATAACTTGTTTCCAAACCATGAAGTTTTTAATTTTAAGTGAAGACAGGGAAGTGGCCATGGCAGCATGATAAGGACTAACATACCAGACCAATGAACCCCAGTCTATCTGGATTGGTACTGTCATACAAAGCAATCTAAAGTCATGGCCAATTAAAGCTTAGATACCAGAGAAGAGAACTTAGAACTAAGAAGGGGAACTTCCCTTCCAAAGTATCTTCTTCACAATGTGTACATGTCTGTTTTAACAAAAAAAAATAACTTTATTTATTGATCATCAATATATGTATGTAGATTCAAAATGTCTACAAACAAAACACTATTTCATAAGATCTAATATTTTCCTTTTTACATTTAATCTCAAACATCTCCAATATCAATAATATCATGACAATTTTGAAAGCTAGTTCCAGTATTTTATTAAAATGTAAATTTTCAGGGATGGCATAATAAATAGCCAATAATTTATGTGTTATTTTTATTTTAATATTTATCTTTTTTATTAATATTATAAATATTAAAGTATTGCTATGAAACAAATCAGAACATACTGGTAATCACTGCATAATTGTTTGTAACCAGAAAAACTTTTAATTCAAATGACTTTTGCTTTAAATAACAGTGAAGAATGTCAATGTATGTAAATCAGTCTAAAATTGTTTTAAAAATAAAAAGATCTTATGATTATTGAAAACAAAACAAGTTCTATTTCGACTAGAGCAATAACCTTGTGTTTGCTAGCCACAGCAACTGTAACATTTGTAATAAAACAAAATAATAAAGTATACAAAATCTGTCCTGTACAAGCTGTCAGAAAAAGCACATTTTACTGGATCAAGGGTTTGTTTTAAACAGTGTGTCTAGGTCAACATAACTATCATGTTTTAATCCTTGGCTTAGAGGTGCTTCTTATTGATAGGCTTGGTGCTCACAAAAAAACAACAATGTGTGGATTTAATTCAAGTGAAAAAATAATTTTTAAATTCAAGATAATTTTACAAAGCCAAAAAACATTAACTAAAAGGTTTATACATACACTGAAGAATATACTCTGGCTGGATTAAAATTCTATACCTCATTTTAAAGCTCTAGTATTTTGAATAAACAATTTACCCTAAGGAACCAACTGACAAGCTTTTAAACTGGTGACCTATGGTGTATATAATCAGAAGCCATAACAAAAGCTTGTCTAATCTCGATACAACAAAGATCTGTCAAAAGTGCTCTCCATTATCTAGGGAATGAATATATCAGAGACAGCATGCCATGATCATGTCTGACAGTACAACATCCTGTCTGACAGTACAACATCCTGTCTGACAGTACAACATCCTGTCTGACAGTACAACATCCTGTCTGACAGTACAACATCCTGTCTGCCAGTACAACATCCTGTCTGCCAGTACAACATCCTGTCTGACAGTACAACATCCTGTCTGACAGTACAACATCCTGTCTGACAGTACAACATCCTGTCTGACAGTACAACATCCTGTCTGACAGTACAACATCCTGTCACATCCTTCTGGATGGACCATCATTAGCACTGGGGTCTTAGACATTGGACTTGTTTTCTTTATGGAATATGTCCATAAATTTAAAAAAAATACTAAGAAATTTCTTAAATTAAATGGTTTTATAAGTAAACTTTGTGACATTTTTCTTACTTCTAGGGAAATATTCTTAAGGGAGTTTTTTTAGGTTTATCAAGAAAAACAACTAAGAATTATTTTAAAACCACCTTTGGGATGACTATCAATGACTGTGGTGACGATTTGCCATTAAAATTTAAAAAAAGACACACACAAGAAGAAAAGATTCTGGAATCAAAGCCATAATGTTTTGAACCTAAGGCCAAAAAGATCATGGTCTTACAGCACTGTTAGTAAGACATATCTTGGATGACGCTAAATGGAATATACATTCCATGTATAACACCCATTAATGTACTAAGTTTACCAGCCAGTAGCACTTCTGCTCTCCTGTGGTCGCATGCATTAGTATTCTTAGTAAATTTACAATCTTAAACTAACTTAAAACTAATTAATTGTCTTAAATCTTGAAATATATCCTTAGATGTAGGAACATTTGGTGAGTTTCATGCATAAAATTTAGTACTTGTCAAAGTTTAAGAAAATTCCTCAATTTTTGTAAGAAACATTTATAAAGACTGGTGATGCCGGTATATATTTGACCCCAGTGATTGTATTCAGAAAGAATTTTAGTTTACTTTTCTAATATTTTCTTAAATTTGGAAATATACTGAGAAATTTCTTATATTAAATGATTTTATGAATATAACTTAAGAAATATTCTCATATCTAAGGAAAGATTTTCAAATTTTTGGAAATTTTTTAGTTGAAGTCTGGAAAAAAAACAGCACCAAGATTATTTATGAAAACTATTCCAGGAGTCTATCGGAACTTTTGCTTCCAGGGTCTGCCAATAACAGCTTGAAGAATAGAATAATGAGATCATGGCTGATGATACATGTCATTTTACCTGCAATTTTGTGGACAGTTTTAACAAAATGACTGACTCACAGTCAAATAAGATTTAAATATATTATGTTATATATATATATCTTTATTCCTCCATTTAAGAAGATACAAGAAATACATACATATAAGTTTACAAACTGAACAAAACATGCAACTTTACTGAGACAAACAAATGAAAAACAAGTTTATGCATGAAAAAAGTTCAAAAAATTACAGAGAGAATAATATATGAAGACAAGAAAAAGGGTAACACTTAAAAAGATCAATAAAGCAGTCAAACAAATAAATAGGTGATACAATTTTTTATATAATGCTATTATGTTATTTTTTTATTTAAAACAAAATTATGTAATAAAAATTTAATTTTAAAGAATAAATCTAGATAATTCCAGAATTTAAATTTTTCAAAAATAACTTTAATTTTATTATGCTTTAAACGTTTGAAGATTTATCCATTCAAACAGCTTAAGGCAAGCATGACCTCCATCACATGCTTGTCAGGACAGCAGAGTTACTGTAGCTGGACCATGATGGTAGCAGTGTGAGGCATGTAAAAATTGTAGTACAGATATAAAATATTATTGCTTTAGTTGTATAAGTAAGCAAATGACACATTAGCTGCTACTGTTTTGTGCTGCCAGTTAAGTTGAAGCTCAGAAGTTCTTGTCAACAGTTACAAAAACCACCCTACATAACCCCAAATTGCTAAAATTTATTACTGTTATATAATACAAAGTTGTCACTTTATTTTCTATCAACTACAAGCAAGGGTAACAACATATTCACAGAGAACACCCTGATCTGACAATTATCAGCATGAGCCATCTATCTGGATCTACACTATCTGCTGAACTATTTGTGATGACACATTAGGAGCTAGATTTGCAGAAATGATACAGGCTGCCCTGCACCGTGTGACACAGAATACACCAAGTAACATTCACAATCTGACCAGCAATCAAGGTAAACATATTTACATATGTGTCTTACACAAAACTCTGATTTCAATGGATCTCAAGGCACATATTATCACTATTTTCCATCCCCTGCAAGATTGTTTACTTGCACTTGCAGCGTTGTAAATAATGGCTCACTTTCCATGAGAAAAAATAGTGAGCACACCCATGTTTGATTTACTATACAGACCTTTAGAATTATTTCCTGTTGATTCTAACATGATATGTACATACAAGATTGATAGATCTAAAGTCACTATGTGTTTCGAATATAGACCTATTCTGGGTCTCATTGTTATTGGAATGCTAAAGGTTTATTAGTCTTGAAATGTAAATAAATAAATTATGTTACATTCAACATGAATGTTAATTCTTGTAATAAATCATATGCAAGACATACATAAAGTTTCAACTTTATAGTCTTATACCAGTAGACATCTTATACACATTGATTTTACCAGTACAAACATTACTAACCTAACTTTCACTGGCGATATGATTTCAACAAAAGAAATTGAATGATTGAACAATCAGGGCTTCAACAGATCAGCTGTACAATACAATACTGTTTAAATACTTGGCTTGATTGAGTTTTCTTAGGCCATGAATACCCCAAAATACTGAAAAAAAATCGATTTGCTCATTCTAATAGGATAGTGATTCTTTACACCAGAATGGACACTTTTGGTGGCCTTATTCCTATAAGAGAAATCAATTAAACGAAAACAACTTTACCCTCCAGGCTAGGTTTTCAAACTGAAAGGGACAACTTATAATTTAACAAGAAGCAATAATGAAAGTGTTGTTTATGCAGTGAAGACAAGAACAGGGAAGTAGTGCCAGAAACTTTCCTAGCCAAAATAATTTGCACTGAGATTTGAATTAACTTTAATTGGCTTTCTACCTACCTGCCCTGAGGTCCTAAATCTAGCATGAAATTACCCATAAATTACCCTAGGCTCTTTCATGGCCAGAACATTTCAATTCAGTCAAAGTCGTTATGACCCTGTTTAGGGTGGTGGATGGGTGTTTGCTTTAATTTATTATCAATATCTGATAACAGAGCTACTATTTGAAAGGTTTTATGACTGTATATAGTACATCTAATTGTCCTTATAGTACAAGTGCTCTCACTGTACTTTCACTGGGTCAAACCACACTGACCTCCTATCTTGCTATGTCTATAACATAAGCAATAAACAAACTTAAGTGATTTGCTAACAATGAAATAACAAAACGTATTGCTTGAAGCTTGTCACACAATTGTGCAGATTCAGATTCTGTTCTGACAGCTCTTAGAAAGGTGATACTACTGATGTATATCTTTGCTTTTTGCTTCAGTCTAACAATAGTTAGGTAAATGTCAACATAATAATAGCTTTTATTTCTTTTACTTTCAGCAAGCCCAACCAGCTTTTATTTCTTTTACTTTCAGCAAGCCCAACCAGCTTTTATTTCTTTTACTTTCAGCAAGCCCAACCAGCTTTTATTTCTTTTACTTTCAGCAAGCCCAACCAGCTTTTATTTCTTTTACTTTCAGCAAGCCCAACCAGCTTTTATTTCTTTTACTTTCAGCAAGCCCAACCAGCTTTTATTTCTTTTACTTTCAGCAAGCCCAACCAGCTTTTATTTCTTTTACTTTCAGCAAGCCCAACCAGCTTTTATTTCTTTTACTTTCAGCAAGCCCAACCAGCTTTTATTTCTTTTACATTCAGCAAGCCCAACCAGCTTATATTTCTTTCACTTTCAGCAAGCCCAACCAGCTTTTATTTCTTTTACATTCAGCAAGCCCAACCAGCGTTTATTTCTTTTACTTTCAGCAAGCCCAACCAGCTTTTATTTCTTTTACATTCAGCAAGCCCAACCAGCTTTTATTTCTTTCACTTTCAGCAAGCCCAACCAGCTTTTATTTCTTTTACATTCAGCAAGCCCAACCAGCTTTTATTTCTTTCACTTTCAGCAAGCCCAACCAGCTTTTATTTCTTTTACTTTCAGCAAGCCCAACCAGCTTTTATTTCTTTCACTTTCAGCAAGCCCAACCAGCTTTTATTTCTTTCACTTTCAGCAAGCCCAACCAGCTTTTATTTCTTTTACATTCAGCAAGCCCAACCAGCTTTTATTTCTTTCACTTTCAGCAAGCCCAACCAGCTTTTATTTCTTTCACTTTCAGCAAGCCCAACCAGCTTTTATTTCTTTCACTTTCAGCAAGCCCAACCAGCTTTTATTTCTTTCACTTTCAGCAAGCCCAACCAGGTTTTATTTCTTTTACGTTTGGCAATGCCAACCTAAGTTTAAGAAGGCTTCCTAAACCAGACATTTTTTGAATTGATAACCACTTCTATATGTAATCTTCCTAGATGGCACCATGGTGTTTTATAAACAAGTGAAAAGTTGGCTTTCATGCATTGAATTTCGGTTATTATTCAACTTTGGTGAATATCACTATAAAATAAGATTGTAGTTTAATATGTTGCATCATTGTCTGTCATCTAAAATTTTAAATGTTGTATTTATGTATGTAAGATTTGTTTACTTTAAATTGCATTTTTATGATGATGTACTACCAAGTCAAATGCTATGCTTTATTCTGTTGTTTGTATTTGACAATATTTGATAATTCCCCATCCAAAAGCAATTCATTACTGCATATAATTTTAAGATATGAACATTCAATGGCATTTAAATATTTTTAATAGCAACAAGCTGTTGCTGTTTCTTGGTCAGTTTGTTGTTAGGCAAAAATGTTCGAATGTTAAAAAAGGAGGTGATCGTGACCTTGGATGCTTTGCATCATTGCACTCTTGTAACATATTGATTTATCTACCTGTTTGTTTGTTTGTTTATTGAGTTCAACATCCCAAGAACAGTATTACTGTTATCTGGAGACGTTGTCCACTTGAAGCAGATATAGTGCTTTCTTCACTGTGTATAGCATGCCATGAACACCTGACATGATATTACACCCAGTCACATCCTCCTGACACTGAGTCAATCAGTTGTATAACTACTGTTATATCTGCCTAGCTGAGCGTTAGCAAGGGAGATTGTGCTACCGGTCCAGTGTGTCTGGTTTTTGTCCGATTCTGTTAGAAGTGTTAAGTATATGAATATTTATATTAATCTCAATTAAGGTTTGATACTTTCTTGTTCTTTTGAAGCATAAATTTTAATTTTACAGGCTTGAAACTACATTGTAAATGAAGCTGTTTATAAAGGTGTGTAAGTTTATTAACTCAATTAAGTGCTTAACAATTTCATCACTTTGCCAATAGTTAATAAAATTTAAACACAAGATGGAGACATAAAATAATTGATCCCAGTGACAATCTATACTGGGATTATTTGAGCTTTGGTTCATAAATCCAGGCCTGCTAAGCACTAACTATCAAGGCTGTAGAAGGCAAACAGTGAAGATGTCCAGGATTGACTCTATTTGCTTCTAAGACTCAGTCTCAGGAGAACCACCTGTACACTGCTGGTCAGTCCCTTGCCCAAGGGAGATTGGAACCCGCATGGTGAGAGATGAGTCGTCAGTGAAATAAGTATAGAAATTAGTATACATATGGGTTATTGACAAGTATAACAGGCTAAGGTTTAAGATGGCCATATCAGCTTAAAGTCTACGGCCCAGACACATCTGTCAGGATTAACAGAATTAAAGCTTCTTCATCTTGTGGTTTGGATGCTGGATGGTCAAGGGTTCAAACCAGCAACAGACCAAGAGATGCTAGATTGGAGCAGAGTCAAAGATTTTAAGTGCACATTGTGCCATGTGTTTTGTTGCATGTGTTTACAACTTAGGAACCTGTATAACTGAAGAAATTGGCAGTCGAGAGAGGTTTTTAAAATAGGCTGAAAAATACACATGTTTCTCAATCTGTAAACAAAATGGTTTAAAGTGAAGGATTACACAGGTCATAAGGTGATCATAGAGTAAATACAACTGTGTAGGTCTTACAACCACTGAATAGGTTTTTGTAATCTGTTTTGCTTTTTTATTTACTAATTTCAAAGTTCAAATTAAAAGTGCTTGTCAGCTTAAGGAATAAGAAAGTCTAAGTTAGGGATCAAAAGGGGTTGTCAACCAGGTTACTATCTGATGTCACCTTGAAGCTAGAATGCCTGAAATCAACATTATGATTAGAAGTGTCAGGGTTTGGAAACTAGAAAATGTGTACAGGTAATTGTTTATTGGAAAATTCATTTTAATTTAATTGAAAAGTAAAGAAATATCATCACTAAACACTAAGGACAACTTTTTTAATTTGACTTGACCTTAAGTGAGGAGAGTGCCACTTTAATCTAAATGACCGGCACACATGCCTGACATTGAAGAAATGTTTTCATTATTTCAAAACAATCTTTTATATGTCATATACAGTCATGGTTTCTTAAATCCAGTTTTTCTTTGGATATATACCACCTACAACTGTCTACATTTGCAAGCTCGAATAATTTTGATAAATAATTCAACACAGGATGGTTTACAACACATGTATCTTATCAGCCAGTTGTGCATTTCAGTGGATTTAACTACCTGTAACTGTTTACAATTCTAGCATGTTTAATGTTGATAAATGACTTAACATATGATGCTTTACAACACAAATGTCTTATCTGCCAATTGTGCCAAATTAAAAAAAGTAACAAATTCAATTAAACAGAAATTTGCCTTTTCACGCTTTGCATGCCATGTTTTTGTGAAGAATAAAATCTATCATAATCCTGAAGTGGATTAAGAGATTTAGGGAAACAACTTTGATCTAGAGTTAAGTCTGATAAATGCTGATAAGTGGATTATGTATTGACGACAAGCATACATGTCAACAAGATAACTTGTGTTTAAAGATAAAAGTCTCTGCAAAAATGACATACAGGGTTTATAAACAGAGATAAAATGAGACCAGACATAAACGTTCATAATTATGTATATGTAAATTGTTTGTGCATAGTATAAGATTATGACAAATATTAAGTGAAATGAAGAGAGTATGCTGCTAACAGAATCTCAAATGGTAAAATATATCAATATGAGGTAGCTCATGTAAATAATATTAGTCTATAAGTATAATATCTCCTATAGTTATCCTTTTTAAGATATGTTGTATTTTTATCACAGTAAACTAGACACGCGCTATAATAGAAATGTCAGGTTTTGTGTTAATGGTATATAGACCATGTAAAGGCAGCATCTAACTGTTTGGAGCATTTTTTTTTCTCTCATGCAAGCAAATAAGTTACCTGAAAAGATACTGTGAAATGTGGTTTATTGGTGCTCTATATCCATCCAAAAAGTAAAGCATTACACCCCACTTATGATTATGAAAATGTTTTTCCTACGTGAACCACATACACAGTTAGCTATTTTTAAAATAAGAACACCATCTGGACACTTATATTTGAGATCATGTTACTTGATCATCTGGGCAATCATCTCTCTATTAATGTCTTTTTGTCTCTGAAATCCCCTTTGTGTTTATTTATAGATTTGGAAATAATGGACATTTGAATTTGTAGTATCTAACAACGCTTTAAACCACCTTTACTTCAGCTAAAGTATAAGCTTATATTATTCACAGAAAAGAGGTAACATTTTGTGTGTAAGATAAAGGCAAACTGCTGCATACCACCTTTAAGTTCTAAAACTAATTTTAAAAACTGTTATTTTTTGTTACCTCCAAACAGAGTACAAATGGTATCTCCATTTCTGTGACTTTTATAGGAATTCCCTTATTGCATGATAAGAATTAAAGTGTCACAAACTGTGTAGATTCAGATAAGCCAGTCCCGACTAAGTTTTTTGTCTGCTTAGACTTTAGCTGTGAATTACTTAATTAGTTGAATATGCATTATACAGGAGGTTATCCCAAAATAGGTAGACTTTTTTCACAGAATGAAACATACAAGGCAAACACAAGCCTAATCCTTTGATATGGTTACAAGAAAAAGTTTCTAAACAAAACAAAAAATGTCTTTCACTAAAATGTCTTACTAAATGCTTTTTATAAAGAGTTTTACATTTAAACACAACATAGCAATCCTGGAGCAGTCTTTAAAGTCAACATCAAACAGGTAAGCGTCTCAGACAGGTAAGCGTCTCGGACAGGTAAAGGTATGACAGTTTTAATCTTTAATCATTCAAGTGCTTGACAAAGCCAAAGGTGTGAAATGGGGATTAGACTTTACTCATAATGTTAGTCTTTTGGTGTTTTTTAATTTTTTTTTATAAAGTAATAATTACATCTGATTATGGAGTGATGATAATATTTTGCTTCCTATTGTTTAGTAATTCCAAATAAACTGTTCTCATTTTAGTACACTGAAAATCTGGAGACAGGGTTACTTTGCAGACAGGGTTACTATGCAGACTTATTACTAAGTTTATTAGAAAGTTATAAAGTCACAGAGACATGTCACATATGCTTTCTGTTTTTTATTTGATTATTATTTGTGATACAATATTTTGTTAATGAATTATATACTAACAATAATTATTTATTACCTAGGTATTTTATCAACAGGGTTTTATTCTATTTAATGTTTCCAATATTTCAAACATTGTTTTCTTTCTTCATTGCTTCGTCATACACACTTGTCATGTTTCTTAGTCACACAATGATTTGAATGTTCATGTATACCCAAGGTTTTAAAATTGTTGACAGTGCAGATTTATGGCCAGCTGGATCTTCTGTGAAAACATTGCACCACGTTTTAAAATCTATTATAACAACAAGCCTTAGGCTTAAGGCATTTATCTTTTCACAGCATATTTCACAGTATTTCTACAATATAATGATTGACATAATGCCACCTGCCTCAGAAGTAAAACATTTTACAAGAAAGCTCAATATACGTAGCTAGCTAGCAATGATGTAATGTTGTAACATGTACTGGTAGATGATTTATGTTCCAGCCAAAAGATCCTCCATGTTTTTGTCAATCATTCCTTCAAGTAAATCTGGATACAATGATACTTAGTCAATAAAGGTTCAACATCAGAGCATCTATAAAGGAAGGACATTTGTCATTTTCTCAAAATATTGTTATCTAAGAAAACAGTAACAACATATATAAGTGTTTTGAATTAGACAAGGGAATATGATAAAAGACAAAGATAATAAAAATAAAATAAAAGTAACAGTTACAGACCATGTGGAAGAATGCAACAACCAATAATAAAATACCCAGTATTGCTTTACCTAATCTACCTGGTGTGCTAAACTGTTTTTTATTTCTTATCTGGGAAAATCTGAAGTAAACAATCTTGCCCAAGCATTACTGTATTACCACATATTAAAACTAGCAACCCAAGGCAGGTGTCACAATTTGCAATGATTTGTCATTATCTAAAACATTTACAGTCAAGATGTAGAGTTGACATTTAAAGTGTTCTTGTGAGATCAAAGTAATCAAAAGCAGTTCCTACCGTTCTCAAGTGCTCGCACTCCTTCTACTTCTAATGACTCTGGACTTTGATTCTTTGGTGAACTCTTTTTAGATTTCTTTTTCTTTTTACTGGCAGATTTCTTCGGTTTGTCACTTGCCATTTGTGATTTCTTGGAAGTCGGTTTAGCACTAAAATTCTTATCCATTCCGTTTCATCCTCTTGTCTGACAATCTCAGCTTTCTTTCCTCTTAAACCTCTTACATTCTCAGTGAAGTAATGTGATCTGCCATTATTGTTTATACGGACAACCAACCGGTGCTAGAGATAAATGTACCCAGATCAAATGTTACATATATTTATGTGTACTAAATGCGGCAGCAGCTTTAAATGGTGTGCAAAATATCAAATTTTCTATAAAGCAATGGATGAAAGAAACATTAATATTCATAAAAAGCAATATTTTTTTAACCAAGTGCAATGAATATGACCGGAAAATATGCTGTTACCATAGTTACTGGTAAACAGTCGGTGTATCGTTTTCAGCACACGCGCGGGCAGTGTGTCGTTCGACTTTTGATTGGTTGAGATTGTAAACGGGCTTACAATGGCGGCCCCCATGAGCGATGAAAACAGCGGGCATTTTAAACACAATTTGGATGATTTGTGGGATGAAACAGAAAGTGATGATGACTTATTGGTCAACGCAGTTTCCACCTGTAATTACCTGTCATAATTTATCCATCAGACTATGTAATGAGTCGTCTTACACACTCACTGTTATCTCACAACTACACTAAAAAACAAATTCCTTATTCCCCATTCAAAAACAAAACACCACATGAACTCATTCTTTCCGCTGGCTATACGACTTTGGAACGAACTACCGACTGAGATTAAGGATGCCCCAACTGTACCTGCATTTTCAAGTGGCCTAAATAAGTTTTATGCTTTTTAATTGATATTTTAAATTATTAGTCTTAAATTGTCAATGTTCAGGACTTGCGCCTGCCTTATGTAGTTAGTATTGACTTTTGGCAGTACAAAGTTGAAAGTTGAAACTTATTTGCAGTTTGTATACCTCAGCTAGATGAATTGCTTTCAATTGGGTCTCTACAAATTCTTTTCTGGAAAAACATCAAAAGCTGAATAACGGCATTTTAGGGGCAAACCAAACAGTTCTGTGAAATTACCCCTCAATTTAAACTCATCGGGAGTGACCAGACTGTATTCAATTGGTACTAGGGCCATTCTTAGTTGTTGTGAATGAGAAAGTCAGGAACCACTACTGTGACTACATTGTTGACCTGGGCTGGGATGTTTTTCTTGGGCTGTTATGTTAACGGCTTTCCAGCATTTGTCTGTTTGTTTATTGTTACATCACACTGGCACAGTCTTCACAAATTGGCAAAGTCAAGCTAATAACTATTGGTGGAGGAAGACCACAGAGTAGAACCACTGGTGCACCGCAAGTTAGCTGGAAAATCTCCTGACATGAAAGTTTTGCCCAGACTGCTTGGTAGAGGGTCGGAGTGGTTAAAGGTCATGACTCTAACCTGTCTGCAGTAACATTCATATAAGGTTTAACCTACATTCATAACACATATTGCAGTTTAATCTGATATAGTCGCACACAACCGGTAAGCTTACTGTTTGATGACAAACAAGAATAAAACCCAACATATAACCTTATAATAAATTAGGATCATTTTTAAATTAATTGACTTTAGAGAACACATTTAAAACTAAAATACATTAACAAGAACTTACCAGTGGATAGGTAACAAGTCAGTATAAAATATGCATATTAAATAGAAACTTAGTCCCTTGGACAATTTCACACCACTAAAATAAATAAACTAACTGTAATAAATAAGCGATGATCTAAATAGAGTTTAAAGACAAAAACCCATACAATTTATTCACATAGAGTATGAACAACACCATTGTAATTAATAGTCAGCCTAATCAGAATATCGTCCATAGTTGGCCAGTCATACACATTCCAATTAAGTAAATGGTTTTCTAAGTGTGGTGTTAGTCTTACACATTCCAATTAAAGTAAAGGATATTTTAAAACAAGGCATTTTACATTTATTTTATAGATCTTGAACAACTATATTATATTACAAACTATACCGCTATTATTTGTCTACTGTAACGAGTACAGTTGAACTTCGGTCGCTGAATGATGATATTACCATACAATATGTATATAATATGTATTAAAGATGTTCTAATATCATGTGGAGAAAGTGCCATTTGTTAGGTTTGTTTAAAATGGATAAATAGGAATAATATCCTTAAAGATCAAAGACAAAATTTTAAAGCCAAAAAAGGAAACAATCATGTCACAGAGTTGAAATATCAGAGTCGCAATCTGCCATGAGTTAGCATATATTTTGTGTACACAAACTATATTTAATTATATTTATTATAAGTATTCCGAAGCTGGTTCCTTGTCTTGAGCTGTTGGAGCATAGTGTGCATACCAGTATGTGTTATAAATTTGAGAATTCCATCCTGCTTTGATTTAGGAACACCTCTACACAAATTCATATCTTAGCACATATATCTTTGAGCATTATATATATAGTATTATTATCATAGTGTAAGATATCTGGTGAATACAAAATGCCTATTTTAATAAATTCACTTCCATCATTCAAAGAGGTTTGACTGCCACAAAATCCAATACATTTGTGCTCCACATAGACATGTGTCCAGGACCAGCTGCTATTGTCTGTGTAATTAAAATACCTGACATATAAACTTGATGTTTGCTTGATTTTCTTTTACTGATATATTTCTGTAATAAGCATATTTCCACTGTTAATGTACAGCCCCTTGGTCCCACATTATATTTCTTTAATTGGCATATTTCCACTGTTAATGTACAGCCCCTTGGTCCCACATTTTGAGAAAAACTTTAGGCTAGAAGATCAACAGTTCGAGTTTCAGTTGTTCTATCAAGCATATGATCTAACTTTGCTTTAGTTGAAAGTTTTTCTCAACACTTAACATGTCATAAGTAAATTATAGAGGATAAACTGCAGCTGGGCTGGTAGTTGGCCAGATGCTTTTTCCAACTTGGGTTTTCTTTATAGCGGCAAATACTCAATGAACTAAGATAACCTAATGTTGACTCATTTTCTCACATGTATTTTTTACATCCTACCCAACATATACCTCAGCTAGTTTTGACAGTAGTTTTCACTTATTTCTTTTATTCATCTTAATCTTGCATCTTACACACACCTGTCAAGATAAAAAGGTAGTTTACACCTATAAAGTATTGAGTTATATTGGGAGCTTTGACTGATACTTTCACCAAGTAGTGTAATGTTAATGTTTTGTATTTTGCTTATAATTTGTCCATAAATTTGTCATACTAATACATTCAACACTTTCTTCCCTCAGTGCATGTAAATAAGTCTACCCCTTTGATTATTTGGGAAATGTACATTTAATTCATATGTTTTAGATGAGGACACACAAATACAAGCTCCAACAGCTGTTGAAGATGGTGAGAAGCCAAGGGCCACAACTCCTGTGGACCTCCGATCACCACTGGAGAGATTCCGACCTGGCTACCTGTGGGTGTCAGATCTCACCAGGCAGAACTGGTGTGAGCAACAGCTGCTATATTCATTCACTCTCCCGACAGTGGTTGTGGAGAAGCCAGTGATGACAGAAGGCTCCAATATACATCTAGCTCGGGGTATAGTATCACTGGCAATTTGGAAAGTCATTCCTTTAATTGATTCTTTGGTGTGTGTGTGTGTTTTTTTGTAATTTCTTTATTGACTTGGGATTATATAAACTTACTACAAGTGGGTCCTTATAGATAAGTTAAACTGCGGCTATGTTTGCATTGTAATACTGTTACGTGCTTGCAAAAAAATAATTTTTTACAAATCTCCTTAGTGGTGCCACCCTATCTTTACTGAAATACTTTATTGGTAGTTGAAAAAGCTTGACAGTGTTGTTAAGAGTCAACGGTTTGTCACTTCTCTGACTTCTCAGCTCATCACCATGTGAATTTTAATACTGATAGGAGTGACAACTTTTACAATAGGGGAGGTAATCCAGCTAAGCTGCACATCCCTGATATTGACCAGCTGTCTGTCTGGGGCCTTCTCCTCTCATATATTTTTTCATTATGTAAATAAACACAGAAACAAAATTATTTATTTTTATAAAATCCTTTAAGACAGTTAAAATGTCTATGACACATTGTTAAATCCTGACAAAGTGTGTAAATGACAACCTTGTTTTGTGTGTTTACAGAGCTAGCTGTTCATGACATTGTAAATGTCAAGGTGACCTCCAGTGAGGATGTCTGGGCAATCAAAGTGCTGAACCTGCTGAATGTTGTCCAGCAGTTCCTGAATGGGCAAACACTGGCCCGAGAGGTGCCCATTTTTGGAGCTCCTTTTGGAGAAGATGTCTTCATTGTTGGCTTGATTGACGAGCTACGCTTTGACCCAGAATCCTACCAAATAGACCTACTAGAGCTAAAAACACGTAAATTCAAGTCCAGTCCTTCAAAAGCACAAAAAGAACAACACAAACTGCAAGTTATGCTGTACAAAAAGCTGTTTGATGATTTGGTCAAAGGTTTGTTAAGCAAGGAGTGTGTTGCAAAGCATTTGAGGATTGATCTAAGTAAAGAACTAGGCGAAGATATAATGAAACAGTTTGACCTTACTTGCGTCACTGCAAAGAATCTGGATCAATTGATGGACATTCTGTTCATGAAGATGCAGTCGTTGACCTGTGTTAGCCGTGTTTTTGTTGAGTATGTTTTGCAGGAAAGCTCGGAGATCTTGAGCACCCAGGAGGTAGACTATGATGATGATGAGCTGGAGAGGACGTACAGGAGTTACCTGGGGTTCTGGAGAGGCAGCAGGTTAGCGACAGGCGTGGACATCGAAGAGGCATACAAGTGTCAGTCGTGTGAATTTGCAGACGTCTGTGAGTGGCGTGAGAAAAAAGCACAAGAGTATTCGTCAAAGAAAATGAAAAAGTAGTTCACTCAACTGGAAACACAATACTTTATTGTTACTAATAGTGTTTATCAAACATTGTTAAAATGTTTTCAAGTGGAAAGTATGTTTTGATCTTGAAATACATTGCAGCAACACAATTATAGTTACTATAGTTATGGCCAGTTAATTTGTTGGAAGAAGACCCCAGAGAAAATTATTTTTTGAGGACCATCATGCATCACAGATCAGCTAACTGATGTTCCCACATTAAATCTTTTGCCTTGACCTGGACTACAGCCCATGTTGTGAGAAGCTGAGTAGGCCATGGGGCCCCACAATTTTAAATTTAAATGTCATCAAAATGTTCTATATATTTTGAATGTAGCTGTCTAACTTATCTTTTTACCTTATTTTTTACCAACTTTGGATATTAATGTATGCATATTATTTTTTAACAAGTTCTGTTGTATATATTCTTGCAAGATTCCATTCCATTAATTTCAAGATGTATTTTCCCACACACGTTACCCTAAAAAGCTCTGTAGATCCCTATATATAGGGGTTTGGTGGAAGAAAATAAAATATAACTCATCTTCAGATATATTATTTAAAAGTCTCCATTATACCTATTTTTGTTTAAAGTGTTCATTAATAAAAATATTCTGTTCCTTTATTCCCCTTCATGGCGACATATCTGTTTTTGTTATGTCATGTTCTTGTACAAATTTGAATGTACTTTTAGAATGTTTTGGGGATATTTAGTTTTTTGTTTATATATTTTTTATTAAGACCTTAATTATCATCTGTTAAAAATTGAAACAAATTCTAACTGTTGTACATTTGTACATAGTAAGAGGATTTGCATAGACATTAAATAAACAGTTCAGTTTGAATGATACTCAAATTCTTTACATATTTTATCAGTTTTATATGATGATATTCTTTTGATATTATTTTTATTTTCATGCTTTTTTTTTTGTCATCCTATACGTTTTTCCAAATACATATCACCAAACTTGATAATATTGTCTTGTGGTAAGTGTATCATTGTTCATGTTGTTGTTTTTTTACTATGATTCCTTTGTTGTCCATTTGTTTCTGTTTTTTATGCCACAAAATGGCTGCACAAGAATTGGCACTGTCCATCAGTTGAACGTCAGTTTAATCCTATTTTCTTGTCTCAGCCATATTTATTTACAGTACTTTAATCAATCATTACCATATTTCAAATACCATAAGGTGTATCACACATAACATTGACAAGTGCGACTATTGAAGTCAATGTCATATTTAAGGTTCTTACTTATAAACGGGTTCTCATGCAATGTATTAGTTTCTTGGCCATGACATTGTCCCTTTGTTCGATTGATCATTCTATTTGCAGAAACATGAAACTGAAAGCATGTTTCCCATAACATTTACAAATGCAACTGTTTAAAGTCAAGGTCATATTTTAGCTAAGTGCATCTTCAGGGGCACATGTCAATTCAAGTGACATTTTTTGTTAGTAATGCCTTTGTATTCAAGGCACACTTTGATTTTTGCAAATGATTATTCTTTTTTCTTTCCTTTCTTACATGTAATAAAAACTTTCAGTGTTTCACCTAGTAAAATCTTGTCAATATATATTTTGTTTTTAAAACAAATTTCCATTTAGTATGGAATTATTGATTGTGCAAGAAATTATGTATATTTTTGATAACAATAAATGCACTCTAAAGAGGTTCGTCTATATTTCTACAATAAAAAACACATTATGGGGATGGGTTTTTTTTTACATATATTGAGGACTATTTTGTTCAGACCTGCTATTTAAGAATTTAAATATGTTTAATTACATGTTCATAAGTTATCAACTATTTGTTTTGTTAAATAAATGTTGTTGACTTTTGCATGAAATTGTGTCTATATTAGTTAAATTAGAGAGGCTTTCGGTTTAAGAATATAAATAACCTAAATTATTTTTTAAATAGGCATCAACTATATTTATTTAACATAATTAATATTAAAGCAAGACTTTTAATTAAGTTGTTTTCAAAGCAATATTACTTAAATTATTAAAGGGGTGTCTATAGCCTAAATAATTGTGTAGTTATTGTTTCAATTTACCCTTATACATTTCTGCATGTCTTATTTTATGTTGCGCCTATTTTATCCAATAACAGCAGTTGTTTATTATTTTTGGGGGTTTCATATAGAATGATTGCAAGATAGTGCGAAATTAGCCAATCTTGTAAAATGTTAATCTTACAGACTTTTACTTTCATGCACACTACTCACTAAGGGCATAAACACATGTAAATATATGTTGATTGTATTTAATTGCACTATTTGAATTCCAACAATGGTCCCAGCCATCACATAAATTATGTTTGTCAATTTTTCGTAAGGGCCTGTATGTTTAAGTGAAATAATTGCATATTTGTTCTTTTTGTAAAAAGAATAAACATCTCTCTCTATATATAGTTCATAATATTAAAATGACTACTTTTGTCAAGTTTATTAAATGCAAGAACAAGACTTGAGTGAATAAATGCTTGATATAAAATGAAGTATGATATTGTTCTTGATCATAAAAACTGATACAAATTATATGTTTAAAAATATAATTTTACTGCCAGTATCAGTTTTCTGTTGGCTGCAAATATTCAGATGTGTTTATTATTTTGAATATACGTTAAACATTATACATGTAGTGTTATACATTGTGGCTATACATGAGGTCTACAATATTATGTATATATAATTATTTATAGCCAATAGGTAATTGTTGAAAATTATAATTGTATGTAAAATGTTGATGATTTGCTATATTGATAGTCATTATTAAAGATCAATACATTTTATTGTTTTGTTAAATATATAATCCTTGCATCCATCATACTGATCACAATACAAAACCTTTATTTTGAAAAAATCACTTAAAAAATTAAACATTAATTTAAAAAACCCTAACTTTTTGAGACATGAAATAATCTTAATTCTACTCATAAAACCCTATTTATTCACATTTTTGCTGCGCAGCTTTAAAATATTTTTTTTCTTCAGAAATTGTAAAAGCACTTGTTAATTGTAATAAAGCAGTCAGCTGTAGTGCTACTTGTCTTTCTACTGTTGATTGTTTGTTTTCTGTAATTTCCATAACGATATAGATGTAAGACTTAAGGGATATTGATGTACATGACCACCAAGATGACCATTTGGAAAGATTTCTCCTGTCAAGTGATGTCCAAAAACATATTAAACCTAAATAATTTATTAATGGATTAATACAACTAAAATACATTTGTTATTATGTTAAGCATTAAATACATTCTTTATTTTTGTTACAGCCTGCTATTAAGCTTGCAAATATAATGAAATGCAGTTATGTGTGAATAGGTATACGTTCTTGTTATAATTATTTTCTGAATGAGCATGTAAATATATTAATATTAAATCATTATATAAACCTTTAGAATTATGTTTGTGAATTGTACACAAATGCCATCAGCTGGTTGGCCAAACAAAGCAAAGACCACAACATTCAATGTCTTTGGCATGGCTAGGTAATTTAAATGTGACCACTTTAGATTTAAATTGTCCTTATTTCTCCATCAATCTATACAGATATGCTATAAAGCTCAAGGGGGTTGCCCACATACTTGTAATGTCTTGACTCATATGACTTGAAAGGTTAAGTGTGCACTGATAGCCAATTTGTAAGCGTTTTCTTTTCTCTTTCAAATAATTTTTTTAATGGAAGGGAGATAATAACATTTGCAACTGCACCTATGACAGTTGCTTTAGTAGTTGTTTTTTACAGCTTAATTTAATATTTTATTATGACATACGCAAGTCAATTTAAACTTCACCACAAATAAATTAAGCTTAAAAACTCTTAACTGAATTCTGAGAAAAAAATATGTGAAAAAAATGTGTATAGTGGTTTACTGGTACCTGACACAATATTCAGTATTTTATCACTGGATTCCCCTTGTTTTCCACTCAATACACCCATAACATATTTAATTACATTACTCTAGTGTAATACAGCTTTTTGATTGATGACTGTCAATGTGATCATAATACAGATCATCTCATACCACTATTTCACCAAGCATTGTTAGAATTTCGTACAATCGTATCTTGGCCATTACAATCATGTGATAAAAAGAAACTGACAATCGTTGTCATTTAATACATTCATTTATGGAACTGTCCAGGAAATTAAGTGGCATTGTTGTAGTTGTTTTGTTCACATGTGTGCACAATATTGTTTTGCAAGCATCCATCCGCAACATTCGTTTGACAGGTAACTGCATGTGACTGTGGGGCTACTATTTGCAATGACAAAGACGCATTCATTATCGCAGTGTCGGAAACTCATGCAAATTGAGCAACTCAACATACACACAACACCAAACGTTTCATTTCGGAGTAAAAAAACAATCGTGCAGCCAGAACGCTCGTTTTTTTGTTTGTTTAGTTTTTGTTTTGGTTTTTTTGGTTTAAGATTCATTGTATTCAGGGGCGTAGCTAGACATGAAAAGATGTGTATGCATAGCCGCTAGAAGGTCCGGGGCAAGCTTCCCACTGAAGGTTGTGTGTTTCTAAATCATATATGGTGGCTGATGGGAAGGTTTCTCATATCAAGAAATAACAAAATTTAAACTAAAATGTTTTGTTTCAGGCATTTAAATATTGAAACAAGGATTTTTGTAATCACTACAAACTTCTTTATTTCCAAAAGTAAAGATTTTAAACCACAAGCACCAATTTTCTGGAAATGACCATTGACGTAAAATTTGATCCACGAAATAAATGTATACAAGAACTTTTATCACTTGTCCGGGAAAGACGGGACATACGTAAATTAAACACAGTATGTTCAAGCAAACTGCCATCATGTGTTTATATGATATGCAGATTGCATTTAAGTCACCAGAAAAAAAAAATTAGGGTGGAATAAAACAATAGGAAAACCAAGTATACTTTATTTACGAATGTCCCTCAGATTGATGTCAGCAAGCACCGTGACTTAACAAAAGTCAGTCGCTAACAACACAAATAAATGTTTTGACGGACAATTAAATGCAGTAATCAGTGTATTCATGTATCTAACTCAACATGAATAGTAATGTTGTAAACGACCAAAAAATGTCGCAATCCAGTTCATACAGTCCCTTCAGCAGATACTATCAAGGTGTCATCGTTCTGAATAATCAGACAGAATTATGTGAGAAGTTCTGATTTTAAATATAAATGTAAAAACTTGCCCCATATGAAATTAGCGGAGCTACAGGAAAAAGACCAAATCGATTTAGCAACTGAACTTATTTTTATGACGCAAATAGGGGTACCAGATAATTGCAATAATGATGCACCTTAGCTTAATATTTTTTTTTTAGTAATATTTTTATTACAGATTTAATCATTGTCTCTTTTCATTCTTTGGTGACAATGTGTATGCATTTCCATGACATTGACTACCTGCGGTCAGTCTTCATGCCTGGGAAAAAGTATTGCGCGTACAGAAACAAATGATATATAGAAGGTGACTAACACCTTGTGTCTTGACATGCTTCAAATGTTATCATTAATATTGTAATCTGTTACGATGTTCGAGTCATAACATTATATAATACCGATATATACATGAGATGCAGGTTTATTTAATTGACTAAAGAGGCAGAAGAAGGTAGAAAATGTTGCTCGGACGAGTGTTAACTGGCAATTCATTGAGCGCATATCTAGACCGTTTTTCGAGGTTATGCACAATTATTAGTTAGGGAGTTTTGAAGTTTTCCCTGTTTCTCCAATGCGTTGAACAATCGGTTTTCCAATAATAAAATAAAGTGAGCAGTATTTTCGTACCTTTAATGGCTTACGGGGTAAATTTTACATTGCCCAAGCAGCGCTTTTCAGCGCTTTGATTGACCTTCCGTTGTCTCGACTCTGGGGTTATAAATAAGGACGGTGCATGGGTAGATTTAGGTACATGGTGCTCAGAAAACCTGCCCAAGATTAATTGTACGATGGCACCTTTGATATTTTACTATGACTTGGCGTCCCAACCATGCCGGGCACTGTATATATTTCTAAAGATGAACAACATTGACTTCAAAACGGTTGAAATCGACCTAGTTCAAGGTAAGGTTGGTTGGTTTGTCGCTGTCAGCCTTTGTTGACTAAATGACAGGAACATGTATGTCTAATTGTTAGTGTATTTGTGAACATAAGATGAAATGCTATCTTACGTTATAATAACATATCCTTTACTGTTGAGTTATTGTCTATTTGTATTGTGTTAGCAGAACTATAAGGTTCCAAATAGCTTACAGGATATTGAGGACATGTTTTATTTTTGACAAATTTTGAAAGGAACTACTACTTCTACTTCCACTACTACTGTTACTACTATTACAACTACTACTACTACTACTACTGCTACTATATACTAATATTACTACCACTTCCACTCTTACCACTACTGCTGCTGCTACTACAACTACTGTTTCTACTACTGCTACTTCTACTGTTACTTCTACTACTACTACTGCTACTACTTCTAATTCTACTACTCTTACTACTACTACAACTACTACTACTACCACTATTTCATCTACTGCTACTACTATGCTTATCCTCCTCCTACGACTACTAATATGCTACTTCTATAGCTACTACTACTACAAAATTGTATTGATCATATTTAACCCTAGTGAACAAGTCCCGTGGATCAGCTTGGTAAGTGGTGAATACACATTATTGTAAACCAAGCTACAATACCACTGCAGAATATCAAAAAAGTTATTTTACTTATTCAACCTGAGATATTTACCACCATTGTCATTTGTTGTGTTTATACTTAAGTTGTTAAAGTGGTAGTTGTATTGCAAGTCATAAAAATTTTAGCGGCTCACAGTGTAACACTATCACGGTTCTGGTTAGCCTTGTTTCAAGGCTCCCTTGGGTACACAAACACGGTTCTGGTTAGCCTTGTTTCATTGCTCCCTTGGTTACACTATCATTGTTCTGGTTAGCCTGGTTTCATTGCTCCCTTGGTTACACTATCATGGTTCTGGTTAGCCTGGTTTCATTGCTCCCTTGGTTACACTATCATGGTTCTGGTTAGCCTGGTTTCATTGCTCCCTTGGTTACACTATCATGGTTCTGGTTAGCCTGGTTTCATTGCTCCCTTGGTTACACTATCATGGTTCTGGTTAGCTTGGTTTCATTGCTCCCTTGGTTACACTATCATGGTTCTGGTTAGCCTGGTTTCATTGCTCCCTTGGTTACACTATCATGGTTCTGGTTAGCCTGGTTTCATTGCTCCCTTGGTTACACTATCATGGTTCTGGTTAGCCTGGTTTCATTGCTCCCTTGGTTACACTATCATTGTTCTGGTTAGCCTGGTTTCATTGCTCCCTTGGTTACACTATCATGGTTCTGGTTAGCCTGGTTTCATTGCTCCCTTGGTTACACTATCATGGTTCTAGTTAGCCTGGTTTCATTGCTCCCTTGGTTACACTATCATGGTTCTGGTTAGCCTGGTTTCATTGCTCCCTTGGTTACACTATCATGGTTCTGGTTAGCCTGGTTTCATTGCTCCCTTGGTTACACTATCATGGTTCTGGTTAGCCTGGTTTCATTGCTCCCTTGGTTACACTATCATGGTTCTGGTTAGCTTGGTTTCATTGCTCCCTTGGTTACACTATCATGGTTCTGGTTAGCCTGGTTTCATTGCTCCCTTGGTTACACTATCATGGTTCTGGTTAGCCTGGTTTCATTGCTCCCTTGGTTACACTATCATGGTTTTGGTTAGCCTGGTTTCATTGCTCCCTTGGTTACACAAACATGGTTCTGGTTAGCCTGGTTTCATTGCTCCCTTGGTAACACTATCATGGTTCTGGTTAGCCTGGTTTCATTGCTCCCTTGGTAACACTATCACGGTTTTGGTTAGCCTGGTTTCATTGCTCCCTTGGTAACACTATCACGGTTTTGGTTAGCCTGGTTTCATTGCTCCCTTGGTTACACTATCACGGTTTTGGTTAGCCTGGTTTCATTGCTCCCTTGGTTACACTATCACGGTTCTGGTTAGCCTGGTTTCATTGCTCCCTTGGTAACACTATCACGGTTCTGGTTAGCCTGGTTTCATTGCTCCCTTGGTTACACTATCACGGTTCTGGTTAGCCTGGTTTCATTGCTCCCTTGGTTACACTATCATGGTTCTGGTTAGCCTGGTTTCATTGCTCCCTTGGTTACACTATCACGGTTCTGGTTAGCCTGGTTTCATTGCTCCCTTGGTTACACTATCATGGTTCTGGTTAGCCTGGTTTCATTGCTCCCTTGGTTACACTATCATGGTTCTGGTTAGCCTGGTTTCATTGCTCCCTTGGTTACACTATCACGGTTCTGGTTAGCCTGGTTTCATTGCTCCCTTGGTTACACTATCATGGTTCTGGTTAGCCTGGTTTCATTGCTCCCTTGGTTACACTATCATGGTTCTGGTTAGCCTGGTTTCATTGCTCCCTTGGTAACACTATCATGGTTCTGGTTAGCCTGGTTTCATTGCTCCCTTGGTTACACTATCACGGTTCTGGTTAGCCTGGTTTCATTGCTCCCTTGGTAACACTATCATCGTTCTGGTTAGTCTGGTTTCATTGCTCCCTTGGTAACACTATCATGGTTCTGGTTAGCCTGGTTTCATTGCTCCCTTGGTAACACTATCATGGTTCTGGTTAGCCTGGTTTCATTGCTCCCTTGGTAACACTATCACGGTTCTGGTTAGCCTGGTTTCATTGCTCCCTTGTTTACACTATCATGGTTTTGGTTAGCCTGGTTTCATTGCTCCCTTGGTAACACTATCATCGTTCTGGTTAGCCTGGTTTCATTGCTCCCTTGGTAACACTATCATGGTTCTGGTTAGCCTGGTTTCATTGCTTCCTTGGTTACACTATCATGGTTTTGGTTAGCCTGGTTTCATTGCTCCCTTGGTAACACTATCATGGTTCTGGTTAGCCTGGTTTCATTGCTCCCTTGGTAACACTATCATGGTTTTGGTTAGCCTGGTTTCATTGCTCCCTTGTTTACACTATCACAGTTCTGGTTAGCCTGATTTCATTGCTCCCTTGGTTACACTATCATGGTTCTGGTTAGCCTGGTTTCATTGCTCCCTTGGTTACACTATCATGGTTCTGGTTAGCCTGGTTTCATTGCTCCCTTGGTTACACTATCATGGTTCTGGTTAGCCTGGTTTCATTGCTCCCTTGGTAACACTATCATCGTTCTGGTTAGCCTGGTTTCATTGCTCCCTTGGTTACACTATCATGGTTCTAGTTAGCCTGGTTTCATTGCTCCCTTGGTTACACTATCATGGTTCTGGTTAGCCTGGTTTCATTGCTCCCTTGGTTACACTATCATGGTTCTGGTTAGCTTGGTTTCATTGCTCCCTTGGTTACACTATCATGGTTCTGGTTAGCCTGGTTTCATTGCTCCCTTGGTTACACTATCATGGTTCTGGTTAGCCTGGTTTCATTGCTCCCTTGGTAACACTATCATCGTTCTGGTTAGCCTGGTTTCATTGCTCCCTTAGTTACACTATCATGGTTCTGGTTAGCCTGGTTTCATTGCTCCCTTGGTTACACTATCATGGTTCTGGTTAGCCTGGTTTCATTGCTCCCTTGGTAACACTATCATCGTTCTGGTTAGCTTGGTTTCATTGCTCCCTTGGTTACACTATCACGGTTCTGGTTAACCTGGTTTCATTGCTCCCTTGGTTACACTATCACAGTTCTGGTTAGCCTGATTTCATTGCTCCCTTGGTAACACTATCATGGTTCTGGTTAGCCTGGTTGCATTGCTCCCTTGGTAACACTATCATGGTTCTGGTTAGCCTGGTTTCATTGCTCCCTTGGTTACACTATCATGGTTCTGGTTAGCCTGGTTTCATTGCTCCCTTGGTTACACTATCATGGTTCTGGTTAGCCTGGTTTCATTGCTCCCTTGGTTACACTATCATGGTTCTGGTTAGCCTGGTTTCATTGCTCCCTTGGTTACACTATCATGGTTCTGGTTAGCCTGGTTTCATTGCTCCCTTGGTTACACTATCATGGTTCTGGTTAGCCTGGTTTCATTGCTCCCTTGGTTACACTATCATGGTTCTGGTTAGCCTGGTTTCATTGCTCCCTTGGTTACACTATCATGGTTCTGGTTAGCCTGGTTTCATTGCTCCCTTGGTTACACTATCATGGTTCTGGTTAGCCTGGTTTCATTGCTCCCTTGGTTACACTATCATGGTTCTAGGTTAGCCTGGTTTCATTGCTCCCTTGGTTACACTATCATCGGTTCTAGGTTAGCCTGGTTTCATTGCTCCCTTGGTTACACTATCACGGTTCTGGTTAGCCTGGTTTCATTGCTCCCTTGGTTACACTATCATGGTTCTGGTTAGCCTGGTTTCATTGCTCCCTTGGTTACACTATCATGGTTCTGGTTAGCCTGGTTTCATTGCTCCCTTGGTTACACTATCATGGTTCTGGTTAGCCTGGTTTCATTGCTCCCTTGGTTACACTATCATGGTTCTGGTTAGCCTGGTTTCATTGCTCCCTTGGTTACACTATCATGGTTCTGGTTAGCCTGGTTTCATTGCTCCCTTGGTTACACTATCATGGTTCTGGTTAGCTTGGTTTCATTGCTCCCTTGGTTACACTATCATGGTTCTGGTTAGCCTGGTTTCATTGCTCCCTTGGTTACACTATCATGGTTCTGGTTAGCCTGGTTTCATTGCTCCCTGGTTTCATTGCTCCCTTGGTTACACTATCATGGTTCTGGTTAGCCTGGTTTCATTGCTCCCTTGGTTACACTATCATGGTTCTGGTTAGCCTGGTTTCATTGCTCCCTTGGTTACACTATCATGGTTCTGGTTAGCCTGGTTTCATTGCTCCCTTGGTTACACTATCATGGTTCTGGTTAGCCTGGTTTCATTGCTCCCTTGGTTACACTATCATGGTTCTGGTTAGCCTGGTTTCATTGCTCCCTTGGTTACACTATCATGGTTCTGGTTAGCCTGGTTTCATTGCTCCCTTGGTTACACTATCATGGTTCTGGTTAGCCTGGTTTCATTGCTCCCTTGGTTACACTATCATGGTTCTGGTTAGCCTGGTTTCATTGCTCCCTTGGTTACACTATCATGGTTCTGGTTAGCCTGGTTTCATTGCTCCCTTGGTTACACTATCACTGGTTCTGGTTAGCCTGGTTTCATTGCTCCCTTGGTTACACTATCATGGTTCTGGTTAGCCTGGTTTCATTGCTCCCTTGTTTACACAAACATGGTTCTGGTTAGCCTGGTTTCAAGGCTCCCTGGTTACACTATCATGGTTCTGGTTAGCCTGGTTTCATTGCTCCCTTGGTACACTATCATGGTTCTGGTTAGCCTGGTTCATTGCTCCCTTGGTTACACTATCATGGTTCTGGTTAGCCTGGTTTCATTGCTCCCTTGGTACACTATCATGGTTCTGGTTAGCCTGGTTTCATTGCTCCCTTGGTTACACTATCATGGTTCTGGTTAGCCTGGTTTCATTGCTCCCTTGGTTACACTATCATGGTTCTGGTTAGCCTGGTTTCATTGCTCCCTTGGTTACACTATCCTGGTTCTGGTTAGCCTGGTTTCATTGCTCCCTTGGTTACACTATCATGGTTCTGGTTAGCCTGGTTTCATTGCTCCCTTGGTTACACTATCATGGTTCTGGTTAGCCTGGTTTCATTGCTCCCTTGGTTACACTATCATGGTTCTGGTTAGCCTGGTTTCATTGCTCCCTTGGTTACACTATCATGGTTCTGGTTAGCCTGGTTTCATTGCTCCCTTGGTTACACTATCATGGTTCTGGTTAGCCTGGTTTCATTGCTTCCCTTGGTTACACTATCATGGTTCTGGTTAGCCTGGTTTCATTGCTCCCTTGGTTACACTATCATGGTTCTGGTTAGCCTGGTTTCATTGCTCCCTTGGTTACACTATCATGGTTCTGGTTAGCCTGGTTTCATTGCTCCCTTGTTTACACAAACATGGTTCTGGTTAGCCTGGTTTTCATTGCTCCCTTGGTTACACTATCATGGTTCGGTTAGCCTGGTTTCTTGCTCCCTTGTTTACACTATCACGGTTCCTAGTGGACTGGTTTCATTGCTCCCTTGGTTACACTATCATGGTTCTGGTTACCTGGTTTCATTGCTCCTCTTGGTTACACTATCACGGTCTTGTTAGCCTGGTTATTGCTCCATTGGTTTACACTATCATGTTCTGGTTAGCCTGGTTTCATTGCTCCTTGGTTACACTATCAGTGGTTCTGGTTAGCCTGGTTGCATCTGCTTCCCTTGGTTACACTATCATGGTTCTGGTCTAGCCTGGTGTCATTGCTCCCTTGGTTACACTACCTATCAGGTGTTCTGGTTAGCCTGGTTTCCATTGCTCCTTTGATTACACTATCATGGTTCTGGTTAGCCTGGTTTCATTGCTCCCTTGGTTACACTATCGTGGTTCTGGTTAGCCTGGTTTCATTGCTCCCTTGGTTACACTATCATGGTTCTGGTTAGCCTGGTTTCATTGCTCCCTTGGTTACACTATCATGGTTCTGGTTAGCTTGGTTTCATTGCTCCCTTGGTTACACTATCATGGTTCTGGTTAGCCTGGTTTCATTGCTCCCTTGGTTACACTATCATGGTTCTGGTTAGCTTGGTTTCAATGCTCCCTTGGTTACACTATCATGGTTCTGGTTAGCTGGTTCATTGCTCCCTGGTTACACTATCATGGTTGGTTAGCTGGTTTCATTGCTCCCTTGGTTACACTATCATGGTTCTGGATTAGCTTGGTTTCATTGCTCCCTTGGTTACACTATCATGGTTCTGGTTAGCTTGGTTTCATTGCTCCCTTGGTTACACTATCATGGTTCTGGTTAGCCTGGTTTCATTGCTCCCTTGGTTACACTATCATGGTTCTGGTTAGCCTGGTTTCATTGCTTCCTTGGTTACACTATCATGGTTCTGGTTAGCCTGGTTTCATTGCTCCCTTGGTTACACTATCATGGTTCTGGTTAGCCTGGTTTCATTGCTCCCTTGGTTACACTATCATGGTTCTGATTAGCCTGGTTTCATTGCTCCCTTGGTTACACTATCATGGTTCTGGTTAGCCTGGTTTCATTGCTCCCTTGGTTACACTATCATGGTTCTGATTAGCCTGGTTTCATTGCTCCCTTGGTTACACTATCATGGTTCTGGTTAGTCTGGTTTCATTGCTCCCTTGGTTACACTATCATGGTTCTGGTTAGCCTGGTTTCATTGCTCCCTTGGTTACACTATCATGGTTCTGGTTAGCTTGGTTTCATTGCTCCCTTGGTTACACTATCATGGTTCTGGTTAGCCTGGTTTCATTGCTCCCTTGGTTACACTATCACGGTTCTGGTTAGCCTGGTTTCATTGCTCCCTTGGTTACACTATCATGGTTCTGATTAGCTTGGTTTCATTGCTCCCTTGGTAACACTATCATGGTTCTGGTTAGCTTGGTTTCATTGCTCCCTTGGTTACACTATCATGGTTCTGGTTAGCTTGGTTTCATTGCTCCCTTGGTTACACTATCATGGTTCTGATTAGCTTGGTTTCATTGCTCCCTTGGTAACACTATCATGGTTTTGGTTAGCCTGGTTTCATTGCTCCCTTGGTAACACTATCATGGTTCTGGTTAGCCTGGTTTCATTGCTCCCTTGGTTACACTATCATGGTTCTGATTAGCTTGGTTTCATTGCTCCCTTGGTTACACTATCATGGTTTTGGTTAGCCTGGTTTCATTGCTCCCTTGGTAACACTATCATGGTTCTGGTTAGCCTGGTTTCATTGCTCCCTTGGTTACACTATCATGGTTCTGGTTAGCCTGGTTTCATTGCTCCCTTGGTTACACTATCATGGTTCTGGTTAGCCTGGTTTCATTGCTCCCTTGGTTACACTATCATGGTTCTGGTTAGCTTGGTTTCATTGCTCCCTTGGTTACACTATCATGGTTCTGGTTAGCCTGGTTTCATTGCTCCCTTGGTAACACTATCATGGTTCTGGTTAGCCTGGTTTCATTGCTCCCTTGGTTACACTATCATGGTTCTTTTTAGCCTGGTTTCATTGCTCCCTTGGTTACACTATCATGGTTCTGATTAGCTTGGTTTCATTGCTCCCTTGGTTACACTATCATGGTTCTGATTAGCTTGGTTTCATTGCTCCCTTGGTTACACTATCATGGTTCTGGTTAGCCTGGTTTCATTGCTCCCTTGGTTACACTATCATTGTTCTGGTTAGCCTGGTTTCATTGCTCCCTTGGTTACACTATCATGGTTTTGGTTAGCCTGGTTTCATTGCTCCCTTGGTAACACTATCACGGTTCTGGTTAGCCTGGTTTCATTGCTCCCTTGGTTACACTATCATGGTTCTGGTTAGCCTGGTTTCATTGCTCCCTTGGTTACACTATCATGGTTCTGGTTAGCCTGGTTTCATTGATCCCTTGGTTACACTATCATGGTTCTGGTTAGCCTGGTTTCATTGCTCCCTTGGTTACACTATCATGGTTCTGGTTAGCCTGGTTTCATTGCTCCCTTGGTAACACTATCATCGTTCTGATTAGCTTGGTTTCATTGCTCCCTTGGTTACACTATCATGGTTCTGGTTAGCCTTGTTTCATTGCTCCCTTGGTAACACTATCATGGTTCTGGTTAGCCTGGTTTCATTGCTCCCTTGGTTACACTATCATGGTTCTGGTTAGCCTGGTTTCATTGCTCCCTTGGTTACACTATCATGGTTCTGGTTAGCCTGGTTTCATTGCTCCCTTGGTTACACTATCATGGTTCTGGTTAGCTTGGTTTCATTGCTCCCTTGGTTACACTATCATGGTTCTGATTAGCTTGGTTTCATTGCTCCCTTGGTTACACTATCATGGTTCTGGTTAGCTTGGTTTCATTGCTCCCTTGGTTACACTATCATGGTTCTGATTAGCTTGGTTTCATTGCTCCCTTGGTTACACTATCATGGTTTTGGTTAGCCTGGTTTCATTGCTCCCTTGGTTACACTATCATGGTTCTGGTTAGCCTGGTTTCATTGCTCCCTTGGTTACACTATCATGGTTCAGGTTAGCCTGGTTTCATTGCTCCCTTGGTTACACTATCATGGTTCTGGTTAGCCTGGTTTCATTGCTCCCTTGGTTACACTATCATGGTTCTGGTTAGCCTGGTTTCATTGCTTCCTTGGTTACACTATCATGGTTCTGGTTAGCCTGGTTTCATTGCTCCCTTGGTTACACTATCATGGTTCTGGTTAGCCTGGTTTCATTGCTCCCTTGGTTACACTATCATGGTTCTGGTTAGCCTGGTTTCATTGCTCCCTTGGTTACACTATCATGGTTCTGGTTAGCCTGGTTTCATTGCTCCCTTGGTTACACTATCATGGTTCTGGTTAGCCTGGTTTCATTGCTCCCTTGGTTACACTATCATGGTTCTGGTTAGCCTTGTTTCATTGCTCCCTTGGTTACACTATCGTGGTTCTAGTTAGCCTGGTTTCATTGCTCCCTTGGTTACACTATCGTGGTTCTGGTTAGCCTTGTTTCATTGCTCCCTTGGTTACACTATCATGGTTCTGGTTAGCCTTGTTTCATTGCTCCCTTGGTTACACTATCATGGTTCAGGTTAGCCTGGTTTCATTGCTCCCTGGTTACACTATCATGGTTCTGGTTAGCCTGGTTTCATTGCTCCCTTGGTTACACTATCATGGTTCTGGTTAGCCTGGTTTCATTGCTTCCTTGGTTACACTATCATGGTTCTGGTTAGCCTGGTTTCATTGCTCCCTTGGTTACACTATCATGGTTCTGGTTAGCCTGGTTTCATTGCTTCCTTGGTTACACTATCATGGTTCTGGTTAGCCTTGTTTCATTGATCCCTTGGTTACACTATCATGGTTCTGGTTAGCCTTGTTTCATTGCTCCCTTGGTTACACTATCATGGTTCAGGTTAGCCTGGTTTCATTGCTCCCTTGGTTACACTATCATGGTTCTGGTTAGCCTGGTTTCATTGCTCCCTTGGTTACACTATCATGGTTCTGGTTAGCCTGGTTTCATTGCTTCCTTGGTTACACTATCATGGTTCTGATTAGCCTGGTTTCATTGCTCCCTTGGTTACACTATCATGGTTCTGGTTAGCCTTGTTTCATTGCTCCCTTGGTTACACTATCATGGTTCTGGTTAGCCTTGTTTCATTGCTCCCTTGGTTACACTATCATGGTTCTGGTTAGCCTTGTTTCATTGCTCCCTTGGTTACACTATCGTGGTTCTAGTTAGCCTGGTTTCATTGCTCCCTTGGTTACACTATCATGGTTCTGGTTAGCCTGGTTTCATTGCTCCCTTGGTTGCACTATCATGGTTCTGGTTACCCTGGTTTCAAGGCTCTCTTGGTTATACGATTACGGTTCTGGTTAGCCTTGTTTCAAGGCTCCCTTGGTTTCACGATCACGGTTCTGGTTAGCCTTGTTTCAAGGCTCCCTTGGTTTCACGATCACGGTTCTGGTTAGCCTGGTTTCAAGGCTCTCTTGGTTACACCATCACGGTTCAGGTTAGCCTGGTTTCATTGCTCCCTTGTCACGATATGATTGAAAGTAGTATGGTGTCACTTGTCCATGCTATTTACAGTAACATTAAAGGCTGCACTACGGTCTATCTCATTGAAGTCAGATCTTTCAAAATGCGGAGCGGTTTTCCGGATAGCATTTTAATCAGATTGCACTACGGTCGATTTCAAGTGAGCAGTGTTTTCAGATAAATGAACGATTGCTGCATGAACAATGACGAACTACCCTTATATTTGTTTGAGTGTAATCATGGGAGCTATACTACTACCATTTTTGCGACTTCGAAATATCCCGGCCCGAGTTTGAACCCCGAAGGCTTTTGTACTAGGAGCCGGCGCTCAACCCACTTGTCTGCTAAACCCACTGCCATTATATAACATGTGTATGATATAGTGTTTATGTGTTTATGAATTGATCTCGTGTAGGACAGCAGCACGACGAAGACTTCCTCAAGGTGAATCCACTGGGCCGGGTACCTGTCATTGACGACAACGGATTCGTACTCACGGAGAGGTATACACATAGGATTTCATTTACACAATCGGCTTACGTTGGCGCTTGCTGGCTGACATATTGGAACGTGCAAACCATTTGTGTAGATTGGTTAATGCGCCAAAAACGCAAGCCGGCGCAGGCCGAATTCGCCGTTGTTTTTTGTTTCTCGTCCGGCGAGTTTTAATCCTAAAAGGCAGACAAAACCATGTGACAGACAAAATGTTGGGTGAGTCATTGTATTGCCATCATTAAAGAAACATTGTAAATATCAATAAGAAAATATGAAAAGTGACAAAGTCCTATGTGCAGTGCACCATATACCAAAATTTGAAAAGGCAAAGGGCACATGTATTTAACATGCAAGCCAAACGTAAAAGTACGAACAAATTTGTGGGTCAAAAAACGGAAAGAGCAAACCCAACAGTTGCCGTCTTAAAATTCCACCCTAAGTAAATAATTTATCTTATTAATCGTGTATAATATAAACACTTGGTTTGTATAACGCATTTTATGTGAATTTTAGTAAATATAACCGCTCAGTAGTTTTGATTGGTAAACAGCAAACGCCGGGTAGTGTGATGGATGTCCTTATATAGAAACAGTGTTAAGGCCGGATGTCCATATTCCCATGTTCGTATCCATCATCCGTAAACGTGAAAAAATACAAGTTGGACATTAGTGTTCATTCCACGTCTCCGCCTTCCGCGTTTGTTCTCCTTTTTCTTATACTCGAGAAAAAAAAAAGAAATTAAATACAAGTAAAGGATAGGTACAAGTGAATTAATTACCTAGAATGCAGTCTTCACGTTCATGTTCTGTCTCCAGGTACGGACGACTGCTGTGGAGTCATAATCAGCCGGTCTTCACATGGCTTTAGGTCAATAAGACACTGTGTACAATTGCAAATAAAAGATATGTATGTAGTAGAAGATACCAGGCCAGTCAACCAAAATTCCTGACTGAAGCTAACCAGTCATACCGGGACTTGTATCCCATTTTTCAAACAACGCGCCACAATAATGTTTTACTTAAAAAAAAAATAGCTGCCTTAACAAAAACACAATGGTATCATAATCACGTAATATGCAGAAATTACGTTCTAATTACATCCAACAAAACGTGGCCTTTGTCATATGTTAGCCCATCATATACTTGCCCCACGTTTCGTTATAATTGTAATCATAAGCAATTATTTACCAATGCTACCTGGAAAGTTTTCCACGGAGATATTTTCACCTGTTTAATAGTATTGAGAGGAAGAAGAGGAAAGAAATATTGTGAACCATCAGTATTTGAAATACTTCTGTTTTGATGATGTCGATTATTGTCCTTTTATATTATCATCTTTGAAGTTCTGATGTTGTTATATCTGAGCCACGTACAAATTCAGCCCTCGACAGCACGCATACATTTCTTAAGAAACTCAGTACATTTAACTTTAAGTAAATATTTCTAATTTAAAAATCAGATAATTACATAAACTATAAATAATTATTATATTAAAAATAAACCATCTCTTAGCGAACCAAGCGTAAGATGATCAGGCTTAGGTAAATATTGTAGATCCAGATTAGCAATCTGCCGCACGTGCTGCATTATTTGCTGTTGAGTCTATCAATGTTTTATTCTATAAGAATATTATTCTGTATTGCTTAAAGGTAATAAATAATCATAAATGTAGCTAGATAAAATGTGTGTTTAGCTCTTAGTAATTGCAACCTTTACCAATTACATTGAAGCGCCGCCATTTTCCGCTACTTGTCCCGGAAGTACAACTTACCAGAACACTGGTACCCGTCTTCTGACCTCGCACAGCAGGTGCGCGTAGACGAGTACCTGAACTGGCATCATTTCTGCATCCGGTACCCGACCGTCCTGATATTCCAACACCAGGTATGTTCTTATAATAGTTTGTATATAGAGGATACGTAGACACGAGAGAAAATACATTTAATTGCATCTAATACCAGGAAAAAATAATTTATTTGATGCCTTGAACTTTTGAAAATATGAAAATATTCGCTTTTTTAAAAATCCCTAATTGGTACCGCACTCGCCGCAAATTGCACACTAAGGTCAAATATAACGTACTCGTATATCATCTGAAAACAAACATTATTTGATCGTGTACTACTACACACGATTATTGCATGTTATTTCAGTATTTAAGCCACATTTCAAATAATTTAGAGTATTTTCCGTTCAAATAATGCTTATAATGTGTTTGTGTATTTAATCTGAAGAAATATGGACAAAAAACTGAATAAATATAACTAATAATTTTCAAGTAAAATTGCCGCCATTTTTGTCCTCGATTAAAGAAAAGAAAACAGAGTCTAAGCAGACTTATCTTTTTTTCTTATTGCCTGACATGGCAAGTCCGATGAAGACGACACTTGTAAATTGATGGATTTACCGTAAACAGTAGCTAGACAGTGCAGTTTTCACAGTAATATTATTTTATTTCACTGATAAATCCTGATATTTCACACAGCCTTGTATAAAATAATCACATAAGTATAAGTAATAGGAAAATGAAGCCAAAAGCGAATGATCGTAGCAACCGATCGTGGCATCTTTGTGTTTAAAACTACAACAAGTAGACCCACAATGTGTTTACCATATACTTGTTCGCCCGATTAGGTGCCGGTCTTTAAAATTTTACCGGCTGATTTTTTTCCAGATAAATAAATATATAAATAATATATATATATATATAAAGCTTGCTTTGCGAGTGAGCTTAACATCAGGATTTGCGAAAATTACGCTGTCAGTTTGTAAATAGAACAGAACAGAACTTTATTATAACTCAAACTGTGAAATATACAATTCATGAGTATATAAAAGAAATTTAAAGGAACACAAGATGCATTATAAATGATACACGTGACATGCTAGAAACGACACTTATAGAAATAAAAAAAAATATGTCTGAGTTTGTCCAAGTAACTTTGTCAAAAAAGGAGAATAGACTTAACAGCTTGCTGATCATGTATTTAATTTTCTAACTTAGATTTTTTACATATGGGAAACCAAAACAATATTGAAAAGGTCTTAGTGAAACGGGCTATAGAATATATATTGCGGGCGTGTGATTTAGAATTACGTCACTCGTCATTGATTGGTCGGCTGGATTTTGAATGAGTAAATTTTTATTGTGTGTAAAAAAATCCCAGACAATCTTTTGTCGGCTGAATGAAGTAGGTCTATTGAGTGGAGTGTGGTGGTTTCAATTTGTGGATGTTTATTTGAAAGTGTTGAATAAATAGTGTTATTCCATATTATTGGATGGTATTGCATTAAAAGTGCCATTCCGCGGATAAATTATTATAATTCCAAGAATTATTTTTAAACTTAAATTCTCGACAAATTTACTTTCTACAAATGTTTGTCGTAAAGGTTGTTTATCCTACATAGAAGTTTTATAAAAGTAATTATAAAGTCAATACTGTGAGAGCCCTTATAACTGTACACCTGTAACGTTTTAGTGAACTTCACATTCATGATTGGTTAAAAATTCAGTCTTTCGCTAAATGCACAGACATTGTTCAGCAAACATAGTTATAAGCAAAATGAACACAACATGTTTCAACGGAAAAAATACAACTTTTTCCAAAACTTCTTGATCAGAAATTGATCGGAACACATCAAACAAATGTATTTAAAGTGATGTTTTTCTAGTTTTTATATATTATTAAAACGATTAAAAAGTAATTCTAGTATGGCGTATTCCAAACACACGCATTTAATCAGACATGCATTTAGAATTTCGTTTAAGAAAATATCATTTATCCTTCGAGTTCGTTTATTTTAGAATCTTAACACTGTTGGACTTGTTTTGAAAGCGAAATCCAAATACAGTTAAACAATTCTCAGCTGTTTATTCAACTTGAGAACTAGCTCCATAGAAAGAATTGCTTGAGCAGGTAATTGACTCTATCACTGAATATTTATAATTATATTTCACGACTTATTACAGTTAGAGAGCAGAACATTTTATAAAGCAAAAACAAAATGAGTAGTTTCTGACCACTTAGCTCTCAAAGGGAGCTAACTTATCTTCATATACGCTACATGCATTCGCCTAAACAATTCCTGCTTGGCTGATTAAAAAAACCCCCAACTTTTTTGGTAAATTGCATAGACACAGATATGGACATTTATGTATGTGTAGAACCACTGGCGCACCGGAGGTTAGCAGGATTAGCATATATGTGACGGCACTGCCATGGACTTTATAACGGAAATCCGTTTACGTATCAAAGTGTTAAATAATCTCCACATTTCCAATAATTTAGATGATGCCACATTTAAGTATTGCTTAAAAATGTATCTGTGTATTTAATTTAAAATAGTTGTAGGATACATTGATACATTAGGAACTATTTTTTTCAGGGTGAATAGGTTGCATTTAAATTTTAAGCGCAGCTTGCAGAGAATGCGGTACAAAATAGGGATTTTAAAAATGGATCTTTTTTCTTTAAAGTATGGTGCTTCGTATAAAATAAACATAATCTTTCTGGTGTAAGATTGTTTTTCATTTCAACTCGTAGTCTGCAATATGATATTTTAATATTCCACTAGAGACTATTACTATTTTTCTTACCACTCGAAATACAATCTTACAACAGAAAACATACCCACTTTTTTATGCAAGGCAGATATATATAAGGATATTATCACTGTTAATTGATATTATCACTGTTAATTTATATGATCACTGTTAATTGATATTATCACTGTTAACTGATATTATCACTGTTAATTGATATTATCATGGTTAATTGATATTATCACTGTTAATTAATATTATCACTGTTAATTTATATTATCAATGTTAATTTATATTATCACTGTTAATTGATATTATCACTGTTTATTTATATTATCACTGTTAATTGATATTATCACTGTTAATTTATATTATCACTGTTAATTTATATTATCACTGTTAATTTATATTATCACTGTTAATTTATATTATCACTGTTAATTGATATTATCACTGTTAATTTATATTATCACTGTTAATTTATATTATCACTGTCGATGACTTGTTTACGGACTACTGCACTGTTCACAAGCCTCTTGTTCAGCCAAGCTGCCTCTTCATGAAATGCACTTTCACATTTTTATAGATCACACTTTGACCAAAGTTTGAAGATATAAAGATCTTTATTCGTATATCGGCCCAGAGGTCCATCGCTATACAATAGTATAAACATAGATAATTATCAATAGTACGGTGGTGTAACACTGTTTCAATCTTATTACACTTTTTACATAGAATGAGGTGCAAAATATGAATTTAAGACTATTAAAATGCTTTTATTTTCAAAATATGGTGAAATTCAATATATCTTATACCATAAAGAAATATCCTGTATGTGTTTTAGATCTTGTATATTTAGTCGCTAAAATCTCAATCCTAACGTTTCAACCGCGTATTCCTTTTGAAATGGACTTATACTTTAATGAAATAATGCAATAAATAAATAAAATACTATATAAATATATAATATATAAATCTTTCTTTTACTTTCAATCACCTCTGCATCAGGTGTATGGGGGTCGAGGTCATCCCCCTCCACACCGTACAACATAGCAGTTACTAGTTATTAGTCCAGAGGCAAATCAAGACAAGTAAATTATTCTAAATTTCCATTATATCTTCATGGTATACATTAGACATCTGATAAGAAAAAATGACAAAAACACACACAAAATGAAAGAAACAACAACAACAAAAACAACACAAACACAAAAACTAATAAAAAAACAAAACAAAACAATTGTTACATGCATTTACACAACTATTTTAGTATCAGTAATGGAACTATGATAGTATTAAAGTGTGACAAAGCTGATATTTTATTTGGGGTTAAGTATCTATAAATATAAAGAAAGAGAGTATATTTTTTGCCTGGGGATAAAAATCCCATACAATTCTTACACATGTAGTTATAATAAGCATTACACTAAGTAATGTTTTTTCAATTGATAAATAATCGTATAAAGGTAAGTTTTTTTGTATACTGGATTAGAATTATCTCACAATTCAATAAGATATTTTGTTCTTTTTCTCAAGCCTTCCCTGTTAGGAAGAATATTTCTTCTTTTGAAAGAAAATATACATTTCTTATATTAAAGAAGGAGCATATCTTACTCCACTGATTTATTCATTGAACCAAGTAACACCGTTGAACTATCTAAATTATAATGTATGTTATGATCAACTAATATACAGCTTATATAATGGAGTACATCTTTTACATTTTAACATTCATGAAAAGGTGTGAGTGTTTCTTCATTAGTATGACAAAATGATTTATAAATTCTTAAATATTTTAAATGAAATACATATAAACAGTACTGAAAGCAATTCGAATTTTATTTAACATCTTTGTGGATATATAATAGGGATAGCAAAATTCACTTATCGAAGCATTCGAATGTTCGGATCCTTCGGATTCTTATAAACAAATTTATAGGCCCTACAAAACTGAGATCTAGATTTAAATAGAATATTCCTCATTCAACCCATTTGTTTCAACACACCATTTATTTTATATTCTGTTAATATTAGTTAATAATGATGTTGATTTACTTCAACAACTAGGTTAAACTGTCATTATTTACTAGTGCAACATCAATAAATGGCACAAGTGCACACATTTCTATTATACTTATAAACGTGTTCTTACGATTATCTTTTGTTTAATTTCACAGTTTGTTAAGGCGTTGCAAGGACGGCCGGCAAACATGAAAGAAGTGGAATTGTACAAAGAAGTTCTTGCCAAAACCGTTGGACATCTGGAAAGGTATTACCTGAAAGACAACGACTTCCTGTGCGGGAAGCAGATTTCCGTTGCAGACCTGCAAGCGCTATGTGAATTATGCCAGTTGTTTCCCGTCTCAAACCAGGATATGTTCTTATCATATCCGAAATTAAAAGCATGGTACGAACGCGTAAAGGCCCGAACCCAACCTCATTTCGACGAGAGCTTTAGTAAAGGCGTCGGAAAATTGACAAGCCTATATGCACAGGCAAAACTATGAACGCCAATGTTACGTCTTGGCCTTTCTTAGGTTTAAATGTGCTTTTTAGATATGTCAATATATTTAAAGATGTAAGTCAGATTACACGGGCGGTTATGATGATAAATGATGAATATGGTAAGGTACAATAATTTTTCGGAAGAATGTAAAACAATAGGCTTTGTTAAATGCCAAAACTCCGAGTTAATAAAGGTTTTGGTATTTTCATTTGAAATGACATTCCAAATATTTCTCTTGTTTGTTTCGTAAACGTTTTATAGTTATATACACGTTATGTGCAATATCAAATACAATGTTCATCGTGATTTCATTGCAAAGATGAAAACATAATTTCACCAAGAAAGCACCCATTTATTATATGCTTATATTTGTTTACATTATTAAAATAAAGTACTAAGATAATACGACTTGTTTTACAGATATAGAGGAAATAGTATAGTAATTTTTTAAGAAAAGCATAGACATGTCTTTTATTTCTGCTTATAAGCCTTTTTGCATAAGTAAAATCACATTTACTGAATTATTTAAAGCCGTTAGTTATGTTATATAATATATTAAGTAACTGATAGGCCAAGACGATATATAGATCCAAAATGCCCATGTTAAGTCACCAAACCGTGTTAACGTAAACGTATTCAGCATTTATTAGTGTATCTAGACACGGTCTTTGTTTGCTATGACGGCATAAAATACTGTATATCTTTATATTGTCATGGCTGTACAGGTGCTAATATACTGCATGGCAAATTGTTGTAAGAACACGACAATAGCGACCTAGGGTATGCTACGTCAAGTTAATGCAACCAAATGCCAAAAATCAAAGTGTTAACGTAAACCTTTATAACGTAAGATTAGGTGTATCTTCGTGTCCCGAACCCTAAAATATACCTAACGTAAGAAGATGCAATACAGTTTTGTGGTTATAATGCTTACATACTAGGTGTAGATTCTCATTTTGTTACTCCACGGCAACTGCTTATCTTTGGTTTGGTTTATAAGCATGGTTACACTTACATACCTGCATGCTTTATTGTATCATTTAAATGGACGCCTGGTAAACATCATTTCCATTTCCATGACGTATTTACGGATATTAGAAGCTGTATAAATAGAGGGGACATAGAACAGTTCCTAGCACTAAACTTCCGAAATTACATTTTCCGGTCTCAACGTCGGCTTCTTGGTTGTAACGGAACACACCGTGCAAATGGACATACGTTTTAACTATGGCAGTTCGACATAATGAGACCTTAGTGTAACACTGACACATGTTGTTTTTATAAATCTATGTTCATAATTTTGAAGATAACCGACCGGCTAATTAAGAAGGCCACTACCAACTGTGAAGATTGTTCTATTTGTAATATAACTAAAATAAAAATAATAAATTATTAATGTTAACCGGAGAACATGCCCTCAAGTAATTAAATATCAATACAATATTAATTTCTTCATTCAGTATTAAATTAATACATTTAATATCGATTCAGTATTTCATTTAAGATTCAATATCGGATTAATATCACATTTATAGATTAAATATCGGTTCAATATTACATTTATATATTCAATATAATTTCAATTTTACATTTATACATTTAATATCGGTTCAATATTACATTTATACATTCAATATCGGTTCAATATTACATTTATACATTCAATATCCATTCAATATGACATTTATACATTCAATATTGGTCCAATATAATTTCAATATTACATTTATACATACAATATCCATTCAAAATTACATATATACATTCAATATTGGTCTAATATAATTACAATATTACAATTATCCATTCAATACGGGTTCAATATTACGTTTATAAAAGAGGGCCAAAACGTATAATTATTTATTCAATATTCAAATTGCATAAATTGAAAAATATGCAGTTAAATTAAATATAACCCCAAAACCCGAATTAAATGTAACTTATAAATAATAACAACAATGCTTAAGATTATATGTACGATGTCCTTAATGAACCAAATGCATTATAGTACCCATGCTTACTATATTACAGAACTATGAAGTTCCTTGGCGCAAAAACACGCTTGCTGAATGGTTTATGTAGTATAAAGATAGGACAAATAAATTCTATCTAAAGATTCAGTCGAATTTCATGTTGTTTTTACGAATAAACGATAACAGATATGTCGAAACTTATTGATGCAGTTTATATGCACAAATAATTATTCATTAATAATAATTAATATATGTTTGACCACAAAGTAATATAAATAAAATTAATAAATGAAAATGGCAAAGTAAAACTTGTTGCACATAAAAACATGTATAATAATTTGTCAAAACACTGTAATATGTTAAGGCAGTAAGAATGTTAATCAGTACATTGTGTCCACGGGGTATCAAAGTGAAACCAACCAACAATACACAGAAACAGAATGATTCAATAACACCAGCTCTGTTTATCAGTGCTTAAGTAACACAGTTTGATAGTGTAAGAGTTTGTTGATAATTTGTCATTAGACGATAACATTTTCTGTACTAATCTACCTCCAGACAAAGGCAAACAGGGTAAATGTAATGATTATATTTGCGGCAAATAGTATGAAGTCTTGGACAACACATAATGGAATGATACTCTGACTATACAACACTTAATATTGCATGATGAAAAAGTCGTTTATCTCTAAAATAATTTTTTTATAAACTTTCCTGTTCTTTTCTGACGATATCTACTTTTAAACAGGATCATTTCTACAATTATTTTCTTTGAAATACACAGATGGTCCTACTGTTTGTTTTATTATGTACTAATAGATATCGTTAGGGGAAAACTTTATAAACACCTAGATGGTCACCTCTTTAATTGTTCTTTTCCCAAAAGTGTTTAAATACATTAAATGTATTATTTGCAGATAATTGCAGAGTACTCGAGGTTAGTCATTGAATTCAGCCACAAAGTAAATGAACTCTTCTTATTAACAAGGCCGAAAGTGGGATTTTTACCAAATCTTATGTGCAATATATACACCTTCTTGATATTATAAACGTTCAAACTTCTGACCTATAATCAAGTATTATGTCACTAAAAACAATATAGTTGTTTTGTCGAAAACCATGATATCAAACAACGGTCATTGGGTAAAATAGCCTCTAGAGTGTGTTTATCAAAATCTTTAGCGGCACAGGATAAATTTACCGTGTAACGAAACTGCAATACTATGTCCTTAAAATGTCAGCATATTTAATGTGTTTATCATTTTAATAAACACAAATATCATCTATTAAAGGGATTAGTTAATAGTTAATCATGTAAAGCTAACGAAACAATGTTATTGTTATAAAGAATGACATTTAAAATAAACAGAATTGACAACAATAGCTATCCTTGTCTAAGACATTGATATAAAAACACTGAAGAGATGCACATCCTTTGACTTTTTGAGACATCGAACGTTGTATCTTTATATTTATGCAATACCACTTTTCCCTAACTCATCGAAAAACACGTCCCCAACTGTAAAATGTTTCGAAAGCTCTTTTGAAATCCATGAAAGCATAATAGTGTTGACGTAAAATGAACGTCTTCCTTGAAAAGTAGTATGGAGGAACACGCATCAACAGTTGTAATTTCCTCTATTATTCAAATTAATAAAAAGAACCTTTCCTTAATTCTAATAAATCGGGAATTTTCTTTGAATTAAAATACTTGTCGTTATGCAATTTGATGGTAGTGACATTTACCTATTCCGTACATTGGTACTGCTACCTTAGATCTAAAAGGGTAAATGTATTCTAAGAAATATAAGAAATAAGAAAAGGTCCTATCAAAATTTCCACAGATATTTAAATTTAACCTACCAGTAGACAAAGGCAAACAAGGTAAATGTAAATGTGACAAAAACACAGAGACGAGACAGAACACACATAAAGAAACACCATCAGTTACCGCCTTGGAACGGTCTATCGGCTTTGGGATAAGGTAAGACAATCATATCAAGCAACATGTTTGGTTGGTTTGTCTCATGCTATTTTTCGTTTCCAAACGATACTGGTTGGAAAAATTTCTCAAAATTTGACACACACATCTTCTAAAGTATAGAAAACAGTAGTTAATTTTTAAATTCTATGTTACTGCTAATCCACTTGCTTTAAATTAAGTCGTAATACTTAGAACGTGTATTCCACTGACTTTGCATTACTCACTAGGCCGGGTTTTTTGCGATATCCCTCGGGGAGCCTTCTGTGGCTCTGATACCAGATAACTGATGGTTTTTCTTTTTGTGTGTTATGTCTCGTCTCTGTGTTTTTGTCACATTTACATTTACCTTGTTTGCCTTTGTCTACTGGTAGGTTAAATTTAAATATCTGTGGAAATTTTGATAGGACCTTTTCTTATTTACCCATTGAAAGCCAATCGATTTATTTCAGAGTTGCCCAAAATGTTCTTTAAAGTATTTTGGTTGATGCTTGAAAATACAAAAATAATTTTAGCACACGGTTTTGTTCTTTTTAGACTTTGAATATATCAAGTAAGAACTTTATAATCAAATTTGGCACAAATCGTGCTGTTAAAATTCATTTACAAAAATAAAATTATACATGTTTGCTTCTTAATCTGGTAGATTGATAATGTTGCTTGATTGGATTGTCTTACTTTATCCCAAGTATGTACTGAACTGTTAACAAACCTATTACGTTTAAAACTGATTTTCCTGTTTTTCTGCTTACTGTGCTTTACTGACAAAAAACACAGAGCTCTTGATAGCCAACGATTTATTTCAGAATTGCCCAAAATGTTATATAAAGTATTTTGGTTGATGCAGTAATAATTTTAACACATGTTTTTTTTAAGACTTTGAATATACTAAGTAACGAATTATAATCAAATTTAGCATAAATCATGCAATTGAAATTCATTTACAAAAATAAAAATTAAAAACTATACATGTTTGCTTCGTAATCTGGTAGAATGATGCAGAAATAATTGTCAAAATGAGAAAGTAGAAAGAAAGAAGTTGACCAATTGTGCCAAAACCCTAAACCCACACCTTTGAAACATTTTGACCCTAATGTTGATACTCTTCAACTGGAGGTGCAGCATTACATGGTTCTACCTTAAGTCGGTGCTTTACACTTCCTGATTTTTTATGCTGAATTTGTTTCACATATTTACGGCAGTTTTCAGCATACTTAAATGAACTGACTGGAATTCGTAAAACCCGAAAATAATAGTGTACTATGCATGCCAGTAAACTCGAAGATCGTGAATGTGTGCCATAAACCCTTTTTAAATTTCATTATTAAATCGTAGGAGTGATTCATTATCCCGTGCTATTGCTTTAGAATTAAATTTTATCACACAACATATAAATTACTATAATAATAATAATAATAATAATAATAATAAAAATAATAATAATTAAAGCTAAGCAAAATATAATATGAAATGCTCAATGTGATAAATAATTTTTAACACCAAATTAATTAATGAACACTAGAGATTCAATAAAATGTTAAATACATACCAGCAATGCTAACATATATTACGCACACTTTGATGGGTCGAATCTTTTATAAATACACAATAAAGACTTATTTGGAATGCTTTATCAATATATAGATTTATTTGTGCATTTATGTCATACAATATTACAATATCACATTTCATGACTCAAGTACATTTAAATTTTTAATTGATTAGAATTATAACTAATAATTTCAACTTGATTAACATTGATGTTAGACATAAAATCAGTTATAGCGTAAGGTAATTTATATATATAATTATCTGCGATAAAATACTTTATTTACATTAAATTGTCAATGCTTTTAATAAAAATATACTTTTATCACGGATAATTTGTCAGTTATTAATTCTGATGCTTTGATAACACTGATCATTGATGGTTTGAATTTAAAATACAATGTATAGGTAAATAAGAAAAGGTCCTATCAAAATTACCTCTGACATTTAAATATAAACTACCAAACAGGGTAAATGTAAATGTGACAAAAACACAGAGACGCGACATAACACAGAGACAAGACATAACACACACACAAAGAAAAACTAGCAGTTTCCACCTTGGAACGGTCAGTCGGCATCATCTTATAAGAGATAGCTTAAGCTTGTTAAGAAAAATAGGTTTTACTTTATAAAAGATTTGTTGACAATTTAATGAAAATTACAAAGTAAGTAATCTCATCGCAGCGTTAAAACTAATAAAATATCAATATATAACATCAAGGGACATACTTCTTTTCTAACTATTGTGATGTTGTTTTTTTCTCACTATCGTGATGTTGTTTTTCTAACAATCGTGATGTTGTTTTTTTCTAGCTATAATGATGTTGTTTTTTTTCTAACTTCTTAAAATTGGTTTTCCTTCTTCTTCTTATCATATCTGGGATCCTTGTATTTTGTTTCGGCAAGAATTCCTCACTATGGCCATTGTACATTGCACATGTGACGTTAATTTAATTATGTTGCTTATCTATTTTGTTGTTGGGGTCGGCACTTTGTTAATATGTTGATTTCTTTCTGTGTTTTTTTGTTTTGTTTTTTGTTTTAAGTAAAGTTTCTATAAAGTACTCATTTAGGCGTATATTTTAAACTCTTTATTGTATTGCTGTACTCTTCAGTAAAGGAGGAAAATAAGGTCATTCTACTGTATACCAATAATGAACGATCCCCTTGCCTTTTATTAAACAATATGTAAAATTATTCTGTGTCACTTTCACATTAGCTTGAGTAAAGAAATGTTTTGATACAATTCCGTGTGAAAAGTAGTTGTTGATACTGACGTAGTACTAGAGGCGTAGCATTAAATGTACACACATATAATATCCCCTTACTCTTTATTTGCTTTAGATTTTCTTTATTTTACATGGGAAACGAAATAATATAATAACATATATATCATATTACAATGATTACAAAACATAATATTGTTTTTGTACGTTTTCAGAAGTGATCGTTTGTTTGCGTGTGAATGCATTTGGACGTGAGTGTGCGTGTGTGTCTTTCAGATGAACTTTACATTATTTTGCCCATAAGGATACTTATCGGGTTTAATTGCATATCTTATATTTTATCTTAGTGTATTTTTTATTGTTTTTCCTTTGCGAAAATGTAAATGTAGATTCCTTCATCCCGTGTTATTTTATTTGTTTACTCTCCTAAAAGGACTTGGAAATACAATGTTTGATCTGTGTTTAAGCTGGTTTTAAGCCCCACTGTCGACAGTCGACGGTTATTTTGTTTTTTCGGTATTTTGTGTAATCTCACGTTGCGGTGTCGCAGGGTAAATGTCACTTTTTACAGCATGTGCATGTTGATACCTTTGAATGTTACTAGTGCAAATTATATGTTGTAACTCCCGTAGGACGTGGTCACATTCTTGTTTGAAATTTACTTTGATGTTATATGCATGACAACCGCTACCATGCACAGAATTTGAAAGAAAAATATCAACCTGTTATTTTATTAAAGGAAAATACCGTGTTATAAGATAGTTTCCTGGTAATAAAACGAAGTTCCCAAGCTACACTTGATGTATCTGGTGTATTGTGGCTTATTTTGGATGCTAGCAAATATTCAGACGCCATTATTAAGCTTATCCCAACTATATCAGAGAGTCACAATCTGTTGCATCTTGTTCCAGTACCCGGAGACCAAACAGATTCAATTGTATTTTTTAAAACTAGACACTGAAGATAGTTCGAACGCAGCTGTCAATGATCTATTATATGCTGATTATATGTTTGCCTATGGACCATTGTAGTTCAGCAGAAATACAAACTCGCTTTGGTGTGCTCAATTTTGTTATGCAATTCTGCCAAAGAGAAAGGATGTCTTTGCTAGGAAACGTGACAATTTTTGTTTTAAATGACTTCTACATATAATCATAAAGATAAAATACATTTATATCAGTTGTCAGAAAATGCAACTGCAAATGCATTGTCTCGTTTATCCGTGGAGCGCTGTCGGTAATTGATACCAGAGACAAACACAAGACTATGACAGTCCATCTATGGGAGATGTTATAAAACTACCTCAAAATATATTCGATGTGCCAATAAACACAATATAAGCATAGCAGACAGCCAATATGTATATCAGAATTATGCCCATATGTGTTGATGTTTCCATGTAATGCCAGAGTTTTGCGGAATTCAAACGCAACACATAATATGAATTTAAAAAAGAGGTTTGTTTTAATTCAGCTTCTGCTCAGTCCATAATTACTTAATATATCGCATGCACAAGATTAATTCATAAAATAAAAATTATCAAGATTCAATAAATACATTTATATTGATCCAAGGGTTTTAAGTTGCAAACGTTAAAATAAGCAGTGGGTCACAAGAGCCCTATTAACAAACTAATAATGAATGCTTTCCTGGCATATGTTGGCACATTATGATTGACAGACATGCAAGTTATGGCATATTGCTTTTACCACATATTTTGAGTCATTAAGTAACATTCATTTGTTATTTTCAACAATCCACTGGTAAGTTATCCAGTTGCAATTTGTGACGCATGTCGTTTCCAGCTGTGACGTATATACCGTAAATTTCTATTCAAAGCTGTATTATTCACAACGGTTGGTTTATTGGTTATGTGATAATAGAATCAATCAATAATGTTGATTAAATAATGCAACTATTAAACTAATTGGGTGAAATGATAAGATTCTCGGCCAAAGCCTCGTTTTTTATCGTTTCATCGAACTCGCTTTCTATTTTATACAATTAACACTCATGTCAGATCTTCTATATAATGTTTCATTTTTAAAGGCTAATTTAAATTATTTTGACTTCTTCAGCATCTGCGTGACAATCGTCTGCTCACAGTTGAATTAATTTGCATGTCACACCAACTGACCAAATTATTATCAACCTCCCGAAGATACAATACTAATAACACTGAACTCGGATACTAACGATTCAATAAATGCATAAAATGATACTTCTGACCGATCTGTGACTATATTTATTTAAACTAGAACAAGTGGACGGGATTGTCAACAAAAAGGGAATTGATCTGACATTTACATGTTGTTGCTTTTTTTGTGCAGAGCAACTTTAGCCTGAGTGTGAGCTCTATGTTATATTATGCTTTAAGTAGCATATTGCTGTCTGTCGACAGGAGAAAAAACACTTTTTTTCCTCAGAATTCGCCTTAAACACCACACCCTTCACAATGTAGTTTGTTGACGCACTTTACAGACTTGGCATCAGTTTTAACCGTGAATGATGATTTTATCTGTTTGTAGCCTCGGTGTTGTCAGATGTGGAAGAAAGAAAATTGTTGTTGCATTGAACATTTGTATGATGTGTTAATGTGTTTATGTGACCGATACAATGGCATTTAGAAAAATTGAAAGTGTTAGTTGCAGTGGTAAAAAGCCTTTCATAAGTTACATTGACATTGTTATTTTTATAGAAGTAGGTTTAGGACTGTTTCCTAAAAATTTCCATTTCCAAATCCGTTTCCAAGAATTTTTTGAATAGAAATTACTAATAATCCACAATAATCGAACAAAATTAATTTTATCATCCGCATTTAAATTGTAAAATGATTTTGTAAACAGTGGATTATTGCCTTTTAGTATGACCATAGTCCGAGAGAAAAAATGAAACATTGTTTAAAAAAATAATTACATGTTCGTATTGCTGTTAAGCGCTATCAGTTATCGTAGAAATTCAGTTAAAGGCTTTAAATGATAGAAACGTAAGCCTTGCAATAAATGATTTCCAAACGATGTAACGAAATAAAAACGACAACAAAAAATCACTTGATCACATGGATCTTTATAATGACATAAAGAATGACATAAAGAAAGGGTTATTGTAAGGCGTGAACTCGGAAATAAAATCCTTTCCTTATTCAATTATAAGCTTTTGAAGTAAATAATGTCCATTGTAAGAACACGTGACTTTCTAATTCTTGCTGTTGCATGTCCCAATATAAACAATAATGTGGTATAGATTATTCAAACTAGTACAAGGAAGAGAACGTGATTTTAATATCTGGAAATCGGGAAACGACAAGAAACGAAAGTGCAAATATCGTATAATTTCCCCATATTTATACATGTACAGGTTTAACACAAGCTCTACTTTGATGTCATGCCTGTAAAATCCTATCGTCTTATGTTTGTTAACCTTCACTGGTCTTTAAGGGACAGGATTGCATGAAGAATGCACTCTTATTAAAGTATAGACATTATGTTTGAAATTCCAACAGAAGTCAATCTCCACAAACGGACACACATTTATTTTTGTCTGTGGATTGTAGTCTTTATTAACCATGCTGCCGTTTGTTCTGTATATTTATATATTCTGTCAAATTTACATCTGTCAAAAGGGTCAGAAAGGTCCAAGAAAACTAAGTGAGAGGTCAAAGGGCAATGCATGGCTGAGGTAATTAAGATATTGTTTAGTTGTTTCAATTGATGTTAAATAAGCCGATTGTAAATTTAAAGCAACTATTATATTAATTGTTGAAATGGATTTTAATGTTTATTGTCCAAAGCATAATGTAATTAATAAATGCTAATTTGATTTAGCGAATTTGTTTTAAACAATTTTGTTGAAGCCGTAGATTACACGAGCATAGCGTTGGGCATTCATAGACGATTAGAAGGCATTTGGCACTTCAATCCACAAATCAGTACTTAATCGTTGTTAAACAACGACATGCAAAATAAATATGACCACGGACATGTACCAAAGACAATAAAGCATGTACTGGAAATCCGATGAATAGGTCGTAACCAGGCTACGTTGAAGTAACATGAGTAAAACGATAATAGACCGATTTTGTTCACCTGGACACTAACGTTGTCCTAGACGTGCATGATACAGTTACAAGCAATCTTGGAGCTTAGGCAACATACTACTAAAACAAGTAAGCTGGTACTGCCAATAAAATTATTATTGTGGTACGATTCCAGTAGTTTTAGAAAATTAACTAAAGGTCATAAGAAATTGCCAAAATGTAACATAAAAATTAATTGTACCAAAACAACTAACATATATTTGAAGAAGAATAGGCACTCGATAATCATTAGATACTTTACATTCGTCGCATAAAGAAAATGGTTGACGAATGTGAATGTTAATCCATTTTGCATTAAACTTCTGGAAATGCGAAATATAAAAAATTCCAAGCACTTAATGTCGATCGTTATTTAGCGTCCAAACTTAATACTACTGGTGTAATGGCCCTAGAGTGGTTAGAATTCGTGCTGATGGAATTATATGAATAATTCAAACCAATGACGACGTATGGGGATGCTACGAGACTGAATTGATATTAAAAATTTAAAAATGTCAATGTGGTTTAGACACTGATATTTCCTGGCCTTAGTATGTGCAATATGGGGGTGAAATACACTATTATACAACAAGGAATACAAAAATCATGTGTATAATGTGTTTATCTACATTATATTTACACAATAGCAATAGGCGTGTTTTAAATGTCAGTAAATACATGCTTGTCTGGAGTTGAAAGAGCGATACTTCTGTCTTCTTCTTCTTTTTCTTCTTCTTCTTCTTCTTCTTCTTCTTCTTCTTCTTCTTCTCCTTCTTCTTCTTCTTCTTCTTCTTCTTCTTCTTCTTCTTCTTTTTCTTCTTCTTCTTCTTCTTCTTCTTCTTCTTCTCTTTATTACATATATACTGCCTTGTTCCATATAGGCACATATATGACACATATACAGCTTTGTCATATAGGAGTACCGGTTGATGTAATATATGGGTGGATATATTACAAATAAACTGTCTTGTCCTATATGGGTAGATATATTACGTATATACTGCCTTGTCCTAAAGGAGTCGATATATTACAAATATACTGTCTTGTCCTATATGGGTAGATATATTACAAATATACTGTCTTGTCCTATATGGGTAGATATATTACAAATATACTGCCTTGTCCTATATGGGTAGATATTACAAATATACTGCCTTGTCCTATATGGGTAGATATATTACAAATATACTGTCTTGTCCTATATGGGTAGATATTACAAATATACTGCCTTGTCCTATATGGGTAGATATATTACAAATATACTGCCTTGCCCTATATGGGTGGATATATTACATATGTACAGCCTTGTCCTATTTGGGTATATATATTACATATGTACAGCCTTGTCCTATATGGGTAGATATATTACATATGCACAGCCTTGTCCTATTTGGGTGGATATATTACATATGTACAGCCTTGTCCTATATGGGTAGATATATAACGTATATTCTGCCTTGTCCTATTTGGGTATATATATTACATATGTACAGCCTTGTCCTATATGGGTAGATATATTACATATGTACAGCCTTGTCCTATTTGGGTATATATATTACATATGCACAGCCTTGTCCTATTTGGGTATATATATTACATATGTACAGCCTTGTCCTATATGGGTAGATATATAACGTATATTCTGCCTTGTCCTATTTGGGTATATATATTACATATGTACAGCCTTGTCCTATATGGGTAGATATATTACATATGTACAGCCTTGTCCTATATGGGTAGATATATTACATATGTACAGCCTTGTCCTATATGGGTAGATATATTACATATGTACAGCCTTGTCCTATATGGGTATATATATTACATATGTACAGCCTTGTCCTATATGGGTAGATATATTACATATGTACTGTCTTGTCCTATATGGGTAGATATATAACGTATATTCTGCCTTGTCCTATATGGGTAGATATTACAAATATACTGCCTTGTCCTAAAGGAGTCGATATATTACATATGTACTGTCTTGTCCTTTATGGGTAGATATATAACGTATATTCTGCCTTGTCCTATATGGGTAGATATTACAAATATACTGCCTTGTCCTAAAGGAGTCGATATATTACATATGTACTGTCTTGTCCTTTATGGGTAGATATTACAAATATACTGCCTTGTCCTATATGGGTAGATATATTACGTATATACTGCCTTATCCGATAGGAGTCGATATATTACATATGTACTGCCTTGTCCTATATGGGTAGATATTACAAATATACTGCCTTGTCCTAAAGGAGTCGATATATTACATATGTACTGTCTTGTCCTATATGGGTAGATATATAACGTATATTCTGCCTTGTCCTATATGGGTAGATATTACAAATATACTGCCTTGTCCTAAAGGAGTCGATATATTACATATGTACTGTCTTGTCCTTTATGGGTAGATATTACAAATATACTGCCTTGTCCTATATGGGTAGATATATTACGTATATACTGCCTTATCCGATAGGAGTCGATATATTACATATGTACTGTCTTGTCCTATATGGGTAGATATTACAAATATACTGCCTTGTCCTAAAGGAGTCGATATATTACATATGTACTTTCTTGTCCTATATGGGTATATATATTACGTATATTCTGCCTTGTCCTATAGGAGTCGATGTATTACATATGTATTGTCTTGTCCTATATGGGTAGATATATTACGTATATTCTGCCTTGTCCTATTTGGGTAGATATATTACATATGTACTGTCTTGTCCTATATGGGTAGATATATAACGTATATTCTGCCTTGTCCTATTTGGGTATATATATTACATATGTACAGCCTTGTCCTATATGGGTAGATATATTACATATGTACAGCCTTGTCCTATATGGGTAGATATATTACATATGTACAGCCTTGTCCTATATGGGTAGATATATTACATATGTACAGCCTTGTCCTATGTGGGTATATATATTACATATGTACAGCCTTGTCCTATGTGGGTATATATATTACATATGTACAGCCTTGTCCTATGTGGGTAGATATATTACATATGTACTGTCTTGTCCTATATGGGTATATATATTACATATGTACTGTCTTGTCCTATATGGGTAGATATATTACATATGTACAGCCTTGTCCTATATGGGTTGATATATTACATATGTACAGCCTTGTCCTATATGGGTAGATATATTACATATGTACTGTCTTGTCCTGTATGGGTAGATATATTACATATGTACAGCCTTGTCCTATATGGGTAGATATATTACATATGTACAGCCTTGTCCTATTTGGATATATATATTACATATGCACAGCCTTGTCCTATATGGATAGATATATAACATATGTACAGCCTTGTCCTATATGGGTAGATATATTACATATGTACAGCCTTGTCCTATATGGGTAGATATATTACATATGTACAGCCTTGTCCTATATGGGTAGATATATTACATATGTACAGCCTTGTCCTATATGGGTAGATATATTACGTATATTCTGCCTTGTCCTATATGGGTAGATATATTACGTATATTCTGTCTTGTCCTATATGGGTAGATATTACAAATATACTGCCTTGTCCTATATGGGTAGATATATTACGTATATACTGTCTTATCCGATAGGAGTCGATGTATTACAAATATACTGCCTTGTCCTATATGGGTAGATATATTACGTATATACTGCCTTATCCGATAGTAGTCGATATATTACATATGTACTGTCTTGTCCTATATGGGTAGATATTACAAATATACTGCCTTGTCCTAAAGGAGTCGATATATTACATATGTACTGTCTTGTCCTATATGGGTATATATATTACGTATATTCTGCCTTGTCCTATAGGAGTCGATGTATTACATATGTACTGTCTTGTCCTATATGGGTAGATATATTACGTATATTCTGCCTTGTCCTATATGGGTAGATATTACAAATATACTGCCTTGTCCTATAGGAGTCGATATATTACATATGTACTGTCTTGTCCTATATGGGTAGATATTACAAATATACTGCCTTGTCCTATATGGGTAGATATATAACGTATATACTGCCTTATCCGATAGGAGTCGATGTATTACATATATACTGCATTGTCCTAAAGGAATATATACTGTCTTGTTCTATATGGGTAGATATATTATATATATATATATACTGTCTTGTCCTATATAGATACATATATTACATATTTACTGCCTTTTCCTAAAGTAGTATACATGCTGCTTTATCCTATATAGGTACATATTTTACATATTTACTGTCTTGTCCTATATGAGTATATATACTGCCTTGTCCTATCGAAGACTTTTTGTGGTTCCTTACCGTATCTTCACATGTCCATCCCCGAACACGGATTTAACTAGTGGCTTTCAATGTGGATTTTAAGCCACAGCGCATTGTCTTTCTTTCTTGTTCTTTTTTTTACAGCGTACCGACAGCGCACCGACAGCGTACCGACGCGATCATTATGGCGACGTCCATCTATGATTTGTGCAGGCCTTTAGGGACATAACTCGCTATGAGACGAGAGTTTGTTTCCAATGCTGGTCAAATAAATGATATATTGTCTTTTATGCAACATTACATCCATTGTAGATTTCGAGAAGAAGTGTGGACCTACATTGTCATGAAATGGTATTTACGTGATATGCATACGTTAGTCTAGAGATATTATTGATTCAATATTTTCTTGAATAATATTCATATTTCATTCTGTGTTTTATGAACGCATATTATTTTATGTAATATAACGGCGTTAATGCAAGAATATAACACGAGCAAATTAAAACAACACACACGCACACACACACACACACACGCACGGACGCACGCACGCACGCACGCACGCACGAGTAAGAACTACTTTTGTTGATAAATAATTTAGTATATGCGTTACTTTTCTATAAAAAAATCACAGTACTAAAGACATTTAGAATACAATGATGTTTTAGGTGCCCTTTTGAAACATGTTTTAAAACTATACGGATAACATCTCTATATAGTATTTATATGTTTTTGAGATGATACCATGTTGGATTATTCCATTTAAATTATTAAAAGTGCAGAGGTGGGAAATAAGTATTATATGCCATTTATTTTCTTTACTTTGTTTATGTCAACATGTTCAAAGTCGTGGTGATAATATCTTCTAAAATTGTTGTAAAAGGTCTTATTTATTTATTATAGTTAATTGAACTCCAAAGACCCGTATAAGCCTCGCATTTTAATGTTCTTCTCTCCGATCATTTCTCCTGTAAATGTTAAATAACTATAAATGTGTAAGCCTTATACTTACTCGTTTAATAACATCATCGACGAATGAATTCGTTAGTAATACTGTAAGAAGGTAAAAAAATCTTTCTGTCAGAAATAGAATGACTTTAATAAAGGAAATCGCAAGATATCAACAGTCACATATCGTCTTCTTTTGTTTAGTCCATTTAGGAAACGTGCAAAAACCTCGATGAATATCAGTAGATTCCGTATTTGTTATATATAATTAACGAAATAGAAACCACAATTAACGTAATATAAAATCAATTAAGGAAAAGCAAGACCTAAATGGAAAAACAACTATACACATTGCCTAAGTTAACAACACTTTTAGTATATGTTAAGAAAGTGATTGATTTAAACCTTTGAAACGCTTTTAAGTTCTCGGGGAGGAAAGTTAAATCGTAGGAGGGCACTTACAATCGTTTATTTTCTATGGGTGGGGAATTTGAAAACAAAGTATTTCATTTAGTCGGATATAGTTAAAATGGGGGTTGCTTGTAAATGTTCCATCGGTTCACTAGTTCAGAATCAAAACTCCTAATAACTCATACAAAACCATCTTATATTTAGATTAATTATTTGTGATTAATATTTATTGACATTCATGTCATATCTCCACAAACCAGGTTTGAGCACCCCAGCCAGTCCTTTGGCCGACTGACCGTTCCAAGGCAGTAACTGATGGTTTTTCATTTTGTGTGTTATGTCCCGTCTCTGTGTTTTTGTCACATTTACTTTAACCCAGTTTGCCTTTGTCTAGATGTAGTTTAGATTTAAATGTCTGTTGCAATTCTTATAGGACCTTTTCTTATTTACCTGTTTACTATTATATAAATATATTACCTGTTATTGACTATTGTCCTCTTTGTTATGTGTATTTGTATAAGAATTAAAATGTAGACATTGTTATCTACAATTAAAGTTGTATGGTTTTTGTATACTATGTCAATTTACATGTACTCTCTTACGAAACTGTTTATTGGACAATTGTGCGTACATCTGCGCAAAACCCTTACGGAAAACCCAACTGTCAATATAAAGTTGACAGTTGTTAATAGTTTCTAAATCAACACCAACAAAAACATAGCTTTCTAGTATTTAAATGTCTAACAGTAAACAAGTTCAACTATATTTAACAAGTAACATTTGGCAGTTTGTATCCGTTCAAAGTATCGTATTTGTATAGATATTAATATGTGCATTATTTCTTCAGTTTAAAAGTTGTAATTAATAAACTGTGGATACTTAGATAAATAGATGGACTATTTAAAAAAAATGGGCATTTAAACGCTACTTCTTAAGAACACAATATATCCCAATTATATTATAGGGAAGCTTGCATGCGAATCCTGTATGGAATATGTCAATGACTTCCTGAAATGTGCATATCCACAGAATTGCATGCCCGAAAGTTCTAAGAAAATTGAGCTTGTCTTCGAAAACACTTAAAAGTACGTAATGCGGAGAACAATTTGTATTGTGTATCATAATATGGTACAACAGAGAATGTGAGAAATGTATCGATGTAATGTACATGTAATATGGTGAAATTCAAGGAAACGAACTCTGACAGGTACCATAAATACTTTCCTGATGAACATATTAAATATACTTATAAATAATCAGACATTTTCAATAAAAAATATGTGCAAGTGCGTTTTCATTATTTTTTTTTTTTGGCAATACGTAAATGCTAAATATTAGTGCCTTCACATACAAAATTCGTTCGGCGTTCAACTGTTTTATTGCTCGTATAATCCACGCAACTCGTACATCTAAAAAGCCATTTGCCCCCTCCATCCATACCGATGTAGACACAATTTATGTAGAACGCTTAGGAATCATGCATTATATCGGAGAACACTCTCTTGATTGTGTGTTTAGTCTGTTAGTTTGTCTCACACGATACTTGTGACAGCACAGTTTGTGTCCTACATTTTATTACGTCATTTAGTCAATAATATTTTTTTTTTACATTTTTGTCATAAAAGCGACGACCAGGTGTTTTGGTGTGGCAAAAATCCAGACAAAATGGAATTTCACCTTTTTTTTTTATTTTCGCCCTGGTCAGTTCTAGAAGGCGCAGTTAAGGCCCCTTACTTTTGTATTTTACTAAGCTTAAAAGTGTACGCGCAAGCGTATTTCATTAAATATACTTATATGCAGAATACAAACACAATTATCGAAAAAAAAGAAAGAAAAAAAGAGAAAAGAAAGAAATAATACCCGTAATAGAAGAAAACAGTGAGATAAGCTATTTATAATCCAAAACTTATATGTAGTTTGAAAATTCTGACTTTATTAATTATATCTTTGAACCGATTTTACGAACTAAATTAAATTTTTAAATGTTACACCTGTGTTACTTGTCAATCATGTTTACGCCGTTTGATTAATTTAAACTATGATGTATGTTTGTAAGGAAATTAACTGGAACTTCTTTTGGAAGTTATCAAAGAAAATCGTACCATTGGTATTAATGTAATAAATATACGACAAAATTTGGTTTTTGTTTTACTTGCAGTTTAAATCCCATAAGAAAATCTTCAGACATTTTCATACGTGCAATAATTTGTGAGTATAAAAGGACCTCTGACGTATTGAAAAAGGAATGTTACATTGCAGTTGTCGGGCCAGACTAATTAGTTTGTATGTATGGCACCCATTTCTTGAAAGAAAATAATGCCTCAGTATAAGGTAAAATATGATTCTACTAAAGTCTAGCATGTGTTGACAATTAATTGCAATAAAGTTCACTTTTTTTTCTGTGTGTAAATATAAGCAATGTCGGAAATGGGTAGATAGGTCCTTCTTTTAATGCTGCTTTTATCCCTGTTAGGTTTATTTCCACAATATTAACCAACCGTGTAAAGATAATATCCTAATCACACGGTTTAAGGTACTTCGCAGCGACACAGTGTTAATAATTACAGTGAGATTGAGCTTTTACATGTAAAGGAAGACCCCCACAGGAGCTCCCAGGTCGCCATTTTAAACACGGTGAGGGACCAAGGTGTCAGGGACACCGACAAGGCCACGGGCACTTACTTCACATTGTACTGTTGTTATATGTGGTGTCTGTTATATTTTGTATTGATAGAAACTTGCTTTATAAAATAGTTAACATGTTAAATCATTTCATACATTAATTACCAAAATATTATTTACATCTAATTAATAATTTATTTTATTGTTGTATGTCCACACCATGCGGGTTATTGTATGTGCATTTGACCGTTCACAACGTCATGCAAATATGATGAAATATTCACAATATACCTTTAAGTCAATTTCGACAGTAAATAATATGATCATATTGTTTGAAACAATGTTTGCTCGGCTTGCCGACTGGATTTGAAGGAAAAGCAATGTTCTGATTTTTAAAAGTTATTTATTTTTCAGTCATGAATTAATCTACATATTTGTTTCAAATAACAGTGAACACAAAACAAATTTTTGCATATTGTCGATAATGTGCTTCAAAAACGAACACAGTTTCCAAGATTTAAAAAATACGACATTTGAAATTTTCACAAAATAATGCCACATCTTACTGACTAAAACCTTTATACATATTAAATTTAATATAAACATTTCAAATAGTGACTTAAAAATGATCAATAATTGGAATATACAGTAGTGTGTGCTGATATCATGTTTCCGAGCGAGAAAAAGGGGTGAGAATGGGGGAGGGGTGAAAGCGGAAATATATGCATTCTACGCAAGAATTATTTTAAATGTGTAATGAGTCCTTATACTTATCATACAGAATTATTTCACAAACTTATTGGTGGGCCCTCATAGTTTGAGGGTTTAGAAAAATATGCAAAGGCATAAAGAGTTCGAGAATATAGCACAGATGTTAAGGAAATTGTAATGAATTATGAAAGACTGTGTACTGCATTGGACACTTCAAGGTGTGTTGTCCAAGCTCTGAATGATTACATATAATTTAAAAATAGCAAATTTACAAATGTGATTATATTTTTCATTACAATTGTTCATTTCACTTATTGAATTTAAAACTAAACAAAACCCTTGCATTTTTTTGCAAACAAAGACATTGTTAAGTGACCATTGGTTGCTGTACTAAACTTTAAACAAGTTGCTAGGTAGCGGTCTCAAACACAATGTAAACAGGAAAAATTATAATGTGTTCCCAACTTTTTTAATAAGTTTTTTAAATTGCTTATCTGGACACGAGGAAATGCCAGAGAAAATAATAAAACACTTAAAACAACTATACACATGAAAAATTAAAAAATCACATGATTTGTACAAAATGTATGATTGTTTAGCACAAAATGGCATACAAAGTAATATTTACAATGGACAATGTCATGTGTACTATATATTTACACAAATTCTAAAACACACAAATACAACAAGAAGAAACCTCTTGTAAAACCTTTCTGAACAGCACAATACAGTGTATATACTAGTAAATGAAAATTAAAGCATAACTTTGCGAAATATATAACATTTTTCATTGTCTGTTCGAATATTTTAAAAAGACTTTTCTATAAAATGATATTCAAACAGAAGTTCTGTTGCCAACATAATTTATTAACCTTATTTAAAATCTCATAAATTTTTACACTACATAAAGGAAAATAAACAACAATAAATGCTACATTACATGTGCATGCCAGGTAGAATTGTTTTATAATTGATACACTTGCATGTATAACGATGGTGTCTGTTCTGTGCCTAATCTTGGCTTTTATTACTCATGAAATTAATGTATAAATGGAGGAGACATGGTTAAATTAAATATAAATAAAACATGAAAAATTGCAAACAGGATTTAAATAGCTTGCATTCACCACCTGTCTTCGTGAATAGGGTTCTAACATAATGTCAAATACAAAAATGGAAAAGATTGCTGAAAACATTATTGTTAAATCATCAACATTAGATCATTTGTGCAAACAAAAACAATGGCAATAAAAATGATCGACTAATTAAGCATAAATTATTATGTTTGGCTGTATACAAAATCGGGTAATAAATACTATGAAATATGACAATGATTCTGGTACACTCCTGTAACTTTGCAATTATTGAAAAGGAATTCCTAATTAAATATACAAAATCGGGTAATAAATACTATGAAATATGACAATGATTCTGGTACACTCCTGTAACTTTGCAATTATTGAAAAGGAATTCCTAATTAAAAAATTGAAATTTTCCAACATGTAAAAATCCAATTCATTCCAATATTATTATAACTTTATTGAATGAGTTCTATTTCAAATACTTTATCTTAGTGAAATTCCTGATATACTGGATAATTGTCATCAACTAAGACTGTGTTTAAGCCATGTAGGAAATAAACAAAAATGTCTTTATTGGTGATACAATTTTATAATATTTTCTGTGTACGTTTATTAGGTCTAATTAATAATCAAATGAAAATATTAAAATCTATTACTTGTTACTAATATATTACCAAATAACAACTGGTCTGGAATGCATACAAAATTAGAACATGCTAAGTTAAAGTTATTAAACAATATTTTACCTGACAAAATATATTCAACTTAACTTTGAGCATACCAGTTCATGACTACACACACAAAATATGGATAGATATGGACAAATAATTGGTTTTTCTTATACATCTTAATTCCTGTAAAAAGTACTACAGATACAACCAAGCATTTGTAAGACACCATTTTAAGAAATACACAAATGATTAAATTTCAATTGAGCAAGCCCTCTTTCCTATGCATTCTTATGGATTTAAAATTTCAAGCTGAATACATTTCTACATCACACAATAATGAAACTTGCCATAGTTTGTACATTAACTTTTTATGACAAGCCATCTTGGTCCTTGTTTTACACATCACAGTCATTTTAGAGACATTCAGCTCAAGCAATGTCTCACTGTTCCCTCACTATTCATAGGAATTTCAGATTTACTTTGTCATAATACTCCAGATTGTATCTAGCTAAAAAACCAGAATACCTAGCAGATTATGTAATTGAGCCAGGTCAAGATTAATCAATCTCTAGAATAACAATAAATTATCACTTGTGTTTTAAGCAATTGAAGATAAAGGGAAAGATTTTATTTCAGCGTTTTAATTCATAAGAAGTAAAAAAAATCTGTTTGTTTTAAGAAATAAATAAATAGTAGTTCTTAGTGCTGATTATATAGTTAGTGTTTACAGCTGAAAGTTGCCAGCCAACCTTGCAGGTCTTTAAATTTGATACTTTGCAAAAGATATTTTTTTATAAAAAAATCTGATAAAAATTTAAAGCCAAAGGTAATCACATTGTCCTGGAATAAATTTACAACCCCCCCCTCCCAAACTTTTTATTTTTAATGATAAAAAACCCCAGACAAAATGTTTTATTAATCCCCTATAAGTTTTCTTAAATCACAATAACCAATTATTTTGCAGAATCTAACTGCATAAACACAATGGAAGAGCCTGGGTGGAATTTCTCAATATGAGGTTGCACCTCGGCTAGCTTGAGGGGAATCACCTTGGGACAGTAGGGACATTTGAAGTTGGGCAAGTTAAAGTTCATCAGTTGGTTCCCTTGTATCAGAGTCCTGGGAATCGTGGAAGGTGTGGCCACATGGGAGACCACAGGAACTGGAGTACTCATACGGATGAACTGGGGCAGGGTCTGCATGCTTGGTGCCCCCTGGATACCTGTTGGAAGTTGCTGCAGTGTTTGAGGCATGCTGCTGATGCTGACCAGCACGTTTCCAATGACAGCACCCATTGGCATGCTGATGATCTGTGGCATCTGGGACGAGGCCACATGTGGAACCGATGGTCGGTAAGCCAGTGTGTTGGTTGTGTTTGGACGGACCTGCTGCGGAATTATCACCTGGGCTGGTATCTGTGGTTGCCCGATTGAGCCAGGTGGTGATGCCATTGATGTACGAATCGCTGCCATAGTAGATGGCTGCAGATTGAAAACTTTAAACATCTCGGGATTGATTCCCTCAGGAGCTGCTGTGCTTTGCTTAGGGGACAATTGTTTACGGGGAACAGGTGATGAGGAAGGTGTTGACTTGGACAAATCCAGAGGAGCACCCACAGCAGGGTCTTTGTTTTTGGTGGTAAGAGGAGAACTTACTGTCTGACCCTTAGAAGAAATCATGCTGGGCTGTCTATGAGGAATGCTTGGTATATTAAGTACAGTCTTCTCACGGTTTATTGGCTTGAATGCATCTGGGTCTGAAGTGTCAAACAGCGATGATTGAATTGGTCGAGGACTAGACTGGTGGCTGGTCTTGCCCAGACCTGGCAGTGCGTTCAGCCTCTGGTTGGAGCCATGAAAACTCTGTGCAGCTAATTCAGAATTACTGATCAGTGAGTTCGGAACCTTTCCCAGCTGGTCATACCGTATGAGAGGAGGCGGGCCTCTCATCAATGGGGGAGGGTTTGCAGATGACTTCTGATTGGCTGTCACTGATAAGGACTCTGATACTGGAGCAGAGCCAGACTTGCTGCTGTTCAACAAACCTTGCTGCTCTAGCTGCTTCTGGGTCTTTAGCTGCTCAATGGACTCAAGGAGATTTTTCTTCTTCTTGGGAGCGGAGGCTGTCTTGGAGCTTGTTGTGGAGGTAGTAGATACAGACGACTTCAGAGTACTCTGTGCATTTGATACACTTGTAAATGGAATTGAAAGACTTGTTGGGCCTGTGGTTGTGCTCATGATTGATTTCGTGTACTGGTCACTGATAGCCAGTAAACCATGATTGATGTATCCACTGCTAAATGGGAGTGATGGTACAGGATTGGTTATGTATGCAGCGGATGAGGAGTTCTGCACAGAGAATGGATTCACTGGCGGAGCTAATGACCTGCTGGCTGGAGACACCTGTTGTGATTTTGGAGACGATTTCATCTTGTCTTTAATAAGGCAGGGAACTCTGGTGAACTGTCGGCCATCTATTGCAAGGGATATGCTTACATTGTCTGCCAACAAAGGATGAGACGTACGAAGATGCTGCATCACTATGTTTTCCACGGACGATTTAAATTGTTTACACACTGGACACATGAACACAAACACTTCCTTATGTTCAGCATCCAGATGTTCATTGATCATTTCTAATGTTGACATGTGCACCCTACACTTCAAGCACATGTAAATATCCTTTTCAATGGCACTTGCATCACCTGGCTTTACAATGTCTGGTAGTTTTACTGAGAGAGTCTTTAGATTTCGCTTGGCTGGTTCTGAGAGAGCCACAGGTGGGTTGGGGTTGTTTGTCGGGTGGAACTGCCGAATATGGCTGTGAATCTTTGCCTCACTTTCTGCCTCCATGTGACTACAATATGGGCACTGGAACAGACGCTGTATGTCTTTGTGAGTGTTACGCAAATGAGCAACCATTGCTGCCAACATAGGTGCATGAACATTACATTTCTCACACTTAAACGTGTTGCCAACCCCTCCTTTCATTGCTTTTTTCTTTGTTTGGGCTTGTGTCTGATGAGGCGAAATCTGCACTTGCTGGTTGTTGTAGGCAGGCGCCTCAATGGAGCGTGGGTACTGGGGAACCTTCAGTTCTGAGGGGTTGTAGGCAGGGTTTGCCTGCGCCGATGTCAGTGATGCATTCTGGCACAGCTGGGGCTGGTGGAGGACTGTGGCATCCTGGGAGATATCTTGGAGATCCATGGACTGGTCCTTTAGACTCACAACATCAACAATTTTCAAGTTTAGACTGCCACTGTCACTCTCATTACCATCATTGCCAGCAAATGGATCCTCCTCTGCATCTTCAGCATTACTGAAAAAATAGGAAAGAATGAGAAAAATATTATCTAACAGGAGATTTAAAAAGTATGTAATGGCTATTTAATAAATGATTGCAATAACTGATTACAAACATGTTATTGAATAATCTTAATTTTTAAAAAAAATATGCATAGTCCATGTGTTTTAAAGTTCACATATGCAAGTATCTAAATAAGATTTTGTTTTGTTTTGTTACATTACACCAATACAATAATGGTCATATTAGCGACGGCCAGCTAATTATTAGTGGGGGTAGACCCCAGACTCAATTCAGGGTAGAACCACTGGCAAGCCGCTGGTTAGCTGGACTTCTACTTACTAAACTATATGGTTATGTTTGACTTATGAGAGTGAAGTTTTAAGTCTTAAAGATGTGAATTGATGAGTACTAAAAAGCCAACAAACGAAAAAAAGTGTCATAGTAACAACCCCTCTGTTTATTACAATGACAGTTTGAGCAGCAGTCAAGGCAAACACTTATAAGAAGTCTTTCTGCTAACTTGTGATGTTTTAGCCATTGAACCTGAATATTTGTCTAGCACAAATGACTTGTAACTAACATTTTAGGAAGTGTTTAAATCAATTTTAAGCACAACTTGGTTAGATTTTACTGGCTTATTAGTACATTCTGTTACCATTGCCTTAAGTTGTGGGCAGATGACAAAGTATTAAACAATTATTGTTACTAAAAGAATTAAGGCCAAGAATTAAAAAAGTTAAACCATACTCATATTCCTGGTTTGAGTAGGTAGCCCCATGGTTGAAATCTGTTGTACTGTCTGCCTCGGCACTCGTCTTGCCCAACTCATTATGGCGCTCTTCTTCTCGCTTCTCTCCTCCTTCTGGCAAGAGTGTGTTCATTCGGTCAAAGATGTTTCCTTGACTCAGTCTCTCCTTGTCGGAGATGCCATCCTCACTAGTGAGTTCAGTGAGAGGTTTGTACATCATCTTGTCATTAGGATGAACAGCCTTGAAGTGATTGATAATCTCTTCTTCAGACTTGCAGCTAACTTTATCACACTGAGAGCAGATATAATTGACTGCTTCACTCTCATTCAAACCTTGCTGGTCTGTTTGGCTGGCATTAGTGTGTGGATGCCCTAGGTCAGTCTTTGATGTAGTCAAAACAGATGTGTGAGTTGATACTGTTGTCTCACTTGAGCTTTTAGCTGTTACAGTGAGACTCTCTTCCGCCCCAGCTTTACCTATTTGTTTCTCAATCATCTTTCTGTTCTGTCTTGCTTTAGAGGCAGCCAACAGACCAGTAATAGGCTTAGTTTTCTCTTGAATAAACTGAAAGAAGTTGGTCTCATAAGCGCCACTTGGAACAATTGTCTTTTTTACAAGTTTCTTCTCTTTTTCACCACTATTCACAGGCCCAGATAATTTCTTTCTATTTTTCAGATTCTTGTTTTTCTCAGAATCTGATTCTGCCTTTTGTCCTGGCTTTGGTCCGGGCTTTGGTCCAGGTTTTGCTCCTGGCTTTGAAACTGGTTTTGCTCCTGGCTTTGGCACAAGTTTTGGACCTGGCTTTGGGACAAGTTTTGGACCTGGCTTTGGGACAAGTTTTGGACCTGGCTTTGGACCTGGTTTAGCTCTAACCCTTTTTTTCTCATTAATTTGAAGTTTACCAAGCTCAGAACATGGTTCAACCATGTAAGTTTTTCTTTTAGATGTTCCAACTTTAAGTTTAAGTTTTAAAGGTGGCACTGTCTTTCTGGCAGTTTGCTGTTCTGATATGTAAGTTTTAGTTTCCTTTAAAGGCAATATATTTAAGCCTTTTCCCTTACTTGCAGGCTTAATTACATTTTTAGTTGGCTTTGGTCCACGCTTTTTACCAGGCCCAATTTTCACAGGTTTAGGTCCTTGGATTGGCTTGTGTTGGTCTCCTGCAGGACTTTCAACCTTTGTGGCAGATTCTTCTGTTGCTGCATCAAGTGTTTCAACAGGGGAAACTGGTGCTTCTTCATTTTTGACATTCGGATCAGTATCATTTACAACTTCTTGAGGTAACTCATTGTTTACAGTTACGTTGTTCTCTGTTTCTTCATCTTTCTGAACCACTTCTGCTGCCTCACCAGCAAAATCTTCAATGTTTTGTTCCTCCTTCACAGCCTCACCATCCTCAAAGACATCTGTTTCTGTTTCAGAAGATTCAAAACCATCACTGTCCAGATCATCTGTGCTAAGACTACCCCCTTGAGCTCTCTGTAACTGCTTGATGAAATCTCTGAGTACTACAGAACATGGTTTGCATTCCTTCATCATATCTTCAATCGTCAAGGGCTGAGCGGGATATTCAAAGTCTGAGAGATCACCGTCAACAGAGTCTTCAAGAGTCACATCATCTGTAGCATCTTGAGGATAGAACATTCTCCTTAGTTTCAGCTGCTTTGCTTCCTTCTTTATTGCCTTTTGTGCTTCCGTCTTGTAATATTCGCTCTCTTCAATGCTTTGCTTCAGAGCAATGTTGTCAAGAGGGGACCTCGAGATCTTTTGACGCAACTCAAATTTACGGACAGTTGTTGATTCGGGAGATTCTTTTTCTTGTCTGAATGACTTTCGAGCATTCTGTTTAACCCTTGCTGGCTTGACTTCGACAACAGTCTCATCAACAGGGGGCTTGTTCTTCATTAAATGCCAACCTCTCCTCTTCTTCCTTCTTCGACCGACACTACCTGATGCAACAGAGTCGGAGGATGTTCCTATGCTTTCCCTGCCAACACTCTCCCTACCTTCATGCATCTTTCCAGTGTTAACCTTATCCGTGTCACCAACAACCTGATCTACCAGTTCCTCCAACAGTAACTTAATATACTCTTCATCTGTTAAATTTTCATTCTTCTCAATGTTTCTGATCTTTTCACCAAGAAAAACTTTTACATCAGGTACACAAATCTCTACAACTGCTTTATCGTCTAATGCAGGTTCTAGTTTTATGTTAAAGCGAGACAACTCCTGAGAATCAAGTTTTATGTCTGACACTGTCTCTCTCAACCCATCAAGGCACTCTTTCTCCACTGTCACTTCACCCTTATCTAATTCTGCATTTTTGCATACCTTCTGAGCAACAGTAGTATCACTGAAAACAGGTTTCTTTTTCCAAAGTGTTCGCCGCTTTCTTTTCAGTCTTGTGAGAAAGGGAGACTCTTTCAGCAGTTTTGCCCTATGTGCTGATCTATAGGGAGAAGCTGCCTTTTTCTCTAATCTATTAAGTTTGATTTTTTTAATAGTTTCTGGAGAAACTTTGACAGGACTTCTCCTTTTAGGTTTGATGTTTAATTGTTTTGTCCCTTCATGAACTTTTCCGTGTTTTTCTTCACTAGCACCAACACCCCCAACTACTGCTGTTTTTAATTCTTTTCGAATTTTTCTCTCATCAACCAAATCAAACTCGCCACTCAGTGTTCGCTTCCGTTTCTTGCCTGGAATAATTTCAAACCTTTGTCTTGTTCTTACAGTGTCATTGTCACTATCTGTGTTGTCTTCACCAAGAATAAGAATCTGTTTCTCAAGAATTCTTTTCTGAGATCCTAGTGATGCACTGCTGATTTCCGAACACACCGATTCTGTATCACTAAACTTTGTTATGTCTTTCTGATCCAGACTTGACTTTCTAGGGCGTCCAGGGCCTCTTTTTTTCTTGACCTCACCATTGCTGTCTAATTCTACCTTGTTAATTCGCTTCTGTTCCACCTGTGCGGACAGATTCTGAATGTCTGCCCCAAGGTCCCCCAGATAGCTGCCAGGTTCATCGCTGCTTGTTTTCGGTTTCAGATTAGTTAATTTACTACTTTGGTCACTAGAAGTTGATTCAGGTGTGACTTCAGGAACAATAGAATCAGTGTCACTATTTGAAATTGCTAGTCTCTTGCCACTGAGCTTTTCAATAAGTTTTATGTGCAGTTTACGTCTCAAGTCATTTTTTGCAAGATGTGCAAGTGATTTTAAAGCATCACTATTTACAGCTTGTGAGGTAAGAATTCTTTTATTCTTAAGCTTTTGCAAGTCTTTGCTTTTCTTGATTTTTCCAAGAGACTTAGCACCAACCCTTTGCTTTGTATTCAAAGTTCTTAGGGCATCTTTAGCTTTAACTTCATTTATGGCTGTTGAAACATCTTCAGTTTGTACTTCTACAGAAGTTTGAGCATGCTGAGATGAACTGATATTAGGTGATTCACTATTAGGACAAGATTTAACATTGTCAGTGTTGTCTTCATCAACACTCATATTTATTTCATTATCAGATTTTACACTAGTTTCTGCTATGACTGTGCTCTTTGAAGACAATTTCACACCTACTTTACCTTTCTTTTTTATAGGTTTGTTTATCATTATTGCTTTCTTTAACAGAAGTGTACTGTTTCCTACTCTCTTTGGTTTTTTGTTGCCAGAGAAAAATAACCCTGTCTTATTCTTAGCTCCAGGAGGTCTCCCTGGCTTACGTTTCTCTACATTCACAACAGTACTATCTGTATTGTCAGTCGAGGTTTTTATTTCTGAAACACTAGCAACCCGACTTTGTTCATTTTGTGCCTCTTTGTCCGTATTTACATCACCAACTTTTGATCCTGCTCCAAGTTTTTTCTTTGCACCCAAAGGTTTCAATACCAATCCACGTTTTACCCCAAATATTGTTTTCTTTTTCACTATGACCCCTGGTTTTAACTTTGGTTTGCGACCGGGTTTTTTACGTTCTTTTTTAACTGGTTCTTGGTCATTAACACTTGGCCCATCTGTTAATGAACTTTCAGCTGCAGTCTCATCCAGATGGTTGATAGGCACTGGTGGACTTTCTGCAACAAGTGTTGGAGGCGTCTCCTTAGGGCGACCCTTTCGTCGTTTGACAGCAACGTTGATTGGCGTTAGCGGATCTGGACTCTTGAAGCCATCATCATCCCCATTCTTCATAACCTTTGCAGAAAGGTCAAGAGATCTTGGACGACCTCGTTTCTTTTTAGGAATGTCTCCATTTTGAGTTACCTTAGTGCTCGTCTCAGCGCCCATGTCAGACATCTTCCGTTTCTTAGTTTCAGCGGAGAAGCTTCTGCGTCCTCTTGCTGCCTCCTGTGTAGAATCATCACCTGGCTTCTTCTTTCCTTTTTTATTATTGATCATGGAGCTCTCATCGATGCATTCCGGCTTTGACATCTTCCACCGTTTTGGAGCACCTAGAAACAGAAAACATGGCACTATTGCATTTCAATTTACAGTGAGTGTCTGCAGTTGAAAATACATAAAGCATACATACGACCTTTTGTAGTAAGTTTTAATTCCCAATGCAGGTGCTTACTGTTAGTTGTTTCTCTATGACGGGATATTTTTATCGACACTGTTTGTTTGATAGAAAAACCTTCAGGAAGTGCGAGGTTGGAGTGCTCCACCAACCAGGTTTAAGCACCCCAGTCGGTCCTTTTGCTGACTGACCGTTCCAAGGCGGAAACTGATGTTTTTTCTTTTTGTGAGTTATGTCTCGTCTCTGTGTTTTTGTGTCACATTTACATTTACCCTGTTTGCCTTTGTCTGCAGGTAGATTAGATTTATATATCTGAGTACATTTTGATAGAACCTTTTCTTATTTACTTATTTAACTTAATATAATAAGCTCAAACTACCATAGCAATTTTAACAAACCTTAGGCCGGTATCTATATGTTGTTATTTGTAAACATTGTTAGCAATCAGATTTTTTTTTTGGTTACATCACACCCACACAATTTTGGTAACAGCACAACATCAAACTAGTTATCGGTGGAGGAAGACCCTAGACTTATGTCTGGTTAGAGCCGCTGGGGCCCAGAAGGTTTGCTGGAAAACCACTCCACATGACAGTTCTTGCCCCTACAGGGACTCAAACCCATGCGGCAAGGGGCTGAGGAGTTACAAGTCAGCGACTCTAAATGGCCCGGCCACAGGCATGATTATCTGAAAAGTACTTATTAATTAATAATAGGACACAATATGTTCCTGCATTAATTTAAGCCCATTATCATTACATCTTGTTTCTCGGACTGTAAGTAAGACACAGAATGACAGCATGCCATTGTGCATAGTATTTTATATAATTTTAATTGTACTTTTATTGTTACAAGTTTACAAATAATTATAGATGTCAAAAGAACACAAGAGTATTTGATCTAAGCCTCTAGCAGTATGAGTATGGCTCTAGTAGAGTGGTTATACTGACCACACACATAAACGGTCTCCATCTTCAATGTGATCATTCAGGTTCAAATTATTTATTATATAACTTAAAAATAGAAGCATTCTTATTTGCTAGTATTTGAAAATTCCACTAATTCCATGTGATAAAAATGGTTGTCCAACAGAGATTAGTCCTCACATTATTTTAGATAAAACAAACAATGGTCTCCATTTTAACAAGCCTTTTATGGATACAAGTGCTACTAGCCTCCTGTAGCCTCCTGTCCTTATGGAAGGCAAGCATGTCATTCAACATAAGTCCATGGTGTGCTTGATCAGCATTGTATTACCATGGAGACAAGGTATAGAAATCATGCATTTTTTACCAAATAAAACCAAGTGTTTGGTCCATATTTCCTTGTGAAAAACACATAATTTATTTTATTGTAAACAGAAAAAATAAGTAAACATCAAATTGGATTGATAGAGATCAATCTTAGTCAACAATAAATGTTTCAGTGCATTATCTTTACCAGCTTAACAGTTTATCACATGATATATTTAATTAACTTTATAAATTCTTTACTGTCTTACATTTTCTAATCACATCTGTCCAATGACTGCTTTATAAAAACAGTGAACCAAACTAAAAATATAATTTTTACATCTTGATTTTTTTTTTCTAGAAATTGTCCCAACAAATAAAATGTTTTTACTAAAAAAAAGTTTCTAAGCAATATTTTTACGTGGTAACTCACCACATAAATCAAAGTGGACAATAACAATCAAAATCTACGACGTCTATTTATGATTTTGATATTGCCTTCAGATGTCTTTATTTAGGACCTTGGTTAAATTACAATTTTTTTCCATCATATTTGTTCAAATAATAACTCTATGGCAAATCAAATTTAAATGATATCTGATATTACCGTATATACTTATAATAACCATGACATTATATATTTATAAAAACAATATAATATCAACATCATTTTGTAAATATTTTTATTATAACTGAGAGCAAGACAATCCATCAGACAAGATTAGTAGACGGCTATAAGAGCCATACATTAATAGATGATTTAAACAATATAGCAACCCAGGGTAAACTTAAATATTCTAATACACTGGATGTCTGTCAGTGGAGTCCCAAGTTTCCAATCTGCAGTATAACGGACTACATCTATGTGAGTTATGCATATTATATACTTATATGCATTATACACATGTACATAGTAGAAATTGATGTTGGATGCATATTTTTGTGTTTTTTTAAATGCATCACAGCCACTAAGTATGATCATCATAGTGATGTCCAGGTGTTTTGGGTGGAGGAAGACCCCAGACAAATGTATGGGTAGAACCACTGGTGCATTGCAGTTCAGATGAAAGACCTTCCCCCATTAAGTCCTTCGCCACAAACTAGACTCGTTCCCACGTGATGGGAGGCTAAGCAGTCAGAGGAGTTACAAATCAGTGACTACTACTATGCCATGGGCTCCACCATATTTTCCCAAGATTGTGGATAAACATTGTTCCAAATGTGTAAGTAATAACTCCTTAATGAAAAATACACATTGGAGGGCTTCTTTCTAACAGTTACAAGCCATTATTCCAAAATAAACGTAAATATAATAAATACATTATTTTAATGATAAAATTACTAATTATAATTCAAACTGTGGCTTAACACATCTTTTTGTGCATGTCTTTAATAATGGTGAACTTTTAATGATATACTAATTATAATAAATTATGCCGCAAACAAAATGATGGGTGAACATTGCAACTGCTATGTGCCTTAATTCAGGGTAATAGAAAAACATGGCCATTAGAAACTTAAGACAATATATGTTAAATCATAAAATAGAACTAAAAGTGCTTTTTCTTTTCCTTTTAGTTTAAACTACATATTTAATAATAGTATAAATGACATTTTTTCTATAAGTAAACATGCAATTTATGAAACATAATTAAAACAACATATCCAGCATTCAGACTAATAAGGCTGCTGTAACAAGAGTTTTCTTTATATAAATTCTCTATTGTAAGTAGGAAGAAACTAACAACACTCTGTAAGAAAATGTACAAATAGGAAGAGGAAGACAGTGGTCATGTAAGTCAAGAGCTACTTTATCTCACTTCTGTAGAGATGGTGATGTCTACATGATGTCTGAATGATGCTTGCAAATACTTGTAGACTATACTTGCTGCATTCTAGAACAATAGTGCTGAGTTGACAAAACTTTGTTGCCCTAAAACACATCAAATTAATACTGCAGGATAGCACTTTTATAAATATTTTAATATTATTGTGTTCTTTTTTTTGTTTGTTTTACATTTCATTAACACACAATTATGACCATATGGTCACAATTAAAGGTGCACAACAGGCCACCTTAAAGGCCATGTTATATGAAGTTCTCGTCCAAACAAGGTTGAACCCATGCATTGATAGACTGTGAGATACTTGTCAGCAACTATGATTGCTAGGCAACAGACTCTCTACTCATTAACTTTTATAAAAAATTCATATAAAGATACCCACTGATAGTCCATCTTTTATTTATAACGATAATGCTCCAAACTGATACAGTCATATGTTTGTTGTTTTTTTTTTGTTACATCACAGCGACACAGCTATGGTCATAGTGGCGAAGTCCTGCTAATTATTGGTGGAGGATGACCCCAGACTTTTTATGACTGGGTATTACCACTGCAGATATGCTGGAAATCTCCCCACATGAAAGTTCTCACCCAGACCATGACTCAAACCCACGCGGCGAGGGGCTGAGGAGTTACAAGTCAGTGACTTTAACTGCTTGACCACAGAAGCCTTGCACACCATGTTTTTCACGCACACAAAAAATGAAATATATATAATGTGGTCAAAGTGACCTTTTTTTTAACTTTATATTTAAAATAGTTTTTTATTTTTTTACCAGTTCACTGGGTGATTCCAACAAATACATACAAATAATTTAATATGAAATTAAACCAACATTTAAAATATAACTTGCCAATTTTCTTGATTATTTATTTATTAAACAATAATTGAATTATATGCAGGACAACTTTTATTCATTTAGGAATAATTGAATTATAGGAAGGGCAACATATATTCATTTAGCTATATTTTAATTATAAGTCAGGCAACTTATATTCATTTAGCAACAATTGAATTATATGCCGGCAACTTATATTCATTTAGCAATAATTGAATTATATGTCGGCAACTTATATTCATTTAGCAATAATTAAATTATATGTCAGGCAACTTATATTCATTTAGCAACAATTGAATTATATGCCGGCAACATATATTCATTTAGCAACAATTGAATTATATGTCAGGTAACTTATATTCATTTAGCAACAATTGAATTATATGCCGGCAACATATATTCATTTAGCAATAATTGAATTATATGCCGGCAACTTATATTCATTTAGCAATAATTGAATAATATGTCAGGCAACTTATATTCATTTAGCAACAATTGAATTATATGCCGGCAACTTATATTCATTTAGCAATAATTCAATTATATGTCAGGCAACTTATATTCATTTAGCAACAATTGAATTATATGCAGGGCAACATATATTCATTTAGCAATAATTGAATTATATGCAGAGCAACATATATTCATTTAGCAAAATTGAATTATATGCAAACAAAATTCAAGTTTTTACCTTAATTAGTTGATCATATCATTCATGGCCTAATCTTTGTTTATCTACTGTTTATAGTATAAACAGAAGGTAAATAGTAACAACTTATTCATAAAAAAGTTAACGCCCTTTTAAGAATATTTTTATGGCAGCTTATGGCATAGTACATTAAACAGCTTTGACAGTCAAAATCACAATTATTAGTCCTGTTAAAGTTTCTAATAAAAACAACATCAACAAAAACAACACTGCTGCACAATTATGGATATTTTAGCAACATCAAGCTATAGTTGGTGGACTAATAACTGATTAAACCACTGGTGCACCATAGTTCAGCAGGACTTCTACTTTCAGATCTGTGAAGCTGTGAGAAGTTTCAGACAAGTTTCTCAATGGTGGCTCCAATGGCTCATTTTAATTTATTTGCTGTAAATTTACACATTTTCTTTAAGGTTTGTTTACAAATCCAATAAAAGGCTTTCAGATCATTAAGGCCTATTTAACATTCAGTTTTCTATATTCAGACATGTTGTGAACCAGGTATTTATACCAAACCGAAGTATTTTTATTTTGCTTAATGGGACATTAGGAGGGGTATCCCTCTGATAATAATTGTTACTGAAACATCTAAGCTCAGGATTTATTGTTTTCTATTGTTGACATACATTGCTTCAACATAACGTGAGCCATGCCCAAGTATTATTGGTAGAGAAGAACTCCACACAAATTTCCGGGTAGAACTTCTGATGCATCGGAGGTCGCGTGGAAGACTTCCTAGTGGACTTGAGCCCACGGAAATTATTCTATCGTCCCCTTTAACAAATGTTCTATATATGGCACTAGCAGTACAAGTATTAACCTTTAGTGACTAGGAAATAAAGTGCTGTATTCACTGTTATAACATGTGAACACCTGACATGAGGCCATACTAAGTCTCATAATCCTATCACCAGGCTGACCAGTTGTGAAAAAACCTTTTAAATTGCTTTAGTGTATGCAAGGGAGTTTTACCACTACCATTGTTAACAACTTTGGAATGCTGCAGCCTGGTTTCAAGCCCACAGCCATCTGTACCTGGATCAAAGTTAAAGACCAATAGTTAAACCTATCTGTTTATAGTCGATTAGGAAACAAGTTAGTGCAACTTATTTTAATCTGCCTCGACCGTCCAATACATGAGTCGAATCACAACTGGGGTAGCAACTACTTGGTGCAATGTGAAGTGAAAAGTTGTGCCCAATTACTAACATATGGTTTATAGTTTTCAGGGGTTCGAATCCCGGACACTCTGATCCAGGGTTCAAAGCCAGAGTTTTAACCACTAATCCACAGTAGCTGAAAATATCTCTACTAAGCATTTACCGGACTGGTATATATTTTGTAGATGTCTACAATGGTGTTCTGAGACACAGATCTAGTTGTGGGAACAACTTGTGTACCTGTTTCATCTCGGCTGATGGAGGAGTAGAAGTTCATCAACTCGTTGTGGTCGGCTGATTCATGGGCCAGCTTCCTTGTAATTTTCTTTGACAGCTCAGGAATTTTCTTCTGCAAGTGAAAACACCTACTTTATAAGTTATAACTTACGTTGTAATCAAATATTCTCAAATATTATAAAACCAATTATTTTTTTATATACTGCATACCAGACTTACCAGCTATCATTATCTTGTTGTTTCAAAAGAACACTGCTGAAATACAATTATGGTACAAGTCATTATGGTGATGACCAGCTAGCTATAATTGATAGAAAATGACCCACTAAAACTGTTTTGGAATAACCACTGTGCTAACTGGAAAACTACATATCAGGTTTCTTTAATTGTGTAAATTGTAATACTTAATAACACATTATGTTTACAAATACATTTAGCCATCATCTTCCATCGCGTTGTTTCTGTGGTTCTTGGCTGCATGGCAGTCCTCCACCCATCTCAGTCAAGAGCATTCTTAGGGGAAGTTCATATAAAAGGTCAGTCATAAAAAGAAACAAAACTGAAAGCAATAACATCATAAAAAGATGCAGAAACATCATGTAAGGTGTTGTTTTGTTCTTGTTAATCTGTGACTTGTCAGTGATTCAACACAATACCTGAAAATAGGTCTATATTTTCTGACACCATTATATCTGTATCATCCTACGCCTAACATATATGATTAGCATTTATATAAATAAACCAGTTGGAAAATAAATAAGGAGGAGTCTATGGAATACTGATAGTTGCCGAAATGTAACTTCTCAGACTGCGTAGCCTCTCACTGCATGTGTTTGAGTCCCATACAGGGCGAACAGAGTTGTCGGTGTTCCAGTTGCCTACAAGGTGCCAGTGGCTCTACCCAGACATTGGTCTGGGGTCTTTCGACACCAACAGCTGCATGTCACTATAATGATCATAAATGGTCGCTGTAATGTCTAACAAAAAAATGAACAAAAATGAATAATGTTACTAAGTAGACTCAAATTTCTCATATTGTATATAATTTTCCAATGTAAACAAATTATTACAGCATCATCAATAAAGAGATTAATGGTGTCATAAAACACAAAACCTAAAAGGTAAGTCAAAGGAAGCCATCAAATTTCGAACGGAAATGTATTTGGGTCATGTTTTTCATCTTTACTTTAAGAGATATTCTATTTTAAACAAATAAAAATTTAAGTACAATGTAAAAACAATCATAACTTATTCAGCAACATGAAAGATCAAATAAGTTATAAACACAATCATCATGAGAGTTTACAGTCATGTGTTTCATTTTTTCTGGAAGAGACCTCTTCATCAAGACCGTACATGTAATATGACATAATGTTGGTAAACACGTAAGTTGTCAACTAACATACTGGGTATGTAACCTCAATTATGACAAAAAAATAAATGTTATAAACAATGCAATAAATACATTTTTTACCATTGATCAATTGGTCCTAACAGCTTCAGTTGATCTGTCCTACATATTCAGAGATTTGTGTGATAGCAATAACTTGTAAACACACAGCTCTGTGTGGTACAACATGTATATGCGGGGCCCCGGAATAATACCGCGCATAACTAAAACACACTCTGCGAAAACGATCGATAGAGAAATACACAAAATGCAAAAAGAAAGCAAAGGAAATCACATAAAACCTCGCATAACAAGTACAAAATGAGATAAATAATTCCAGAAAATGCCTTGAAGTTTATATACCCTTTGCAAAATTTTGATGACAACATGTTATTATTTCCCATTTTCGCCCTTGCATGGCTGACTGCCTATACGGATACAACAGCCGAACTTTTAATAAATTTGTCATCAAGCTTTTAATCGATTAAAAATATGTTAATGGTATAAAGTGAGAAGAAATAAAGATAAAGATAACTAACCTGGCGTTCCATTACTTTTGCGATAATGTACCTTAAGTATCAATTCGCTTTTTCTTAGTTCTCTACCTCACATCACCGCACTGTTTGAGTTCCTCACAACATAATGGCGGTCGCATTGACAGGCTTTCGTTTCACGAGATGTGTGACGTCATCACAGCAATCAAAAAGCCTAAGGAAGACTAAGAAAAATCGGCGTTGGGTTTGGGCTTTACAGTTGAATATATATGAGAAGAAAAATACCCACCTTTTACAAATCGAAGAGTTGAATCGTTTATCCGATCGTGTTCCTATCTTTTAGTTAAACTGAATCAAAACTCTTGGTTGCAAAGCCTGTGTACATTCGGGAGCCGATGCTTGCTGTACGCCCGCTGTCCCGTTGACATTTTAGAAATATTCAGTGCATTGTCTTTGCCCATGGCTCATGCAGATCTAAGCGTAGACTGTCGGCTTATGACAGTTTATTCTCGTTGTATATTCAAATGTTGTATTGCTTGGAGGGTTAAAAGATTGACGGTACATGCTTTTTGTAGGAAGACGTACGTTAAAATTGTAACTAGGCCCAAATTGGCGGGTCTAGTGTAAACAAAGGTTGGCTGTTTGTAAGTAGACGTTAAGTCGTCGTCTGCTAGCGTTTTTGAGAGGGTAAATTGAGCGATCGTTTACCGTCTGAGGGTTTTGTGCTGTATAAAATGAAAAGGTTTCACTGTTTATTTCGACGTTTATTTAATTTAGTCTGCAATGGCGTGCTGAAAGGCTAAAGGTATTATTTAGGTACAACTTGTAAATTACGAGACTGAAACTCGCAGCGGGCCAGAAAACCGAGCATATGCTTGCAGTTTCAGTATGAAATAGATCTAGAGTGAAGGATATATTCAGGTGTAATTTCAAATTCTGTCGATCTAAATTGTGTTTATGTTGGGCCGGCCATACTTAATCTATTCGGGTTCGATGTAGACAAAGGTTATTGAAATCGTGTATGCATATAAGTGTACACGGTCTTTGAACAGCGGTTTGTCTTGTGGGTAATAAGTTAACACGAAAAACCTGAATAGACAACTTGTAAGTCAAGCGACATTGGCGCCTTGCATGCCCAACGTTTAAGCAACCATAGATCTGTTAAACATAAACAATGGTCTGGAAGTGGTAGTTTGGCTTCTTTGCTTCGAATTTAAAGTCAATCTCAACGAATATAACGAAACTGAATACTCTGATAATGTAAATGGGGTTGTCTCATGGTCAGTTTGATGTTGCTTGAAATAAGCACTTGTTTGGTTAATATGTTGAAAGTTTTGATCAATAAACTAAGTCTCACCTTCGAAAGTCTTGATCTTCTAGTTAAAATTGGCGAACAACTATTTCAAAAATATACATCCAGGCCAGTATGTATTTGGCTTATTTTAAAATTCAGAACAGTCAATTCCACAACAATAACAATAGCTCAACAAAAAGATATAATTGTTAGGCGACGTAGTTTGTGTATTGTCACGAATAATCTTTATCATAATCACCTATGTTGACTAAGGCTGTTAGGTAATGATTAAAGTAAGTACATATATAAGATGCGATACTTTGACTTAAATATTTATTTTATTTATTTGGGATTATGACACGTCAACTTGCATGGCACTAAAATATCACATTATGAAAAATTATATGAGATAAAAGACACAGGGTGATAACTATGTTAATTACAAAATACACCAATACAACGATGTTTATTTAGTTTCGTACTAAAAGGTGGCCACACTGCATGATGGCAGGTTCTTACTAACAAGACCAACTGCTTTTAACAAAGGATGCATGTAATTATTACTATCACAGGTCACAGTTCTGACGATATCTACACAGGACAAGAAACCACTACAAGTTTATGATGAGTGTTGCATGTAGCTGTTAAATTACATTTGATGGCGTAATAAGTGCACATGAAAGACATACAAAGACATGCATGGTTGATAAATCGTGGTTTAAGTTAAAAGGATCAATTTAATATTTCTTGACTTTCAAAAAATATTGTTTCCGACCATTCATTTCAGTTTTCTGATGTTTTTCTTAAATTAAATCTTGCTAGTAGTTACATTGGAACAGAAATTAACATTTTTTAAGGTTTTGTTTCTGCAGAAACTATTGTAGTTAACGTTAAGTTAAAGATGCTCGTAAACATCTATTTATTAATCGTCAAAACGGTTGTAATCATTCATGCAGAACAGTAGAAAATGTGAACACACCAGCTCGTCATTTAGAGACTGTCGATTACAAGGCAGAGAAAGTTAAGCATCTACTTGCTTGCATAAACAGTTTAAAGTAGAAGAATGTAAATAGAACATTAACAAAAATATTACAGATATCTAAGCCACTTGTTTAAATATGTTATTGCGTATGTACGCACAGATGTGCAAGGCAAAAACACCATCTAGCACTGACTTGCTTATAAAAATATAAACAGCAGGTTGAAATATAAACAACATGAGGTTGACGATCAACACACAGATATTAATGTTATGCTGAAGTCCTATAATGTAAGATGCGGTCTTTATTTAAACACCGAATCCCCCCCCCTCCCCCGAAAAACACACACACAACAAACAACTTTATTCAGCATTTTGTCCTGAAGTCATCGCCCTCTCTCGATAAAGTACTATAGATATTTCCGTCAACAACAAAAAATAAAAAGAAATTCAATGTTATATATAGTTTTACCTTAATTTCAATATTATTTGACAATATACATCTAATCTAAAGGAAACCAGTAATTTCTACGTAGAGTACGTAGCACCTATTGTTCAGTTTGGAGGGCATCCACTGCCTTTGTCAAAGAATAAAGATGTCGGCTAGTTGAATTACCGGTTGACCGTTTCAAGACAATAATTGTTGTTATTTTCTCTCTTGTGTAGTAGACTGTATAATACCTCATTTAAGTGTGTCTAATATAGTTGTGCTTAGCTCTTTAAGAGCAAACAATACAAATGAAGCAAAGCTTATTTCATACGGTTAAAGGAGATCAAAAACTATACTTCTCTTTTGTTCTTCTCTTTATACGTTGCCATTTGGCGATCAGCTGAAAAGCGAAAATATTTTTTGCAAAGAAGATATTATTTTCGTGTGATTTTTATATCTTACGTGGTCTATATCGTTATGCGAAAGCAAAGCATAATTATAAAGTTAAAACAAAAGTGTCATAATGACCCCGTCATGTCAAAATAAATCATATAATTAAAAAACATTAAAGCACATTCCAGGTACTTTCATGGACGTGTGGAAGTAGAATTAATATCGTGGATTAGTGGAACTTAATAAATATCGTGGTCACGTTGCGGGAAACATACTTATTATCGCCTAATCCAATGTTAATTAGGTTCATTAATAAGTTTTCTCAATAGACTGAAAACTCTAGAATACCTTAATTTATCATGCAGTGTGTGTTTATTGTCAGGTTGTGGGAGAATTCAATCATAATCAATGTGTACGTGAGAGAAAATACAGCATTGTCATCATGAGAATGAGAAAAGATGCTTGGAGTGTTTTGGGCAATTACATTGCGCACCAACTCATGACTGTGTGACATAAGTACACAATCTAAAATATATTTAATGCTGGTGGTTCAACCTAGCCATAAGTCTTAGTGGCTAGTCCTTCAATTACAGTTGGACGTCGTTAGAACGGCCGTTATTGTGCTGCTGTGATGTATATAAAACAAACAAAATATCTCGTTATGAAGTAGTTAAATATATATCACCCGAAAGAGAATTAATATTTTATTTTATATGTTATGTTTATGTATTTTATATACTCTATTTGTTAATATGCATTTACAATTCGATATCATGAAATAGAGCCTTTATTCGACAACGCCTTTGGTGATCTAAATAAATGTAATACGCTACAAACATCAATTTCATTAAACACAAAATTCCATCCTTAATTTTACCAATTCAGTATTTAAATAGAGATTCATTGACTCTAGATAAATGCAATTCTACAAGTGCTTTAATGGCGTTATACCAAACACATTTATGTATCGACAACACCAAACGCTTCAAGGACCGATCCCGTTGCCATGGTTACAAAATCAGTTGCCAGTCACAGTCCGCATGGAATGACGCAACGCCTTATAGTAGGATGGTGTAGACAGACATCTAGCCATTATTATTCAGTGACGTATGCAGCAGATATTTTTATAGTAATCGACTTAATGTTATAACATCATTTTGAAAGGTGTAGTACATAAACATGACTTAAGTCTCTTATGTATGCTTCTTTGTCACATGCTGTTAACTGACATGTCTGCTGTTTGTCTGTCAAGTGTTAGTTTCAATTTTTTTAACAATTTGAAATTCTCACAGGATCTTGTCAAATTTCCTTATTCATAAAATATACATTCTTCATTTTGTTGCATGCTTCCAGAAGAATAATCAAAACAAAATTCTGAGTTGAATTGGAGCAATGTGGTTCAACATGAGGTTGATATATTTAACACTTTTATATTCTGGTATGTTAATGTCAATAGTAATTCGAAAATGAACTATTTTGTGTGTATATCATATTTTATTGCAAACTGTATGTACATAAAGGTTTAAGTTCACGGTTTGGGATTATGCATCTATCTGATTGTAATTACTAACTTGTTATAACCTGAGAATGATGATTATTTGCCATTACCATGGTTACAGGCATAAATCAGCGCACCTGTTTATCAAGAAACACCAGGGAACATTTTGTTTATGTCTCCGATACAGGTATGAATATGGTTTGATGCCAGAATAAAGGGCTATAGCAGTTTGTAAATTAAATACTTCTTGTTCGCGAGAGAAAAACCCACACCATTTTAACAATTATTATAAGCATACATTATTATTATTATTATTGTTATTATTATTATTATTATTATTTATTATTATTATTATTATTATTATTATTATTATTATTATTATTATTATTAGTAGTAGTAGTAGTAGTAGTAGTAGTAGTAGTAGTAGTAGTAGTAGTAGTAGTATCACTATTATTATTATGATGATGATGATTATTATTATTATTACTATTATCATTATTATTATCATTATCATTATCACGACATTCATATCAAACAATTATTTCGCCTATCATCACTTTTATTAATCATTGTTTTATCATCCCAGTCACCTTTAAAGCTAATTATCGTTGATTTGATGACATCAAAATGGAACAACATAATAAAAGACATGCTATCCAATCAAAGTAAAATACTAAAAACATTTATATTTACATACGCTAACCGTGATGAAAACGATTGACATGTGTTTTATGTTTTAAGGACATGCAATATGAACAGCGAAGGGTTTCTCTCATTTGTTTATACTGAAATATGCAAAACACTTATTAACAAAACGTAAATGATAGTGTGTGCTTAAGGTAATGTTTTTAATGATTAGTGAAATTTGGGTATTGAATGTCCCTTGTTTAAGTTAAATAGTTTATAAAACTGTGGTAATTTTTATAGGACATTGTCTTATTTTCATATACTTAATGTTTATAAAACAATTATTTTATCTAAAACAAAACACACACCTGGTTTAAATAACTATTTAATGTAATATTAATTCCTCGTTTCATAAGCTCATTGTATTTTGATAATTCTCTAATACACGAATGGATCATTATAATTAATTAAAACCTATGTAAACTTACAGAATCTATTCTCAACAAGACAGTAGCATTCATAACGCCAACATATTTACCTGGTTGCAAAGCTGTAGCAACAGTGAAAATGATATTTATACATTCGGAATTTATATCAAAATTACACTCTTTGCAGTTGTCTACAGGTAGATAAAATTAAAATATCTGTGGAAATTTTGATAGAGCCTATCCTTATTAACCGTTTCAAAATGAAAATCAACATAAGTTGGCATATGTTTGGGGATTATTCAAACAAATAAATAACATAGAATATCACTGGAACGTAATCTTTAAAGTATGAAACATGAACTTAAAATAAACATCATTGACATTATTGTTTACATGTCCCACATTTTAAGAACTGCGGAATGTAAAAATCCACATATGGTTCAGAACAAATAATAAAGTATGGATTTACATGTCTACTTACAAAAGTATTTGATAAAAAATATTCAATCTAATTCCATAATTATTAGTTGCTTAAATTTAAAAGGACGCTTTTATGAAGTTTCTAATAAAATATGTTATAGACTATAAAACATAAATATGAAACTGGCGCAATGAAATGACTCCAGCTCTTGACAGTATATTTTACCTAAGGAGTGAAGAAAGCTGGTGAAATTGATATTTAGGAATTCTCAGTGGGCATATAATATAGATTTAATATCTTGAGAAAACCTAATTATATAATCCAACTTACCAACACTGGATTCGTTAAAATGACTTTAGATGATGTCTTTCTTTTAAGGGTGGTATCCGACAGTTTGCCTATATCTACATTGTAATACATTAAAAAATATCTTACCTCTGTTTGGGTTATTTGTGCATATTCAGCAGAAAGACATACTTTAATCTAAGCTTTGACGATTTTCAACATAATCTCATTTTAGGTCAATAAAACTCGTTAATCAATACTTAAAATGATAATTCTTTTCACATCCATTAAAAAGAACGATTGGGATTCCTGGTAAAATAGCCATCGCCGTCACAGCGGATGACGTGGATGAGTGTTCACATGGTTTTCTTGGTTCAAAAATAGCTATCTGTGCGGCGAGGCTCAGATAGGAAATACATGCTTGTAATTAGAATATATGACAAAGTCCTATGATTATTGCAACATATACCAACATTTGGAAAGGCACAGGACAAAAGTATTCACATACAAGCCAAAAGTAAAAGTAGGAAAGATCTGTGATGAGTCATTTAACTGATGAGTCATTTAACAAAAAGAGCAAACTCGAAAGTTACCGCCTTGGAACGGTCAGTCTGCAATATTGACCGACTGTCTTGCTTAAACCGGTTTTGCAGAGCTCTAACATCGCACTTCCTTGTGGGTATCTCAAATGCAAGTACTGAAGAAAACCAATCAATTTGAATAAAAATATGTAACGACGATTGTGGCGTTATGGTTCACTTTTCAGACAGGTGTAAGACATCGATAAACAACATCTTGCAAGATCTGTTTAGACAATTATGGTTTACTAAGATGTTTAATGAATTTTCTTTTGTCCAAAAGGGCGGATACCACGTTTAAAGAAAATTAACAAAAAGTTAAGTGTAACAATATTTCGTATTTATACGTATTTTAGAATGAGTTCGAATTGCACGCCAACCAAACATTCATGTATCAAATGATACATTATGAAACGACTTACAATACCAAAGAAACATTTTTCTTTTAAAATGTCTTTAAAATAAATATGTAACTGCTATAATAACGCATAAATGAATTAATTATAGAAAAAGAAGAAAAAACTGCACTTGATGTTTTACCGTATGAGTACTGTTTTCTATTTATGTTTATGAGCCGACACTTTGCTAAGTGCTTAAGTGTGTACCTGCATATTTTATTAATAAATCTCATTTCATAGATATTTAAAATGACATTTTCGGTTTGGCAGTTACATTCAAATTTATTATCGGATGTACATTTTTGTTTGGTCTCGCATTTTCTTTAAGGACAGTATTCTCTTTTGTTTTATTGGTTGTATATTTTCTATATTCTAATATATATTATTCACCACAATAAGTTACAGTTTTGAATAAGGAAATATGTCAAAGTACTATATTGTCGTAATTGCATTAAAATGGTTGTTAACAGAATTCATTGTTTACGTATTTTTTTTCGATGTAGGTGGTGCTTACGTTAATTGTCTCACTTTGTCGGGATACTTTTTTCTCTGTGTCAGAGAAAAGCCTTTAGGATGTTCGAGATTGTGGTCTCTTAAAATCTATTTCAAGTATCCTATCCGGTCCTTTTCAGGCTGGCTATTTAAAGGAGGACGAAGGGTAACTGGTAACTGTTGGCTTTTCTCTCTGTTTGCCATTTATCATTTTTCTCTCAGCCATTTGTCGTTTCAGTGTTTATCTCTTGTGTTTACATTTACTGCAAAACCTCCTAAGATGGTTGGGGGATATACAATGCAAATAGAAATGTTCATTACATCATTCACACCAATTATTACGCTAAATTTCCTTTGAAGAACACTGGATCTTAGTACGTCAGTTCCAACTTACCTTGATGTTGCTACGTCTACCCATTTCACTTATTATTTGGCGTCTTTGTTTCTATTTCGGGTAGTTGTTTCTTCGATAATAAGGTGTTTCGCATAGCTTTTCTAACACTAGTTATACCCAAATAAGAAGAAGACATTGATGTTATAATTTACGTCATTACTAATTATTCAAGACGTCAACACCTGTATTTAAGTATGCGTTTACGCTAGGAATGTTCTGTTTCCAAATTATTTGTTTTCATTTCTTTTTTCGTCTTTACGAAAACCACCAGATTTAGAGGTTTGAAGGTAAAGCTCTGTAAACCGGCTTAAGCGCCGAATTCGGTCCTTTCGCCGCCAAATACGCTATCTGGCAGATTTTCTCTTTTGTTTTATAATGTTTTGTCTGTTTTTGTGCAGTTTTGTACTTTCCGTTCAACTGACATGCGAATACATTTGTCTATGGTGCACATTCAGTTGTTAATAAATGATGTAGTAAATACACATTAGGGCATAGTCGAATTTTCGTATTCATATTAATTATTTATTGATTATGTCTAGTTGTTATTACGATTTTACAATTTTTCGTCGTGTAAAAGACATGCACTTAAATATGAATTTGATACCTAATAATAAAATTAAAATAATAAAACCCAAATTACAAAATACAGTCATACATACATACATAAATAATATATATATATATATATATATATATATATATATATATATATATATATATATATATATATATATATATATATATATATATATATTATTTATATATGTATGTATTGACGTCAAGCATCGTATTCGGCTCCGTATGACATGTTAAGTGTCGGAGTGCTGTATATTATTTACGTATGTATGTATGACTGTATTTTGTAATTTGGGTTTTACAGCACTTCGACACTTAAAATGTCATACGGCGCCGAATACGATGCTTAACGTCAATAGTGTATAATCAAGTTGAAATTCAAATAGGCTAGTTGAAATATAAAAAAAATATATAAGGTTTAAGGTTTTCTTTTTGTGTGTTATGTCTCGTCTCTGTGTTTTTTTGTCACATTTACATTTACCTTGTTTGCCTTTGTCTACAGGTAGATGAAAATTTAAATATCTGTGAAAATTGTGATAGGACCTTTTCTTATTTACCTATTAAATAAAACGAATCATAATTGAATACAGGTTAAAAAGCACAACGTGAATTTCTAATGTGCTATGCATCAAAGGGTGCAACGAAAAAAGTTAACTATTTTTTGGGAGCGACTTAGTATTAAATTTAGCCCACATCATTTGTAGTTTTAAATAAACACCACCTCCTTTAGAATGTAAGAAATGGGCAGAGCATTCAAATTCTTACTATGGTACAGAGTGTACACCTAAACAGTACATCCATACATATTACTATTGTAAAACTCTTTGGTTAGGGACCAACGTTAAAAAGACTAGGTGTTTTATTTATATTATTAACGCTATTAATCTTATTACGCAGCAAAGTCGATTCTGAACTTTCTGTACTTGGCTCTTCTGCTGATTGCACATGTAATATATGACTGTTTGAAAACTGATTGCAATGACACAACAAGGATGTAAGCCAAATATATCGGTCAATGAATAAATTATCTAACGTTGTGGATGCCCTTATTATTTATGAAGGACTATTTTCTATTTAAAATTGAATCAATTTCCATCATCAAGTATAAAATGTCCAATAGAAAAGGGTTTTCAGTATTTATCAATACCGCTGATACCGAATTGGAACTAAACAAATCTTCGTGCTTTTGTGATACCATATAATCCATGTTATCTATTGTAACCAACTGTAAGCGCATTTGAACGTAGCCAATCATTGCTTCGTAAACATGTTTGCAAAAATGAGATTTTTTCGTATAGTAAATGTCTGTTTATGAATTTTATGGTATTGTTAGTATTTTGCTGAAGTTGCGGCCATTTGGCTTATTATGTTATTTACACGTTTGTCTTTTCTTTTAAAAAACAAACATCGATACATTGTGTTGTTTACTTATCAAGAGACGCAATGGCCAAAATAATCACATATATTATAAATTGAACTGTGTTTAATGAGAGGAAGTGACATTCATCCTCATTGATATTTATCTTATCGAAAAACAAAAGCACAAATTAGTTCAATACAACAGTGTTACATAAGTTCTCGAAGGCATCTGCTAGGGAGCCCACTTCCGTCATTTTGCATATTACCTTTAAGTAATGACTGGGCAACATGGAGGGGTCCCGGGTGGATGTGCTGACAAGAAATAAAGAAGACAGATAAAACATGAGAGCATACTATGAAATTATAAATATTGTCAACCCCCTTCGCTCGAACACCAGATTGGTAGAATTACCGGATTGGTCGAACACAATTTACGTGTATTTTCATACCTTATAGGTCGAACTGCAATCTCTGCTCATTAACCCAGACTGATAGTCTATGCTGTCAAACTACCGTTGCTCGTGTTTTTAGGCCTCGACAATTAATGTGTCCGTGTTAATGTGCACTTATTGACAGCTTATGTTAGGTTTAATTGATAGAATATTGTGGTAAATGATGTTAAAAAGATTTGTTAGATGGTTAGAGATCTTATGGAAAAATACAGATTGATTTTCAAACAAACAGAACTACCTGATATGGAGAACTAATTCCAATGTTGATGTTTGTTTTTGTTTCATAGTTTTTTTATTTTTATTTCATGTATGTAAATGAAATTGTGCTTAACAAAATTTAACAAATTTAAACAACAAATACATGTTCTGTCTTGTTTCCAACTGAAAATCGAACCGGTTCTAACTGCTCTCGTAAATCAATCTGAGTAATTCATCATCTCAAATTATTCCGTGAAATTAATATCACGTACGTCAAAGTTACTTTTCAGTATTGATTTTTGACACATGATTGTCAATTGTATGGGGAAATTTTCCCAGACCTCGGCGATTTTCGAAAATAAGATCGATTTATAAAGGGTTTGATTGTGAATTTCTTTGAAATACCGAACATGTTTGCAATGCAAGTCGCTTAATTGATTGTCGTGGCTTTTAACATATACGCATGTTTTGTTGTTTTTTATTATAATAACAAACAATAAGTGACATGTAATCACAGAAAAATAGAACAACAAAGAGATGCAAATTTCTTGTTTAAATACATATTTAAATCGTCATTAGAAAAACTAAAACGATACCGGTCTAAAGGAAATATATCAGTAAACATAAAACTTTACTTACAGAGGTACAGAAACTGCAAACTCATTAGTTAAGCTCACACCGCATTTTATTAATGAAACTGGTTGACAAATTGACTTCTAAATGATTTTTTCTTCGCTTCGACTACCGTTTCGCTCGAATTTGAAGGACATCACCGTGGGTGTTCGAGCGACCATGGTGTGACTGTATTTATAAAACAATAAGATAGACACTGACCAAGGCTTTAGAAACGCAGGGAAAAAGTAAACGTGACAAACTTACAAGGCAAAAAAAAAAAACTTTCACAAATAGAAAAAATACTGTGGTTTTTTTACCAGACAATTAAGAGAAAAAATGATCAAAAATCTGTATTCCCACTCTAATCGTTATTCCAAGTAGGTAACTGTTGCATGTTAATACCTTAGTCCTGTGCCTTTGCAGGGTTTGGTATATATTGCAATGCCCATCTGACTTCGTCATTATTCTTGTTTAAGAATGAAGATTTGGCAAAGAAAATATAATAAAATACATTTGTATAAATCGTATCAATAATTTTTAATCGTAAATTTTGACAATGTTAACAGATCTCTTTGTCATAAACTTTTCTTTATATGTTAACATTTTATGCTTTTTTACTTTAAAAGGTGAAGGTATGTACAAGTGAATTATAGAAATATATATTGTAATAAATATTTCATAGAACCGCGTGCTTTATAATGCGGACCTTGTACAAAATGTTTTATAAAAGTATATTGTACTTTAGAATGTCAAGGCATTAACGCTGATGAGTTTCACCATAAATAAATAGCTGTTAGAGATTGCTGTCAACACAGCACAAAAACATAAATAAAAGACCCGTGCATGATTTATCTTTTAAGGTGAGTATTATATTTAATGTCAGTTGGCTTATAAAACCATAGGTACCTGTACGGTGGTGCCTATCATGCCACTTGTGATATATAATCACGATTTGATACCGATTATATATCGAAAACCAATACATGTAAGTACATACTGACTCCAGAAATTTTCCACGCATACAAAGCACAAATCAAAACAATGATAAAATCATATTAGCTCAGATTGCTCGTCTCTTAAGGAGAACAACACTTTCAAACAATCAATGGTTATCTTGAGTATTTTTCCCTCCGTTAAATTCTCATAGGTCTTGCTTCCTTATTATCCTTCTACGATGTTAACATTTTGTTTTGATGGGGTTCTTCTGCCTTTGTTTCTTTATTTCCAGAAGTTAAGACGTTTCTGTCGAATTTGAAAGATGTACATGTTTGTTTCCATAACATTGCAACTTTCTGCATTACTTATAAAACGTATTCGCTTTGAAATTTTTTAAGTCGTTTTGCTTCTCTTATTGATAACATTAATTGTTTGTTAATTGTTGTTAGATCCAGTCCATATTTTAAACGTTCAATGTGTTTACTGTTACAATGTTTATTAAGAGTTTTTTATTTATCTAATTTCTACCGAAGTAGTGCATGCTGTTAGTTGCCACACTTGAACGGGATGTATTTATACTGTGTGCCTTTGAAAAAAAAAACACAACAGGAAATGCTTTTATACATTTTATTTTATTATCACAATTGTTCTGGTTCATTTTTCATTATTATCGCATCAGTTAAGTTTCGGTCAATACATTATTTTGTGGACTTTGTCCTCGGTACTTGAAATAATTTATTGACCTCAACAGCGGACTATCGTATAACATTCAATGCACTATCGCTACACAAATAGTGTTTGCTAATAAACATTACCAATGACAAATATGTATCTAAAACAATATTTGAATCCCCATTGTTCATTTTGGAGAAATGCAGTACTATTAATAGAAAGCCGTAAGAGAATCATTAAATTATATCGGTGGGCCCACTCGTACAGCATGGGAATTTTAAACCTATATTGGTTTATGTCATTTGAAATAAAAATCTATACGGTTAGTCCATTTCTAGCCACTGTTTGCAATATTGTTCTTGTTTCAATGATGTAACAGTGTAAGTTGTAGTTTACATTTTATTGAAAAAGCACATATTTGACCGCGACATAGCACGACCTAGTAATGACATTCCAACCTCACGTCAGTATAATGTAAGCAATACACATGCTTAGTAACGTGAATCATATATCGGTGTCAATGGCCGCTTGTGTGTATACGTGTCACACTGTCGTGATAGGACACGACTGGCTGATCAATGACATTGGCTATACAAAGGTTTTTAACGTAGCGTTGTACTTTTTTGTAAAGGTGTCGTTGTGGTGTTTGTCGCACATAAAGAAAATGGTTTGAGACATGGTCGTAACAATATAGTAGATCTTTATCTTGCTTCATGGTATATTGGAAGAACTGGTAACATTATTTTTAAAATATCAATAAATTAACCTAATTTGTTAGTAAAAGGCATGCTGTTACATTACATGTTTAATCTAGATATTTCTTGCAACACTTCTACACACGGTACTCATTCTTTTGTACCTACTACCTTTTCCTAATATTAAAAAAACGCTTATTGTATAATGTACTGCCTCTTAATTACTTAATTACCAATACTTGTATAGCTATGAAAATCGCTAAACGAATTTAGCTATTATACTAATAACTTCCAAATTTGTGCACAAGTAGAACACATCAAATATATGATTATGATTTTTTTTGTTGAGTTTGAATGATGGACTTAAGACATTCATGTACAAATAAAGAAATACGGGTATCAGTGTACATATTGTGTTGGTTGATCAATAAAGAACAAATCATGTGTATCTATTTGAATTGGGGTATAGAAAAGGTCTTGTTATGGCAGATACAATTTACACATCTTTTCGAAAGAAAAATCTACGCTCTGATTTGAGAATTTCTTTTCTGTAGCTAGTGTTAGCAGCGATATTTGTTTTTTTCTGTTTTGGAAATGCCCAGTCTGAAAGTTTAGTCACCCCAACCGCCGACTTTAACCTCCGACTTAATGCCGACCACTAATTTAGGAGAACTTCGACTGAATAAATGTGACATGATGTACTATCGGGTGTGTCTAGAACCCATATATGGTTTTAACTCGTATACTAACGCTTGACTGGTCATCAAGCAACATTCTTTGTTGCATAGTTGTGTGACCAATACTTAACATTAAATGTTAATACAACTTAGTCTAGGTGTAAGGAAAGTCGATACAGATCAATACTTCTTGGTTCATTTGTGAATAAAAATATTTAATAATTACCTTCTCAGTTTATGGGTCTGGCACACAAAAGAAATGATCGAAGTATTTTTGTAAAAGCAACAGGTTAACCAAATATCATCCGAGCCAGGGTCATCAGCAATGTGCAGATTTTTCTGTAAAATATATATTTTCACGTCAACACACTTCGGGACTCCAAAAGTAAACAAAAAAAGTATATATGAATATTACCCATAGATATTAAAAAATAACTACTGCTAAACAAAGGCAAGTGCAATTTATGTAAGCTGACAAACGCTGAGTCGAAACATTACTTACAAAGAAACAACAACAACAACAGTTTTGGAACGGTCAATCGGCAAATTGAAATGAAATGTGGTTGTTTTGACATAGATTTCAGAGCGCTCCAACCTCGATCTGCCTGTGGATACGTTTCAAGGTGAATCTAAAATACGTACACGAGATAAACGTCTTAATAGCAGTGGGACCAAAAAATGCACACTATTATAACACAAAAGGAATCACAAAATGTACAAAGAATATCAAACAATTATTATGAACCGTCAAAGTATATGCATAATGTATAATAAAAAATGGCCTCGATAACAAAATAATTCCTAGGAAGAGAAAAGTTTCAAATAAGCAATCGAAGCTATGATGTATAATAAGAATATGCTAATAGGTAAATAAGAAAACGTTCTAAAATCTTTACTGCATATATTTAGATCTAAACTACTGGACAAAGGCAAACAGAATAAATGTAAAAGTGACAAAAAGCACAGAGAACAGCAGTTCAGATTCTGGAACGGCAAAAGGACCAATAAAATGACGTCATTCGATAAAACAACAGTAACGACATATAAAAAACACACCAAAATATACAATTTCAATCATAAAACTTTATAAAAATTCAAAACCAACGCACCAATGTAGTAACTACAAGTGAAAAATTGCAAGGAAATACAAAAAGAAATAGTATACTAGGCCGATGATTTGAGTCCAAAATATCCCGTTATTCTCACTGTGCAATGTCACGTAAAGGGCATGGATGTTGCTTATGTTGCCTCATCTATTTTAATGGAGAGATGAAGAGCCAGAATTCCAACAGTGCATGTACAAATTATGGCTTTACGTCCTCGGTGATGTATCCATGTAGTCTCAAGGACCTGTCCGGCCCATATTGTAATTTAAAAGTGATTGACTGCAAAAGGACCAACTGCAAACAATGCGGTACAACAAACGATTTTCTGAGTGTAACGAGCATTGTCTGTTTTGTACAAGGGCCAGAAAGGTTATTGAGTAGATTTTGTTGTTATTATATAAAACAGTTCACAGAGGATGACTAATGCTCAGCTGCATTTTTGTTTTCATTCTGCCGTTATACTTTGAAGAAATAAAAACATTACGTTAAAAGAACTTTGAAGACGTCCTCCTCAAATTGTGGAATCTTAAAGTCTCGTTGTTGAAAGTATTGTAGAGGTAGTAATAAACTCGGTGCTAGAATTGAAATCTTCAATGTTAGTTGGGATATGTAAACACAATTGGAAATAGCACAAGATGAATCACAAGGTATGGATAATTCCCAATAATAAAGTTGATAGCTCAAAGCAATATAAAACATCACGAAAATCAAAAGTTCTCATTTGGTTCACCTGGGAATACAATTCACTTGACTAAATAAGGTGTCAACACATTTTCTAAAAATGTTATTAAGTGGAAAAAGCTTCACAAAAATGTTGAATTAGAGATTTATCCGCAGGTACAAGTACACATCTATCGGGGATATTCCGAAAAACAGTAATAGTGTTTACAATTATAACACGCCTTCTAACGTACATTAGATTGATTGGAGCAATATAATTTTACTGATTTTGAAAATAACATTCTTCCATATATTGAGCCCTACTTTATTAATGTTTTCTATTTTACACTAGCGTTGGGAAAACAGACATATTGCGTCTGTTTTTTCTTAACAACACAGGTCAAAGTTAATTTCTAAATTACGTCTGCCTTTTTAACAACAAAGGTCAAAGTCAAGTTAATCTATTAGGCGATATTTAGGATACTTAATAAGTAAATTCCGTTACGTTTAGTCATCGATAATAACTAAATCCCCAGGAATGATAAAACCCGAAGGTAATCAACAGAAAGGTAAAGTTGATCAGGTAAAAGAATCATAGAGGTTAAAGTCTGTTACAGATTGTTTGTAATTAAAAATAACACATTGAAAAGGTTGTTATACTTACAACAAATCATTGTTTCCTTTTTTATTTTTTAAACAAATTAGAGAAATTTTTGATTTAATAAAGGCAAATAGGTAAATAAGAAAAGGTCCTATAATAATTACCACATATATTTAAATCTAAACTACCTCTAGACAAATGAAAAACAAGATACATGTAAAAGTGTCAAAACCACACTGTTCCATTAACATTTAATAAGAAATAATGCATTGAACCTACTTATAGTACCCTGTTCCATTGCAAGAAAATCTGATAAACATCAACAGAAATAAAAGAACTTTCACAAAAGCTTGGATAGCATAACACCTTAGATTTGGGGATTTGTTCAAACCTTGTAACAACCTTTCGTTTATCCTAGATCATATTACATTATTTACACACAATAAAAAGCAATGGCTACAGTGTCAATTTAATCTTTTCAAATGAAATTACTTTTCAAACAATAGTCAACCATTGAATGATTTCAATTATATGTCTGCAGTACAGAGGTCAAGTATATACAGACTTACTTAAGCTATCCTGTTTCAAATCGAAAAGGAACAGATACAATTGTATAATCAATAATTCATGCATACGTCTTGGGTTAAAATGATAATAGTTCATCACCATTGAATTTTAGGATTGAACGACATTGACATTAAATATAATTTGAATGCTTAATATATATATATATATTCATATATTGTATAAAATAAAAAGAAATTATTAGAGTTCGATATTATTAAAAATGTTTGTATGTTGCATAACACTATAACAGGTTATTCTCCGTAAAACATATATCACATAGTTGGTTTTACTTTGAGAATCACATACATTTATATATAATTATTCAGATAAAAAAAATGCTTGACTGCTTTTATTATTAATATTCGAACTTCGAGATCATTATTTTAAGCTCTAAACATAGGATTCTTTCATGGTTTTTCAATCATTTTGATATCATAACCATATAAGTGATTGAGTTCTCTGGAGAAAAATAGAACGTATCCGTTTAATAAAAAAATGTTCCCTTTGGTTAACCATGCCCACATTAACCATTATTCCCTCTTAATGAGACCGTTCCAAGGCGGAAACTGTCGGGTGTGCTCTTTTCGTTAAATGAGTCATTACAAATTTGTTCTTACTTTTCACTTGGCTTGCCAATGAATACCTTTGTCCTGTGCCTTTTCAGAGTTTGGTATATGTTGCAACGCTTCCTAGGACTTAGGTATAATGTCGAATTATTATTATTATTATTATTATTATTATTATCATCATCATCATCATCATCATCATCATCATCATCATCATCATCATCATAATCGTCATCATCATCATCATCATCATCATCATCATCATCATCATCATTATTATTATTAATGAATGTTTAATGTTTTCTAATTTTGCCCAGTTTGTATATATTTTGTTTTGTGTTGGAAATTTGTACTCCCAGTTCAGTTGTTTACTGTTAGCTGTCTCACACTTTGACGAGGTAAATAACTTTCAATATTTGTCGCAGAGGTGAGAGCTTTTGGGAATGCAAAATTAAGCAAGGTTAAACACTCCAGCTTATCCCGTTTCCTAATGATCGTTCTAAGGCAGTTCCTGTCGTATTATTTAGCTTATTCTAATGTTCTGTACATGTGGTCCTCCATCTCTTTGTCATGTTAACAAATTGAAATCGTGCAAGGTTTCTCAATATTAACTAGTTTATTAACGACTTCATGGCATTAAAATCCACAGTCATTCCGTATAATGAGCTCGTGGCCGTTTGCTCTACGTCCAGTTAGAAATAAAATATTCCGAAATTTGTATGATACTTCCCTATGTACTTCCTATCTTTTTGTAAGTTTCTTTTCAAACCTTTGAGTTTAAACGCCATCAAAAATAAAAAAAATAATCCACCTTTTGTGGAGAGTAGGTCAGCCGTTCACGCTATGTTTTATAAATACTCTGGTAAGATTGTCCAGTGATGCAAACAATGCGAATGTGAAAGGCTTACATCTGTTCAAGCATATCTTGTCTTAAAATGCATTTTATGTTTGTATATTTAATAATGACACTTAACTACGTTAACCAATAAATTCGTTAGATCAGAAGATTTAATGTCTACAGTTTTTGTTTGAATACACCAACATTGTCCCATATATCTTTCATTTATACGGAAGCGGTTGCAATAATGCAAAACAGATCAATGAATGAACAACATATTATCTTGTTTTGAGGATAATATACCTCATGTTAGTTGTGTTAATGGTATTGCCCCTCGAGACCCCGAGACATTTTCGTTACTGTCTAATTAACATGCCACAAAATGTCAGTCACTTGTCTTGTTATTATTTAAACTGCCATTTAGAAGGATGGCGAACAGAAAATTATGGTGACGAACTGAAAGCTAGTTTTGGATTGGCAAATGACTAGCTTAGTTACTATATTCATATTTGAACTTGGCAAACATAACAGTTTCTTATATTTAACCTAGGGATCTATTAGCCATATTTATCATGCACTCTGTAATCTGTTACTTGAATAGTTTAAATTATATTGGAGTATAATATACAAATTTTAAACTTACAGATTCCATAACAACATCATAGAACTAACTGAAACAGGATTTTAACTTTATTTTACCGTTCTGCTTTTCATTGAATCAATGCCATAGGTGTGGATTTTGAATATGTATAGGTTCTTTTCTATAAAATGATATAAAAGCCAGCTATCCGATTGTGGGAAATTTAAAGTAGGTATTTCAGTTAAATGATAATATTGCATGGATATTAGCCTTAAATGAGACAATTATCTATGATACAGGTAGTATGGGGAGATATTGTGTTTTGTTAATATTGTTATGTCTTAATGAAAGGAGCAAAAATGCAAGGCGGTATAAACAACCATTCAATCAGTCGCCCCTCTTAAAATAAACTTGTTTACGTTATTATCAATATACAAATGCAAAATGCTATGACATACATAACTGTAGTACATTTGATATAAACTGAGACGCCATATATGCGGTTTATTCTATAATTTGAAATATTGCAATTCCTCTATGGTATTTTTATTCTAATGTCAAAAGATGCTGTCAAGATTAAAAAGGATAAACATTTTTTAGTGGTAATTACTTCATGATTTATTATTTCTAACATTCAGTTTACATGAACGCAGTTCATTTCAGAAAGAAAATCTTAATTTTGATTAACATATAGTTTCGAAAAGCTATTTTATGCTGATGTCATGCTATATTTGATATGGAAGTTCATATACTAATTGTTACATGTGTTTACATGTGAAGTAGCAAGAAGCATAAATGCATGCTTAACGAAACTTGTTACAACTTTAAGATCAGTCTTTACAGAAAGAAAGCAAAAACACCAACAATAAACAATTGTCAACTGGGAGAAGTCAGTCGATACTGATCGACAATTTCCGGGCTGAAACGTCGCACTTCCTGAGCGTTTCATTTTTAAAAGACAATAAGTGCAAATACAATATCCTCCAAAGTGAAACAATCAGCAGTAAGTCCCTGCATCGGTTGTTACACATGGACAACGAAAACTTTTAATTAATACTTTTGTTCCGAGGTAAAGTTAGTAAGTAAATAAGGTCATTAAACAATATCTTGTATGGTATGTCTGAAAATGATATGCATTATAAAAATGGAGTTGAATGGCATGACTATGGAACTAATGATAGTTTATGTGAATTTGATATTTACTTATAAAATGTTATTTTGATTATCTTTTAAAAAAACTATTTAAATAATAAATAAATTATATGAGTAAATATTATACATACAGCTTACACGGAGGCATGTTTTTACCTTAAGTAAGGAAAATATAAAACAAAGTCCTATAGAACATACCATAGATATTTAAATCTGGACTACCTCTAGAAAAAGGCATAAACATGTAAATGTGACAAAAACACAGAGACGACATCTTACACACATAAAGAAAAGCCAGCAGTTACCTTGGAACGGTCAGTCGGCAAAAGGACCGACTGGCGTGCTTCATCCTGGTTTGTGGAGCGCTCAACCTCGCACTTCCTGAAGTTTTTCTAAAAACAAACAGTGTAAACAAAAGTATCGCATCAATGTAAGACAACTAAAAGCACACACTCCTGTATCGGGAGTTAAAACTGATAATAATATATTATAAACACACAAAATAACTCTTATTACAATTAATGTTCAACATATTATAATATGTACAAGAAATAAAAGCCTCTGCAATCTTAAAGTTCCAACCGAGAGAATGAATTGAAATAACAGTCCGAGCTATGACGTATAATATGAACAATTTAATTACGTCATACGATAAAATGCAGTGACGTCATATGTCAGCGTTAAAATGTAAAATTATAAAAAAAATGAAGGAAACCATCAAATTTAAGAAAACAATCTAAACTAACAAAACAAAATGTAACATTGTGAAGAAATAATAGGTAATGAAATCCCAATGTTTTGTTGTTATTGGCCGATGATTTATCCGCAATTAGCATAATAAAGTGCAACCTCACATAAAAGGTATGGAGACAGCTCAAGTTGTCTCAACTATATAAGACGAAGAGACAGAATTCCAAAAATGTCTGTCCAAATTATGGCTTTAAGTCCTACTATTACAGTAGTTTCAACGACCTGCCATCGTGTAATTTAAAAGCAGTGTTCTTGACTGTAAAGGGGTCAACTGCAAGCGACCGCTAGTATTTTTTTGCGCAAAGAATAACTTGAATGCTTTGTCTAAAGGTTAAAACTCATCGACTTATGTATATTGTGTATTGGAAATTGAACAGAATGTTATAGTTCCAGAAACAGCAAAGAACCAACACTACCTGGGCGAAAAAATCTACGTTATGTTGGTAGCGTCGAATGTAACACCTCTTCTATGAGAGTCTGGGCTGCCGAGGTATATTTCGCGAAGAAGTTCACCCATAAATTTGTAATTCATTTATTAATGCATACTGTCACACAATCACTTGTAGATCTAGTTTAAACGGACTGACAATGTAAAATAGGTAAATAAGAAAAGGTCAAATGTGTAAATTGTTAATGAAGTGGTTTGGTTGCGGACTTGTGTGGTTCTGACTCTCGTTCAGTCTTGTCGAAATCTTGGATAGTAAAGCATAAAACCAATGTCGTTAAAAGGAGAGTTGTCAAGTTACCTCAAGCATTATTAAACCCAAAACGTTTCGTCGTCATGGTCTAGTTAGTTCTATTTTTAAATTCTACCTATATTTTGATGCATTATGCTATACATATAGTAGTCTAAGTAATGGATAAAACCAATGTTATTGTAATATTTATGTGTTTAAATATTGTCCAGTTTAAAATGCAATTTTTGTCGACTTAATTGCATACAAACACTATAATTATTAGCATATCAATATGTTCTTCAGGAGAATGTCTCTATCAGACTTCTATTAATAAACTGCTACATGTATTTACCGCAATTCAATCAACATTGCATTTTGATGTCTCTTGCTAGAAATATATTAATAACTGTTTTACGTATAACTTTATCGCAACATTTTTTCATTATATCTTCAATCCCTATACCTCACAGCCAATGATGCCATAAACCTAATTCTCAGGATGGTTTTAATCATAAATAATATTCGCTATACCCTCAGAATATTGATGAATTACATTATGAAAACTGATAACTATCCTTTTGCACAATATACACTAAGTTGAGCGTATGCAAAGGAAACAGTACACTCTGAAAACCAAATACCTTTGTCGTTGCTATGGCAACCTTATGAGTAGCAATATTTCATAATTGCGTATTCACCTCTATTGATAATTTACCAGTTCTATCGGCAATAAATGCTTAATTGATTTTCCTTGTTTGTACAGTTAATGACTGAATTAGGTTTAGGTTTGAAATAATTCGAACTGAGAGGAATATAATCCTTACAATCCAATTGAAACCAGTGCTATATCAATCACATTGAAAACGGTTCTCTTTCATATTTCTGCATAAAGCTTACAAAGAAAATCGGTTCTTTTATAAATATTATACTTATTTTCGTAGAAATACATTTATTTTAAATGGCTTTGTAGATAAACAATGTGACAAAATATGATGCCATTAATGAACGCATTACTTCTGTATTTGACAGCTAGGGTAATTTATCGAGTGTTCTTAATTGAGATAGCTGATGAATGTGCCTAAATCACTTCTTCAGTAGAACCCTTATGTTTTCATGAAGAACTTTTAAACCTTTTTTTTTTGATTTGCGAAGTTGTGTTATTTAAATAATTGATATTTCCACGAATTTTATACGGTAAGTATTGCGTAACAAGATGATTTATAGTAACACAAAAAAGTAATATAACCAACATTAATAACAGATCGGCCGTCTTGTTGGTTGAGAGCCGTGAGTGCATGTTGCTAAATCATGCACTGGCTTACTTCAGGGATTTGCTAGCATGCCACCTGGGTAAATAGGGTATGAGTCAAAATAAGATTCATTCTGTAAATAAGGGAAGAGTTTAAAAACTTTCGGTATATTTAAAATTCTATATTACATCTTGACGGAGGTTTAAGCATATGAAAATTAAACTATATGAGGAGAGCACTAAACCATACCAGGGCAAATATATTAATTAAAACCAACAGTTATCGCCTCAGATCCGTCCGTATGAAATAACAATAAACAACTGCATCAGAAGTCGGTTCTGACAATTTTAGCTGCAAAAATGAAACATTGTCTTCCGTCGAATTCAAATTGTCAACAGTAAAACATGTTTGTCCTTACGTACAACTTGGTTAAAATTTATCATCGGTTCAATTGACTTCAACGTCACCGAAGCAAAACTACCGTCACAGGTAATTATCCATATATATTTGCTATTAGAAATTTAACATATGCAATCTATCGATGTTGAATAAAGAAACGAATACTGAACTTATAACAAAACGTGTTTAAATAGTTGAACAAATAGTGACCCTTGAGTGGGTCGATCGCTATTTACAACGTCGATGAGAAGTAAACATACTAATGTAGTTCCATTGAATGTTTTCGGGCATGTTGACCGATTATTCAGAGTTGCGAAATTTGACTTAAATGTTATTTTAAGGATTGCATATTTCATTATCGAAAAAAATGTTTTTAGTAGCTGACCGTTATTGTAAATTGTGAAGTATCCGTCCATGTTAATGTAAGTTCTTTTAAAGGAGTTCCCAAACTAATGTTCTTTGTTTCTGGGACACTCATATGTTTTTGAGTTTTTTCATAATTTATGCATACATGTCATTTAAACAGCATTTAAAAACCACCATACATTAAGCCCCGAGTGAAATGATCCATAATTCATGTTTTCAATTGCATGTATTTTAATAAACTTCACTCTTGCGAATCCTTGATCAATTTATATGACTGCCGAAAACATATTGCCTACACCGAAGCCTTACAATGTTTATGACTGCCATATATGTTAAGGTGCATCGAAGCCTTGCAATATTTAGGGCGTTTATTGAAACATTTAAATGTTTATGACTGTCGTCTATATTTCAAGTACACCGAATCACTGAAATAGTTAAAACTGTCGTATAAATATGGCGTACATCGAATTATTGAAATTCTTCGAAGTGCCGTATACACACATGTATGACGTACTCGGAAGAAGTGAAATGCTTATGAATGCCGCATAAAACTGGCACACACCGAATCACTAAAATGTTTAAAATGCCGAATACATATCACGTACAACGAACCCTTTCAATGTTTATGACTGCCGTATATGTTAAGGTAGATCGAAACCTTCCAATATTTATGGCGCACGTTGAAACACTAAAATAATTTAAAAATGTATACATATGGGGTACATCGAAGCAGAGCATTGTTTTTGACTGCCGTATACGTAGGGCGTAGATTGAACCTTTGTAAGTAACGTTTATTATTGTTGTAAACATATGTGTCGAACATCGAACACATGTAAGTAACGTTTATTACTGTCGTATACATATGTGTCGAACATCGAATCTTTGTAAGTAATATTTATTACTTTCGTATACATATGTGTTTAACATTGAACCTTTGTAAGTAATGTTTATTACTGTCGTATTCATACATGTATGTGTCGAACCTCGAACCTTTGTAAGTAACGTTTATTACTGTCGTATACATACGTGTCGAACCTCGAACCTTTGTAAGTAATGTTTATTATTGTCATATACATACATGTATGTGTCGAACCTCGAACCTTTGTAAGTAACGTTTATTACTGTCGTATACATATGTGTCGAACCTCGAACCCTTGTAAGTAACGTTCATTACTGTCGTATACATATGTGTTTAACATTGAACCTTTGTAAGTAATGTTTATTACTGTTGTATTCATACGTGTCGAACCTCGAACCTTTGTAAGTAACGTTTATTATTGTCATATACATACATGTATGTGTCGAACCTCGAATCTTTGTAAGTAACGTTTATTACTGTCGTATACATATGTGTCGAACCTCGAACCCTTGTAAGTAACGTTTATTACTGTCGTATACATATGTGTCGAACATCGAACCCTTGTAAGTAACGTTTATTACTGTCGTATACATATGTGTCGAACCTCGAACCCTTGTAAGTAACGTTTATTACTGTCGTATACATATGTGTCGAACCTCGAACCCTTGTAAGTAACGTTTATTACTGTCGTATACATATGTATCAAACATTGAACCCTTGTAAGTAACGTTTATTACTGTCGTATACATATGTGTCGAACATCGAACACTTGTAAGTAACGTTTATTACTGTCGTATACATATCTATCAAACATTGAACCCTTGTAAGTAACGTTTATTACTGTCGTATACATGTGTCAAACCTCAAACCCTTGTAAGTCACGTTTATTACAGCCGTATACATATGTATCAAACATCGAACACGTGTACTGTCTATGAGTGCCGTATGCATATCACTCACTAGGCATTTGATGAAGTCCTGGTTAGAAGATGGTTGTAGCTACAGGGGCTTGAAAGCCATCAAATATGTACCTCTCTGCCTAAGGACCACAATATGTTTCCACATGTTAATAAGTCATAAAGAGTAACAGTTTAATGAAATTACGATCGTTGTTTATTAAACTTTCTTCTTTTGTGCAAAATATTAATACATTAATAAAGTGACCTGAGATGTAAAAGGTTACTTCAAGTTAAGAATTGTGTCATAAACTAACACCAAGCTTTAATGGGTGAAGTTTATAAGTCAGCGAACGAACGAGACTTGAAAGGCTACAGTTTCAAAGATTTATGAATTACGTCTCATTTTCAACAAAAGAAAATAAACAGAAAAGTTTAATCCAAGTATTTTTTCTTTTATTCTGTCAGTTCATACCAAGATATGTTGTTGCATATTTGGAGGCGGCTGTTGTTTTCATGAAAGAATATAAAATAATGTTATCATGATTTATTATCTTTGGCCGGCACAGTATATTACCCTTTGTTCTCATTGGAATGCATAAGGAGGAGAAAGATTTTCAAACAATGTAATGGCAAACCATATTATATAGTTTTAACAACTAAAACCTTTAAAGTAGGCCGACCGGTTCCCGCGCAACTGTTCAAACTGTACATGTTGTATCATAATCAACGTTTCGATTTTACCTATGGAATTTATGGCCCCGTGGAGTTTCAACAGGACGTGATGCAACATTTTATTAAATGATTTTATCAGTCTTCCATTTTATTTAATACTATAAATGGTATAATGCGATGTAATTCTTATAAAACATATATGAATTCTTAAAAATACAACGTAATACTAAACTTTAACGTAAGCTTATGTTAGTCGTTTAGTTCTAACATGCGCAAATACTAGGAATGCATGAAAGGTACAAATAAATAACAACACACAAATGCCAAATTCTACATGCAAGAATGATATTTGACATGTTATAGAAAGCATGAGGGTGTTTTAGAATTATTTATTTTAATTTGTTCGTAACAGATCCAAAGTTTTAATGGGACCATTTTTCATAAGAATTAATTTGGAATTTGAAATTGATTTAATGTAATTTAAAGTTTCCATACAGCCCTGACAATTGAAATTAAATGGTGAAAATGGATCTTGCTTGCCTTTTTCCTACACATTTCAAAGATACATGGACGGGGTTATCCGTAATACAATCAAATAAGGTGAATTAGCCTTATATAAAACCCAAGTAAGCGCCAAAACAGATCCTTTTGCCAACAGACGGTTCCAAGGCAGTAACTGTTGGGTTTCCTCTATTTTATATAATATCTCGTTACAGTTTTGTTGTAAAGTTAACATTTGACTGGCATGTACATACCTTTACCTGTGCCTTTTTAAATTTAAATATCTGTTGCAATATTCATAGGACCCTGTCATATTTTCTTATGCACACCAGTTTTTTTTTTATCCAGACCTTAAGTTGAATAGGCTTCGATTAAACCAATTTGAAAGCATATGTTGAGATATATAACTTACAAATTAATATAACAGAATCACATTTTGAGGTTATAATAATAATACTAAAATGATGAAATTCTTTGACAGTGAAGAGAAATTTAGTACTTAAACCCGGAATTATAACAGTCGTAAATGGCGCGTGACTTGTACCAAAATGCGACACAGAAATTTATTTAAATCACATTGGCCTAAATATAGGATCGTGTGCAAGTGTGTATTTTTAATAAGCCTTATGTTGTGTAAAGCAGCCAAGCATAGCTTATTTAAGGTTAGACATACTTTCCTACATTTAGCCTTTTACAGCTTACTTCATTAGGCAAATGTAAACTCACCAGGATAAAGTAACATAAAAAATAATTGCCGACAGGTATAACGAATGTGTAAGTACATTTCTGGCAGGAAGATCAGCGCAAAAGAAATGTATAGTGAGAAGCATATAACTGTAACTGTTTTAGAATGTATGTGTATACAGAACTAAGAATCTGATACAACTATCCCGTTTCTTCAATAATGCATTAACAATTCGTGCCAATATCTATACAATTGAATTGTTTTTTGTCATGGTCGTGCAATAAATACAGTATTGAAAACAATCATATCACATGGCCCATTTCTGAAGTCTAGAATGAGAACTGTACACTGCTGATCCAGAATATTTATGAGAAATGTAAACCAAAGGCGAATTTATTAAAGGATCAGTAAATGTAAGGTATATATTATATATAATATCACGGAAGTAATAAAATAACTTCAAAAAACTCATACAAATAGTAAATATAGTAAATAAATGTAATAAGGTTCTGTAGTGCGTTTTTGGAAACTAGGTCAATGTCAAATTAAAACATAAAATGGGTATAAATCAGCAAATTTTGTCATTATAATTGGATGTTAGTTCTTCATTCCATCATACTCTTATGTTGTCATGACGACTGTTCTAGAAAGAACATATCCACATACGTAGCTTGCGGCTATATTAGGATGTATAATGTATTTATATGGTCAAACTGATGGGATATTTTTATTTAAATTGTAAGCAAAAAAACTTGTGTGAGGTTGGAGCGCTCTACATACCAGGTTTAAGCACGCCTATCGGTCCTTTTGCCAACTGACCGTTCGAAGCTGGTAAATGGTGTTGTTTTCTTTGTGTGTGTGTGTAATGTCCAGTCTCTATGTTCTTGGTTACTTTTACATGTGCTATGTATGCCTTTGTATAGAGGCAGTTCAGATTTACATATCTGCGGTAATTCTTATAGGACCTTTTCTATTTTTCATCACAAAAGCTTGACAGCCCTTTCACCGCTTGTCGTTCTCACAACCCAAGGAAGGTATATTAATTTAAAGAACACCATGTTCTCATATCAACAAGGGATCAGAAGAAATACTATTTCAAACAGGTATTCATTGTAGGTATTTATGCACTGGCACTAACCTGGTCCTGACCCTTAATATGTCAGTCAATAATGTAACTTAAATGAATATGAACCATTTGACTTCAGTTATTATCTAAGAAAGTCATTGATTAGAAATAAAAAAGTTGCAATTAAATATCTAGTATCAATGTATAAAATAGCCAATGTAATCTAATCCAGCAAGATTAAAACAGGTTACGATTGTTTCATTGAAACAAAATTTTGCATTTATTAAAAATAAAGATGAATGTAAAGAACGGTACCTACGTCACCGTAACATTAAAAGACACTAGTAAACTTGGCAGTCGATACAGCTATTGAATCAGGTAATACTATGCGAAAGTTACATTTCTGTTCTAGATCATGACTTTTTAAATCTTATAATGGCGGTATAAACGACCAACACTGGCCATTGCGCTCCCCTCCTATTTAAGACTGGGTACATGAAAAATACAAAAGATATCATATTGTTATGTCAATATACTTTATAAACACCTCGGCTTGAAGGCTGAACTTGTCACTTGCTTTGGTTACAATTGTGTTTACGGTTTATTGGTCTCCGGAAATATTAACCTCTTTCATACGGACAATGGGCTGCCTTTACTTTGTTCTCAGTATGGCAGAAATATTGCTGGCAAGACACACAATATAATCCCGGAGGCAACTATCTCTTCGTTTTAATTATATCTCATTCAGTTTTACTTCCTACTACCTAGATTACGTTTATAAAATTTCAATGATGATTAATTTGTCATTGCGTCAAATAAATTTACCTCTACAATAAGGTATTTGTTAATTTTAACCCAGCATAAGTAGACTCTTAAACGTGTTCATGTAATTTTATTGTGTATGTAAAGCACAGTCTTTAGATACAAGAAACACTTAACTGTATACACTGAACATAGCAATTTATACCATAGAACAAGGGAGAGGGGAGCGTATTGTGGAATAATGCCAAACTACCCAAACAAAGCCTCCTGGATACGCTTGTCTAAACCTGGTTTGCTTAACATGTACATTTTACATTTATATAAAGGCGATACGTTACCGTGAGCTATACAATGACGCAAAAACATCAAGGTCGAGCCGATGTTTGTGTGGTGGAGTCGCTGCTTTACATACATGCGGGGTTTACCTGAGCGTTATCCCGTACACTACCTCAGTTATCAATAAGCCATCCTTGTGTATGCGATAACAATAATATGCATATATAAGAAGACTAGATAAGAAAAAATGAAGCAAAAAGTGTAGATCATGATCATACAGCTCCTAGCGGGAAGGATAACATGGTTCTTCATTATTTACCTATTTGTAATAAATACGCAATTAGCAGGCCAAGGTACGAGCGACCAGGCATACCTTGTATGTGGGGATATAGCCCCGGGACAACACATCAATCACACGTTTGTAGTAGCATAGGGAGATAGGGGAACATTTTACATAAGTTTGAAAAGTGAAATGTACGTAAGGGTAATTAAAGAAGGTAAAGCGAAGTCAAATGAAGATAGCTGTTTAAATACAGTACATATACAAGGAAATTATGTGACCCTTGCATCAAAAGAACATTAAGGTAAACACATATATTTGAACACTTAGAAGAACAAGAATGACGTGTTAATTTACGGCGAAAGTCTCTTAGTATCTGGACCGACCAAATACTATATACAATGTACAGGCATTTATCGATAAAAACGCGTTACTATGACAACTTCTTGATGAATTCCGTCATGTATTAGAATTATCAACAAAGCATTAGAAATATGAGTTCACATGCTCGTATAAAATACGACGAGGTGACAGACATTAGGAACATCAACAGCAACCACATTGGAACGGTGATTCGTCAAAGGAACAGCCTTGGTGCCTAGCCGGGTTCGACTGAGATCCAGCTACGCCTGGTCTGGCAGTTTTTATAAGCAATAACAACAACAACAACAACAACACCAACAACACAACCCCCCCCCCCCCCCCCCCTAAACAACAACAACAAAAGAGTAAATAAAAGAAATCAATGTTTGACAGCGAACTAACAGCACTTGCATTGGAAGAAATTATAAGAACAAAGAATATAATATTTGATTCCGCTATTTTGAAATCTTCCAGAAAAATTTGCGCAAATAACCGGATGATCCAATAAATCTAAAATCAGCTGCAAGTCAATACCAGTTTAAATAATTTAGCATACCAAAGCTTCAGTTGTGCATTTACGGAAATTATAGCGGTAAATGTAAGCAACTATCTTAATACAATTTGACCAGTATGAAGAAAAGATAGATACATCGGCAACAAAGGTCAAGAAAAGATATCAATACGAAATAAAACTGCCAGTCGTTGTCGTATTAACGCGTTTAAGCTCATCGTCGGAACTCACGTTGTATGTATGTGTATATTGATAAAGGAATGTCTACCGTGGGTTTCCGACCGTGGCTTTAGATAAGAGATGACGTCATTATAAATAAATAATGACGTCATTTGAAACAGAATTGCACATTTTTAAAACGAATTGGTAAATCGGTAAAGTACCTATCAAATATTTCAGAGATATTTAAATTTAATCTACCTCTAGACAAGGCAAAAAAGGGTAAATGTAAATGTGACCAAAACACAGAGACGAGACATAACACACAAAAAGAAAAAAAACCCATCAGTTAACGCCTTGGAACGGTCAGTCGGCAAAAGGACCGACAGGGGTGCTTAAACCTGGTTTGTAAAGCGCTCCTAGCTCGCACTTCCTGAAGGTTTTTCTATCAAACAAACAGTGTAAATAAAATATGGAACTGAAACAACTAACAGTAAGCACCTGCCTCGGGATTTAAAGCAGATACAATTAGGTAAGTATCCCATTTTAGAAGAAAATAAAGAAGACAACAGCTGAAAACATAATAAAATGATATTTCTTTACACAAGTGGTGAAATTATTTGCGTAGGAAAATGCATTCTTACGACAATACTTTTTCATTACAATAGAGGTTCACCTAATTATACAACCGCGCCATTATACTCTCTCAGGGTTAGATATTTCGTCTGCATTAGTTCGAAATACATGTACCTGTGCAAAACCAGTAGCCGTTTTTGTCTTTAAATGTGATGTCAAATTGTCTTTTTTAAAAATTAAAGCGTATACATTTAAATGTGCAAATATTCAATTGTTTGGCAAGACTAGACGTGCGAGTTTGTACTGTTTGAAGTTTACCAGACGCCGACCCTTTTTTTTTACTTGTTACAATATAACTCTTCCCACAGCACACGTATGACGACATCTTGATATAATGATACACGTGTTTTGCTGTAAATGTCCTTAAAACTCACTACCTGTAGATGTTGTCTAATTATTTAAAATCCAAAATGTCTAAATGTCGTATTGGCTCTTCAACTGTTATTGTTTTATTTATTGTTTTATTTTAAAAATCAATCTGTATGTTTGTGTTCCCCCGGTCCCCTCCCTCTCTCTCTCTCTCTCTCTCTCTCTCTCTCTCTCTCTCTCTCTCTCTCTCTCTCTCTCTCTCTCTCTCTCTGCCTCTGCATCTGTCTCTGTCTCTCTGCCTCTCTGTCACTTTCTTACGTACTCTTGAAAATGTTATAACCTTATAAGTCATCGAATTATTAATATTTTAAATAGCTCAATTAAAACCAAAATAATTATTATATTTCCGGATGGTATTTTCTTCAAAGAACAAAACACGAATGTCATGTACTGTCTTATGAATAGATAACTATAGTTTATCTGAGTTTTTAAAGTGTTATTAACTTCGTAAATGAACCGTTACTTTTGACAATGAATTATATACAGTGGTTTTATAAAGGGACACATGTTAGATCGTTACAAGTTGCAAATAAGAGGTTTCATGGAAGCAGAATTCCAAAATGATACACAGAAGACCAAACGGAATAAAGCTATATATATTTGTCATGGTCATATTTGAATACACCCTGAATTTAAAACAACGTCAAACATGAAAACGAATCAAGAACTAACATTAAGATCAAATCATGTAATGATATATTTATTTTGATTTTATTATTTTTGGTTATTCGCATCTCTTTCATGGACAGAAACGGTTTGCTCAGAAAATGACAATGTGTAAATAAACGGCCTAATTAAGTACAATTACGCACTTTGTATGCATCAAAATATTCGGAAGGAAACTTCCAACACTTGTTTATTTTGGAGACGACACATCATACGGTTAACGAGTCAAGCGTGTAGTATATTCAATCCAATTTAGACCCTTTTATCAATGATTTGAAAATTGTCTTTATCCACTTAAATGATTTTTGACAATGTGCGCATCACACTTAACGTTCACAGTGTGGAAACCCATTATATTAACCTGTGTGTGCCTCATCCCTTTATAACGTAATGAAGTTGGCAATCTGGCACAATTCACAAATTTGTTCTTACTTTTCGCTTGGCTTGCATGTGAAATACCTTTGTTCTGTGCCTTTTTCGGAGTTTGGTATATGTTGCAATACTCATAGGACTTTTGTCATATATTCTTTTTTACTAAGACACGTGCGTCGAGAGTAAAAGTAATGAAAACGGTATCGGTAATTACATCCAACTTCAATCAAATCGTTTTTCTTAATGTAACACTTTATCACGTGTTCAGTAACAACTTTGAAAGAAACAGGTTGTGTAAATTGTTACTATATGTCTTTAAGGAAAACTCAAAATGCATAAACTTTTACAAAATATCTATATATATTGCTTAATTCATTGTTATCCTAAAGCAGTATATTCCAGTTTTGGTAACAAAATGAACTGTCCATATTAAGTGTATTTTCTAGATTCATTTGTTTAACCATCTAAAGTCTTACTGTTCTTTTGTTTTATATAATATTCCAGTAATCACGGACCTCTGTTATACTAAACGATATTGGTTACCATGGTTACTAACCAAGTTATGCGCGTGTGGTTGTACAGGTGAATTGTATTGCCACTCGTAGAGCATTAAACAAAAGGTGCACCAAAATTCCCATTATAAACATGGCTGGGTGTATATGAGTTATAAACAATATTTAAGTTTTGCTTTCGCTGCCAGTTTATATTACACTACATATAAACGGAAGATTTACAGACTGGAATATTCAATGAGACATATGAGTGCATAAAAGCAATATTTTATATCACTATCTATGACAAACACCATTGTACCAATTTGTGTATGCTCCACTGACAATAAGGTATGTGAGGGTAAATAAATAAATTGACTTGGCATAGGATGGGAACACGTGCATAAACTAGTTTGATAAGCGTTTCATCTTTAACTATAATCAGAAGGTGTATTTCAGGAACATTTATACCTGCTTACATCTTACTTGCTACGTGGATATATACATCATACTGTAGTTCTTTTATAAATTGATGTATGCCATTCAGGTTCGATCTTTACAACAGTATATTGTATAAGTCTGCATTAAGCCAATATTTTATCAACTCAGAAGATCACTTGATTATCACAACCGGTTGGTGCAGCCTCTTTAAGATCTACATAAAAAGCTCGCAAGCCGATAATGAACGGAGCCGGGATCCAAGTATAATTGATTTGCTGCCTGACGTTGCTTGGCAACGACTGTAACCTAAATTGATAGCTAACATGAAATACGCTACACTCCGAGTCCACGTGAATATGATTCAATACGTCAAGTACAGTATACGCGTTGAAATTTAATATTGCGGAAATAAATGGGCTATTTTGAGTTAAAGTGTTTGTGTTTTTTTAACAAGTTGATATCTAAGTGTGCTAAGAAGGCTAAAATAAGAAGACCCACATAGGTTCTTCGTTCCTTAAAAGAATGAGGCAAATAAAATGTGCTTTTATAAACTTGTGAGCGTGCAATTTCTATTTTTATTTGGGTATGCAGAGAGAAAAATGCTAAACATAATTATGAAGCTCAGTTACTTGGATGCAGCATTATAAACTATTTCACGTTTAATAAACAACAATTATTGTGTTCTGAATAATTTCAAGAGCTATTACAAAAGCGAAGTTATGTTTTGTACTTATCAAATGAACATCACAGTTATTGCAGACGATCTTCAAGATGAGATTCATAAGTGTCTGGGAATGATAAGGTGTGAGCGTTCCCTTTCGCTTTAACCATATATTTATCCATTTGATTTTTCTTTAGCACAATCGAACACTGGGTGTAAGCGTACTAGTTTCATAGGGAATGCCTTATTACGTTCTTTTCTGACATTTAAATGCACCACCTCCCTATTTATTAAGCCTGATTCGAACGAACAAAGACGTGAAGTGGTTGGTAAGCTTAAAATTGGGTTACCCTTATATTGCCTGTGGTTGATTTTTTCCCCTAGTTGCATGCAATTCTTTATTCTCCGAACAGTTCTACTACTGACACTTAATTGTACAAATGTAGGTTTAAATTGAGGAGCTTTATTGTAGTCGGTATAAGGGTTAATTAGGAGGCATTCATATCATATGGTTAACCACGTATCTTTGTTATCAGATAAGATAACGTAAGTCTGTGGTTGGATATCGAATATCATAGACAATAAAATATCATTTTTGGAAACGCTCTTTAACTTTTTTTTGTCTGTTCTAGTGAATTTGTATTGCAGTTTAGCTTTATAAGAAAACATTTTATATACTTCCAGTAATGTTTTATAGGAAAACAAATTATATTCTTCCAGTAATGTTGTTTTTACCATTTTCTCCCCTTAAATAAATATTGTTTCATTGAAATAATAAAAGAGAAACAAGTTATTTTTGTACAGGTGAGCAAACCTTTGCCCGGAAGCTTTAAACTCGACAACACGACTAAGATGATAAATCCACTTTTTGCGAGTTTGTATTTGCTTCTGAATGAATTAGCAATAATTTGGATACCACCAAGACATGTCAAGGATAAAACAGCCAGCAATTAGAACAATTTATTGTCCGGCTTGTATCTGATAGCAGTGGAGGCATGTTCATAGAAGAACACACAGACCGTATGGAAATTGATCGAATTTTAGATAATTTACAGGACACAAAATATATTTTGGTATTCCTGAGACATAATAAAACAAAACAAAACATGGTCCAAAGTCATACATGGACGTCTGGAGGTCAATTATATCTATATTCAACATGGAGTATGTTTATGTATCATGAAGAACTTGTCAGACTAAGGTGAGAGTCATGTATTAACTAAAGAGATAACAACACATTTATCAGCGGGTCTTCATTTAACTTTAATTGTAGAGAAATGGATGGGAAATAATGGCTTTATATGCAAAGATATCTGCAACAATACAACATCGATCGTTAACAGGGCATTTTATTAATTACGTTACAACAATCACATATCTACGATGTTAGTTTCATTGCAAAGGTACGCCACTTATAATTACATGAAGTGCTTGTAAAACAATATCTGTATTCCTATGCCAACATAATCGAAATAAAAATCAATGATACGAACTTTAATAAGTGTTGTCACGCAATAATAGCTGCGACACACTTGTGGCAGTTAAAGGGACATCCAGCGAGTTTTGGTGGACATATGTCTGGATAGAATCACTGGAGCAAGGCAGGTCTGCTGGAAGATCTTCCCACATTAAATCCGTAGCTCCTAACCGGGACTCGAACCTAGGCAATGAACGGCTAAGCAGTTAGAGAAAATACAAGCCAAGCTGGCGACACTACCACTAGGCCAGGGGCGCCCCCAAGCATTAAATTGTAATTTTTAAATTTAATAAAATCTTCTATGGTGATATACTTTTGGCTCATTGTAATTTAATTTCAGACTTTGGATTGTTTTTATTCTTCGGTAATGTTAATTGACGAAGGAAATTGAATTTGTATTTCTGTTTATAAAAATTACAAGATTTCAAAGAAGTAAATTAGATGTCCATATATCTCACCTCGAATATTAAAATACAGTTAGTGTCTTGGAAATGTGTTTTGGTTGTTTCTGTTTTATGATATGGACCCGGCGGTATCTTTAAAACAAATGACTTTCCCAAAATCATTTCCCATGTCATCATATAACGTCAAACATATACGTCGTAAACATGTTTTAAATTTATAAGGTTTACCCTTTTGTAACTTGATTTACACTGAATGTTGAAGAGTATAAAATGGCAGATTGTATTTTCTAAGCGAATGGCAATAATTATATAGTAATGATCAAATAAACCTAGAACAATGAATAATTAAGAACAACGTTTACTGGTCTTGGATACTTAAAATGTATTTGGCAATGTTTAAATAACAATGAAATAAAAAATAAATTCCTAACCATTGTTTTTTACTTTTAGGACCTATAAAATGTTACAATTACTTTTATTGCTTGCGAACAATATATAAAAAGCTAACAATATTGCGAAGGCCATTTAGAAAGTTGGAATGCGAATGTTGAGTTACTATTTATTATAACACACATTTGTAAAGGAATAATTTATATATGAAAATACAAATCTATCTTTCATCTGTTGAATTATGAAAAGAATGTAAAATGTTTATTTATTATACGCATCACCATCCTGAAGCGATGTAGATCAGGTAATAATTTTGTTCGAATCTGTGGCACATACAAGGCACACATTCAACATTGGATTTCTCCATATTTAACTACATGTTACAGATAATACAATTATACACCCTTGTTTACAAAAAAGTTAATGACTAAAACACATTTTACTTTAAAAAAGATATATATTTTTTAGAATATTTGCATTGTTTTGAATATTTGTAAATAATTTTTAAAGGTGCATTTTTATTCTAATTCTACAATAATTTTGCAAATTAAGCTATTGAGTTATCAGGCGTTAAACATTATATGGCGACTTAAATCATGGCCTGAAAGGCAGATACTTGTATTATTTTACGAATATCACTTAATGTTGAGTTTAAATTGCCAGCATAGGAAATTATGCTAGTCTGTTGTTTTTCTCTAATGCGGAAAAAATATGTCGTCTTTCATTAATTCACGTCCGTACACGTAATGTAAATATAAACATATACCATTTTAAAGGCTTTGTTTACAGTCATTATCTTCCGTAAACGACAAGAGATTATTTCGTGGAATGTTTAACATTCACTTATTTTATCAAATCTATTTATATAAGCATGAGTTGCATATTTGTATTGCTTTATTTATGTACGTTTCCAATATGAGACACAAATCTAATCATACTCATAGTATAGTTTCCATATTATGTGTGTTCTATTTTTATAGACGTATTACTTTAAAATTCGATTTAATTTCGAAATATATTTTCATTTACTTTATAGCATAACTTAGCCTTATCTGAACAAAATATATCCATAATTTGGTAACGAAGCACTAACCGTCTTGTGGAAGAATGGGCTTATGTGTGTAAAAAGTAAATAGAATATAAGTTTCTTTTGCGTTAACCTTAGCTTTGTGTTAATAACTCAACACAATGGCGTTATAATTCTTAAACCAATGACGGGGAAGTTTGTGCACGTTGACACTATTTTTAGAATAGCTTTGTACGCGTTGGTTATATATATCAGTTTAACTTTATAAACATTTCCTGAATACTATACTCATGATATATCCCAGCAAGGAAAGTTAACAAATGTCTTGTTCTATATAAAATTGAGTCACGAAATACGGTTATGTAAGTAAGACAGGTGGAGTCTATTTCACCTGAATTCTTCTTTTGATACCTAAACAGATTATTGTCATGTGTATTTGTCTAGTTGGTATACCAAGGTACTGTTTACCTATATGTTTAAACGCATTATCTAGCTATCTTAAAAGTCAATTGTTTAAGCGTGGACATTTCTGTGCGACATTCTACAATCTTGTCTATGTATTACATACAATATACAACGATAAGCCAAACTGTAAACATCTATAAATAGACCTAACCTGGCTGTGTACAGTTGGACCGCGACACTTGGTTTGTGAGGTTTATGTACTTGGCACATTTCCAGGTCGTGTCATATTTAGCTTACTAACAAAGTGAACAATATTTCCTGCTGTAACCGGATTTGGTTTCAAGTTAACTCTCCAATATATTTTTACGCAGAATAAATCGTGAAAAGCCTATTGCAATTAATTTGAATAATATATCATAAGCATATTTAATTGCTTGAAAATGATCTGGTATTTACATTCCTGTAAGCCAGTAAGGGTCAAGTTATCGTTCTCTCTTATATCATCTACGTGTAAATACACGCACTACACGTTTGTGAGAATAACATGTTCCATGAACAGAGGTTGTTATTTGAACAAGATTGTTTACTCGTATGCTGACTTATGTAGTCCCGACTATACGTGTTTCTCTAACATTACTATCTTTATGATTACGTGTTCTGTACTGGTACATTCATAAACTAACGTTTGTTTAAAACATAAATATTTATTATTTTATGAGGGTTGACGTAGATCTAGTGTGTTTTAACATGGCCCATACCTGACCTGAAGATGAAGAACAAACAGTTTGCTGACACATGCTTATAATTGTGTAACACAGCATGTCGATATTTCTGAATACTGTATTGACATTACATCGCCTCTTGGACAGCAGTATAGAATATAGGTATCACTGTCTGTATGTCTTCAAACAGATATATAACAACGTGACTAGGTTGGCAATGATACACTTCTTTTCAAGTAACGGAAGGATGCAGATAAATGGCTGGATTAAATACATTTCATATACTCAATAAATGTGCATTTTGCGGTCTAAATGACATCCTTATAGACAGACATGTTACACATAAACAAATGAAAACAAATAAAAATGTTGGCCTTTTCATTGAATTCAATTTTAAGTCAATCTGAAGTCATTTTTTGTAGATCTTTTAAGTTAAACCAATAAAACGAATGACACAAGTTTGTACACTGTGTCTTACAAGTTCTGCTGAATCTAACTTGAAGCTTTTACGATCAAAAAGAAAACCAACAAAGCATTATTTAAGTCTAATTTGTAAAATAAATCCTTAAGCATGCAAATGTGTGAGGGCGTATGTATGCATTGTTAAATAAACATTAATTAAACCAATATACTTGCAATATATGTCCAAATAATTATCGACAATTAACTACTTTCAAGATTGTTGACGTAAGAAGATAAGGTGGTTGCAAGGTTCATCTGAAAGTATGGGTGCGATAAAGACACACCTTATGATCAAGTATATGATTCAACAACCCTAGCTATCGTTATCTTATATGATATCAGTGTTCTCTTGTACCGAGAGAGATTAAACGACGACAGTAATGGCGGCCTTGCAAATAAAATATGGCACAGGACTATTATGTATACGGGTTACAACACATCGTCTTTGTTTTCGTGTTTTGTTATTGCAGGTGTTCGATTTCTTCATTTAAAACATTTGTACACTGATAAACCTGACCATTTACTTGTGTATTCTTATACAAGTTTGGCTATAAGATTGATAAGATTTAAAGACTTAATAAATAAGTGATGTATAAATTTATCTATTTAACATGTAACGCACATCCACATGTATCATACAGTATAATCACTGTCCTTGCCTGCATTGAAGTGTATTTATTGTATTGTAAATTTACAAAAGTTAACCTGTCCCAATATGTTGCACGTTAACTTTTCTTTAAACAGAATAAATAATATATTCATCGCGAATAAGTAACTTTCAGATACAATTGGAATCGTCATTTGTGCATTTCTTTGTTCAGATATATATGGGGTTAAAAATAACCAAATGGCTTTAATCGACCTCTTTACCTTGGGGTAGAATAAATATAAATCCATAGCAAATTCCGTGTGTACAATTAATGTAAGCAAAGGGTTTGAATTTCAGCTAATGTTCGTGCATAATGAGTCCACTCATACTTTATGGATTTTAGTACCCACTGGAAAGCATGAACGTAAGCAATGTTATATTAATTCCTTTAAAATAACATAATAATAAAAGTAATATAGATAGTGCCTGATTTAAAGGGAAAATAGATGTATCATACGTTTAAATAAATGAAACACATTAAATGGCTTGCTTAGAGCGCATTACGAGGCCAAAAAGTGGATCAGTGGGCAACCAAAGCATGCCACTTTAATTTAGGGGGATAGTGCACTGTCTGTCCCAACAGTCTACCGATACACAAACCTCATCCTTGGCCATGCTGATTATTGTTTTACTGTAATTGGTAACGACACCTCATTAAAGCGTCAAGTCCTCAACACAATTAACATGATTTAGTTGCCAAAATTTAAATTCTTTCTCTCAACATTACACAATTTTACATATATGTATATCTAGTGCAAACAAACAGATAAAATGCTAGACTGTCCGGGAATATGTAACTGAAAATCGTTTGTTCGAACTTAAATGATATGATGCTATTCTTATTTCAAATTTGCAAGTAAATCAGTCCATCTTAACACGCAGGAATGGGAGGGCAAACTATTAGAAAGGCCCTTATTCAATATTTCATTGATGTGTACAATTTACCCGAATGTTGGATTAGCTCATTGTGACAAGTACCGACAGAAAACACCAACACAAATTTGTTAGATATTTAGTAAAAATGTTGCCTGGAAACACATAATAAAAAGATGAGATTGTTAATTGGTATAATTAAGATTTTTTAATAAACTGTGAAGAGAGAGGATTGCCACGTTGAAATGATATCCAATACCGAACTTAAATTATTTATTAGACTGAAACAGATAATACAAGGCGGAATGTTTTACAGCGTAATGAAAAACAACTTATAACAATAGTGATCAATTGGCAAGACAATTCAATAAAGGAATTGATACAAAAAACCCATGTGCATTTTGTAACAGTAAATTAAATAATACATAAATTATGTGATGCACGACAATGACATACAACTAAGGAATTTTAATTTGTATCTACACAGTTGACCTAAGCTTTACCAAATACACAATAATCATTCAATGAATACAAGTGATGTGGAGTAGACACTACGACGAGTATAGTTAACACCAGTCTTCAAACCACGGACAACTCCGCAACAGGACAATTAAAGGACGTGTACCTGTATGTCACCTGTATGTCATTTTATCAGGATTACATGAATAAACATTGCAAGAGTGCAGGAAGAAAAATCAGAAAAGTACATATTTTACAGCAGCTTCAGAAAATTACGCGTGACAAGTTTTGCAATTAGAAAAATGTTCTTGGAATCGTACAGGACAGAATTATAGATGAAACAAAATTTTTAATGTGTAATTGTACTAATTAGATTTAGGACTGTAAAAAGCGCATACAAATCCCTTACAACTACACGTTATTAACACCTGAGCAGAACATATACCTTTACAAAGGAGGTGTGAATTCTCCACATTCATTACGGAATATAAGTTGTGCCAAATTGAATTGGAACGAAGTCTGATACATCCGTCCTAAGCCAACCCTGACATAAATTTCGTTTCATGAAGGGCGAAAATTATGTCGGTGATCATAAACCTTCGACTAGTACATTATATTTTAAGCACAATCGTCAAATGCCAAATGCTCGATATCCGGGGATGAAAACGTCATTTAATATTAAAATACGCAAATGAAAGTTGCAGTATTTTTAGCGAGTAAATAGCAAACGGTCCAACATGGCTGAGTATTACACTATCGATAAAAATGAAAATGACACAAGTAAAAGGTTATAAACATGCAATTTGACTGTAAAAGCGACACAAACTAACATAAGACTATAAACATAAACAGATACCCTACATTAACCGCCTTGTAATTCAAAAGTTATTCCCTTGGAACCCAACAGTAACCGCCTTGGAATCCAACTGTTATCGTCTTGGAATCCAACAGTTACTGCCTTGGAATCCAAAAGTAACCGCCTTGGAATCCAACAGTTACCGCTTTGGAATCTAAAAGTAACCACCTTGTAATCCAACAGTTATCGTTTTGGAACCCAACAGTTACCGCCTTGGAACACAACAGTAACCGCCTTGGAACCCATCGGTAACCACCTTGTAGTCTAACAGTTACCGTCTTGGAACCCAACAGTAACCGCCTTGTAATTTAACAGTTATCGTCTTGGAACCCAACAATAACCGCCTTGTAATTCAACAGTTTTGTCTTGGAACCCAACAGTAACCGCCTTGTAATCCATCAGTTATCGTCTTGGAACCCAACAATAACCGCCTTGTAATTCAACAGTTTTGTCTTGGAACCCAACAGTAACCGCCTTGGAATCCAACAGTTATCGTCTTGGAACCCAACAGTAACCGCCTTGTAATCCATCAGTTACCGTCTTGGAACCCAACAGTTACCGCAGTGGAATCCAAAAGTAACCGCCTTTGAATTCAACAGTTGCCGCCTTTGAATTCCAACAAAAACCGCCTTGGAACCCAACAGTTACCGCCGTGGAATCCAACAGTAACCGCCTTGGCACCAACAGTAACCGCCTTGGAACCCAACAGTTACCGCCTTGGCACCCAACAGTAACCGCCTTGGAACCCAACAGTTACCGCCTTGGCACCCAACAGTTACCGCCTTGGAACCCAGCAGTAACCGCCTTGGCACCAACAGTAACCGCCTTGGAACTCAACAGTTACCGCCTTGGAACCCAACAGTTAACGCCTTGGAACCCAATAGAAACCGCCTTGGCACCAATAGTAACCGCCTTGGAACCCAACAGTTACCGCCTTGGCACCCAACAGTTACCGCCTTGGAACCCAACAGTTACCGCCTTGGAACCCAACAGTAACCGCCTTGGACTCCAACAGTTACCGCCTTGGAATTCAACAGTTACCGCCTTGGAATCCAGCAGCTACCGCCTTTGAACCCATCAGTCATCGCCTCGGAAGGAGAACAAGGTTAATTCAATGTACAATTTCAAGTACCTTAATGCAATCAGAGAACATTTTTATAAAAAACTTGAAGAGTATAGATAAACCCCTACATAAGAATAAAAGCTATAAAATAACAAGCCTTAAAATGACATATCAACATGAACATAAAAAGCAGAACTGCTTTGATACATCAAATCGCTTAAAGGTTTGTACTAATTCCACTTTCTGTATTTTTATATCTAAAAGAAATATGCCTTTCGCTGCGTGATTTTTACTTCTCATTATTATCTTAATTAATTAAAACCAATACACATTTAAAAGCCTTCGTGTCTCTCGTTATATATGTTTTACTAATTGATTTCCACTTGAACAAAGATGATTTATAAACCTTCAGAAGAAGTAAAATTCCATGCCCGTTTTAAAATGACGTTTCAGTTTATAATATCCAATGTTTAATTATTGTACCCGATTGTCGTAATATATATCATTGGCAGATATTCTTATACAAATGTTTCAGGAAGCACTTAAGCTGGTGTTATATGCACCTTAACATAAGAAGTAAATTAATTATTATTCTACGTGAAATCTGATCTTGCATGGAAATAAACCTAATATAATTTTTGATATTGTAGCCCGTCGCGACTCACTTATATTGCCGGGGTAACTTTAATTGAAATGGAATTATTCTATTCGCGTCCTTGTTTACAAATGATTCAGGTGCCTGTTATCCGCCTAGTGAAGCCAAATTGTGCGTTGAATTTCTAGGTACATGTAAGTATGTGTATTTGATATGTCCTTGTTTTGTTTTTGACATACATTGCAGCGACCATTTATGATCATTATAGCAACGTCCAGCTCTTAAGTGGAGGAACATCCTAGACACATGTCCGGGTAGAACCACCGGCCCACCGAAACTCAGCTGGAATACATTCTCACATTAAGTCCTTCGCCCCGAACTTGCTATTTCATACCTTTTCGTAATATACATGCAATATTTTGTGTATATATGCAATCACTTTGAAATTAATTAATTGTTTAGTATAGGTGGCTTTATTAAAGGACCTTCATTCCTACATATTTATTATATGCTTTTGACTATGACGGGGCGAAAGTTTGTTTTGCATTGGATTATAATCTACGAAGGAGTCGATTTTTATCTTCTACACGTTTAGAGAATATTGTATAGTATAATGATTTTGACTATTCAATGTGTGTTTAACGAGCTTCACGTATTTCGTATCCGTAACGATTTTTTATATAATCAGACAGGTATGACCGTTTGAGAAACTGTATTCTTTGCGTATAATCCACAGAATCACATGTCCCAAATCACATATGTATAAATTATTGCGCCCCGTTTGAACCAATCAGTTTATTGTTTGTGATTGACGTTTACACCTGACGTTGATAATGCCATGCGGCGCAGATTGTGGATATACTGGACAGTTAAGCTGAAGTAGCTTTACAAAATTGAAAAGCGTCGCGACGCATTTGATTCGCCTAACTTCATTACAAAGCAATTTGATTCGCCTAACTTCAAGACAAAGCAATTTGATTCGCCTAACTTCAAGACAAAGCAATTTGATTCGCCTAACTTTAAGACAAAGCAATTTGATTCGCCTAACTTCAAGACAAAGCAATTTGATTCGCCTATTTCAAGACAAAGCAATTTGATTCGCCTAACTTCAAGACAAAGCAATTTGTTTTGAAAAACAGCATGTTCAAGTATAATTTTGTGATCAAAGGTGAGATTTAATTCTTTGTGTTTCTGTAGATCGCAAAAAGAGTTTGAACAAAATCAAACTTAAAATACGAATTTGACCAAATGTGTTCATGTCGGTTTAAAAGCTATTCACCAAATGCTTGATATTCTTATGTCTTCAATTGCACAGTAAAACGTGCAATATTCATCTGCCTATAGGTACAGGATAAGTCAGTCGTAATTGTTTGAATGTTTTAATGCATAAACTTTATGCGGCTGGTAAAGGTTTATTATTTATTCTTTCTTACTCATAAAATAACAACACCTCACACATGTGACATTCCTGTATTTGTATTGTCAGAATGGGGACTTATCGTGAAAGGAGACAGGTTTAATCCAGCCATACGTTCAGTATTTCATTAACAAAGCAAAGTCTGTTCACCATGTGACAATTACGTTAACACGTGTTTGTCTATACTGCATATACTTAAATACATTTTTTGTCCGTCAAATCCTCATAACCGCGCACAAGTCTTTTCGTGTAACTTTGTTGTTATCAGGTTTATCTATCTCTAATATATCTTCTTGAATACGTCTAAATAAACATGTACATGCAGCATAATTTATATTGTAATGTGTTAAGTAAATCAAGAGAATAAACACCTTATATTCCATTGATACTGCATTATCCTATAGATGACTATGTACATAGATTGTTTTAAGCGGTATGTCGAAGCTTATCGGATAAGTAACGCTAATAATGTATAATCTGTCGAAAGATTACGACAGTTTAACGTATGCCATGTCCCCTATCTCTTCACCGGTTGCCATTAGCAGCATTAGTCATGGTTTTATGTGTACATACATATTCAGGCATGAGTAATGGCCTATACATACCTAGTCTATTTATAGACGGCCTGTTTTAGCTACACGTTGGTAGCAATATCGTTGATTGTGCTGCCCTCCTGTCTCACTTGAGAATTTATGTAAGGTTTTGGATGGATGAAACGGGGAAAAGAAAACCACCCCTTGACTCTTGACTGCAAAGTCATCTCAAACTTAGTGGTTTAACTCGGTATGGAAATACTTGTTGCAAAATTACCACAAAGAACAACATTAGTGTATGTACAAAACACCACAAATAACAACATTAGTGTATGTACAAAACACCACAAATAGCAACATTAGTGTATGTACAAAAACACCACAAATAACAACATTAGTGTATGTACAAAACACCACAAATAGCAACATTAGTGTATGTACAAAAACACCACAAATAACAACATTAGTGTATGTACAAAACACCACAAATAGCAAGATTAGTGTATGTACAAAACACCACAAATAACAACATTAGTGTATGTACAAAACACCACAAATAACAACATTAGTGTATGTACAAAACACCACAAATAGCAACATTAGTGTATGTACAAAAACACCATAAAGTAGAACAGAAGTGTATGTACAAAGACATCTAACGGCAAAACCCAGTCAATTATTGGACTTCTGAAAAGTCGATAGTTATGTGTCTTTACCCTATTAAGTTTTTATTGCATGTAATCCATTTGACGTTAATGGATAGCATGTATTTTATCTGAAACATACGTCACTTAGCGTATGTAAAGTGTACAGTTAGTTCAATATATAATTGGTTATATAATTCAATATATAATTGCTTATATAACAAAACAACTGATAGAAAGTGTCTGCCAGTTGATATCACAGGGGATGAGATCTCTAGATAACTATTGTCCTATGTACACTTGCGGAAACAAGTGGATCTAGTACATACACTTACCGCCTACTGAGCTAAAATTGTCAGTTTCTGTGTTCAACATATATATTAAATATAATAATAAGGTTATGTGTTTATATTATGGAGCTGACCTGTATACATGAAGACGATAATGTAATAGACACATGTCATATTAATACAATAAAGTATATAGGCAAACATGTGACCATCATATACTGTTAACATAACCAGTACACCAAGCTTAGATAACAATTGTTTTTGCCAGAGTATCCATATATTACACTATCCAAACACGCAATAGCAATTGTGCCTTATTAAACTTTACGTACGAATCCTTTAAATAATATATATTATGGCTTGGGTTCCTCTTTTTGGATAAAATATTTATATTGTATATATTTATGTCATTAATATTACGCACCACACTATTTTGATTAAATCGTAAAGCACTATTTCTTCCTTCATATGAGTGTATTCGATAAAACCTGCTATAACATATAACGCGACCATAGAACAGAATACATAAAGAAACAAACGACCTCATTAATACTGCATAATCTTTCGAAAGGAAAATATTGATTAAGGCAGATAAAGGCTGTATTAACCTTTACATTTACTGTTATACCTTCTCTATAACAATGTTATATGATCTATGGTATACAAAAAGTGTGCATGATTTTTGTTATTTGAATAAAGATATTGTATTGTATTGTATTGAGCAAAAGAAGGGGGCGTATAGCTGTCACCTTGGTCAGACTTCTGTGCCATATATAAGTAGATCTTGTTTAGAATTTTTGAGGACACATTATGTTGTTTTACGGGAATTAGTATGCTTTGAATTAATTCAGACACTGGCTTAGTTTACGTAAAGAAACATTGAAAATAAAATTTAAGCATATGAATACACTGATTAAACACAATCTCTCAAGTTGATGGGAGTTTCTGGTAAAGTGTTTGTTGTGTTTGTATATTCCCACAACACTCAATACAAAAAGAAGACATAAAATATAATAAGTTGAATATAAATGGCAGAAATATGACGGCGACTGTTTTTTGCCTTTGGTATGATAATTTTTATTTTCTCTTGTTCTTTGTAAAACGTTTTCTATGAACATTTATTGACTAGATGAACTGACTTGACTTATTTGGACAGGCAGACATAAACAATACGTTGATTAATGATTTAGTACTACGAGGTTCTACGTTAAGTTGTCTGAGTCCATCTTTTTAGAAAACGATATTTGGTCTAACAACAGCCACATTTCTGTTACCAATATATACGTTTAAAGATAACTTAAGTTTCCCTAATATTTAAAATCAATTTGATTTTTTTATTTTACTGTGCTAAACGGTACTGAGGAAAGATGGCCGAGACAAGCATTACACAGACAATGCCAAATTTTTACGTTTGAAACATATTTTTACTTGCTATAACATAATATGTATTATCTTATATTTTCTAACTAAACATTCTGTTACAATGCAATGCATCAAGATACGCTGTGTTTTATATTACACATACTGATATGTCGATTTTTTTATGTAATGTTTCTGCTAAATCACTGTTGATTTCGTTAATAAACGAATATCGATAGACAGAAAAGGAGACTTGGAAATAGTCAGTGGCAATTTATCGTTTTCTTCAATATTTAGAATATATATGCCTGGAAGTGTTTTGCTAAGGGTGATTTCTGAATGCAAATTAGTTCAGATCTATACTTTCAACTGTTCATCTTTTTGCGCCCTTAAAGACCAGTATTTGTTAGAGGTTCGAAGGATTAGTCGTGTCTCCGCAATGAGCTTAAATTCTGGACATACCGAGAAACAAACAGCCGGCTGTCTGAGTTTAAAGTCATCCATTTCACGTTTTCTATGGGAATTTTAAGCGTTTTCAAATTTGTCTGCGTGGAAACCTATGAACGTTTTCTAATGACGGAACCTTTAAACACGTTTTCAAATGAGTCCCGCACTTTATGTTGCTTTTAGCAAAGATTTGATAATTTTCCCGTGTATGACTTTGAAAACAGTGGAATTGAGGACCTCAACTACTTTCAGTATGTCCTATCTAGGAATATAAAGAAAATACTTAATTTGGTTTTAAAGTAGACTAAAGGAAACGCGCCAATTCAGCCAACTTTATTTTAGTGTGACTAGCATTATATTTATATAAAGACAAATAAAACAGCAGACATATTTATTGATATATAAATGCAAACTTTCTCCGCCAGAGACGGATTTTTTTAAGTACCAACAACTCTATAACATTATAATTCTGCTAGTTGATCCCCACACTGGTTATGCAGACTTCGTCGTTTATGTGTGTATTTGTTATCTAAATATTTATTCCTTCGATGGCGGTTTTATTTGTTGGCCGGATTGTGTAACACTGGTTTACTAACGTAATCTGCGATAAGAAAGCTTGATTGAACAATATATTTGTCAGTTTTTCATATTTAAACGAAAACAAAATCTTGTGTGTGTGTGTGTGTGTGTGTGTGTGTGTGTGTGTGTGTGTGTGTGTGTGTGTGTGTGTGTGAAATGTATTAAATATATAACACCAACCATGTTTACATTAACGAGTGTCAAATATGGGTAAGCAGTTGGATTTCTATTTAATAATAGGTATTTATTTGTCTTAATAAGTGCAGATTGTCTACCAAAGTGCAATGTCGCTTTGTTAAAATATGTGACGAATATGGCGAGAAAGACGACACTTTAAATACAATATTCCAAATACACAGGCCGTTACTTCGACGTTAAATTCGTTATAGTTTAACGTTACAAAATAACACAAGCTAAGCATACACACAGTTCATAAAATTTATATTATTTCATTCACTTCTTTTACGTCATAGGTATGCACTGACGTTTGAGTCATTCTATGCTAAAATTAAAAACAACAACACAACAACAACACAAATTAAGAATGCCAATTTAAGCAACAATCAAACACCATCAATATTATTTAACTGAGACAACAACCACATAACATTAATGTTATTTAACTGAGGCAACAGCCACACAACATTAATATTATTTAACTGAGGCAACAGCCACACAACATTAATATTATTTAACTAAGGCAACAACCATATAACATTAATATTATTTAACTGAGGCAAGAACAAGGTAACATTAATATTATTTAACTGAGGCAACAGCCAGACAACATTGATATAATTTAACGGAGACAACAACCACACAACATCAATATTATTTAACGGAGACAACAACCACACAACATAAATATTATTTAACTAAGACAACCACCACAAAACATTAATATTATTTAACTAAGACAACCACCACAAAACATTAATATTATTTAACTAAGACAACCACCACAAAACATTAATATTATTTAACTAAGGCAACAACCACACAACATTAATTTTATTTAACTGAAACAACAACCACACAATATCAATATTATTTAACTAAAGCAACAACAACACAACATCAATATTATTTAGCTAAAGCAACAATCACACAACATCAATATTTTTTAACTGAAACAACAACCAGACAATATCAATATTATTTAACTGAAGCAACAACCACACAACAATAATATTATTTAACGGAGACAACAACCACACAACAATAATATTATTTAACGGAGACAACAACCACACAACATCAATATTATTTAACTGAGGCAACAACCACACAACAATAATATTATTTAACGGAGACAACAACCACACAACAATAATATTATTTAACTGAGGTAACAACCACACAATAATAATATTATTTAACTGAGGTAACAACCACACAACAATAATATTATTTAACGGAGACAACAACCACACACCATCAATATTATTTAACTGAGGCAACAACCACACAACATCAATACTATTTAACTGAAGCAACAACCACTCAACATCAATATTATTTAACTAAAGGAACAACCACACAACATCAATACTATTTAACTAAGGCAACAATCACACAACATCAATATTATTTAACTGAAACAGCAACAACACAACATTAATATTATTTAACTAAGGCAACAATCACACAACATCAATATTATTTAACTAAAGCAACAACAACACAACATCAATATTATTTAACTGAAGCAACAACCACACAACATCAATATTATTTAACTAAGGCAACAATCACAAAACATCAATATTATTTAACTAAGGCAACAATCACACAACATCAATATTATTTAACTGAAGCAACAACCACACAACATCAATATTATTTAACTAAAGGAACAACCACACAACATCAATACTATTTAACTAAGGCAACAATCACACAACATCAATATTATTTAACTGAAACAGCAACAACACAACATTAATATTATTTAACTGAGGCAACAACCAAACAACATTAATATTATCTAACTAAAGCAAGAACCACACAACATTAATATTATTTAACTGAAGCAACAACCACACAACGTCAATATTATTTAACTGAAACAACAACCACACAACATCAATATTATTTAACTGAGGCAACAACCAAACAACATTAATATTATCTAACTAAAGCAACAACCACACAACATTAATATTATTTAACTGAAGCAACAACCACACAACGTCAATATTATTTAACTGAGGCAACAATCACACAACATCAATATTATTTAACTAAGGCAACAATCACACAACATCAATATTATTTAACTGAAACAACAACAACACAACATCAATATTATTTAACTAAGGCAACAATCACACAACATCAATATTATTTAACTGAGGTAACAATCACACAACATCAATATTATTTAACTGAAGCAACAACCACACAACATCAATATTATTTAACTGAGGCAACAATCACACAGCATCAATATTATTTAACTAAGGCAACAATCACACAGCATCAATATTATTTAACTAAGACAACAACCACACAACATCAATATTATTTAACTAAGGCAACAATCACACAGCATCAATATTATTTAACTAAGGCAACAATCACACAACATCAATATTATTTAACTAAGACAACAACCACACAACATCAATATTATTTAACTAAGACAACAACCACACATCATCAATATTATTTAACTAAGGCAACAATCACACAACATCAATATTATTTAACTAAGGCAACAATCACACAACATCAATATTATTTAACTAAGGCAACAGCCACATAACATCAATATTATTTAACTGAGGCAACAACCACACAACATCAATATTATTTAACTGAGGCAACAACCACACAATATTAATATTATTTAACTGAGGTAACAGCCACACAACATTAATATTATTTAACTGAAGTAACAACCACACAACATTAATATTATTTAACTGAAACAGCAACAACACAACATTAATATTATTTAACTAAGGCAACAACCACACAACATCAATATTATTTAACTGAGGCAACAACCACACAACATCAATATTATTTAACTGAGGCAACAACCACACAACATCAATATTATTTAACTGAGGCAACAACCACACAATATTATTATTATTTAACTGAGGCAACAACCACACAATATCAATATTATTTAACTGAGGCAACAACCACACAACGTCAATATTATTTAACTGAAACAACAACCACACACCATCAATATTATTTAACTAAGGCAACAACCACACAACATCAAGATTATTTAACTGAGGCAACAACCACACAACATCAATATTATTTAACTGAGGTAACAACCACACAACATTAATATTATTTAACTGAAACAGCAACAAGACAATATTAATATTATTTAACCGAGGCAACAACCACACAATATTAATATTATTTAACTGAAACAATAACAACACAACATCAATATTATTTAACTGAGGAAACAACCACACAACATTAATATTATTTAACTGAGGCAACAACCACACAATATTAATATTATTTAACGGAGACAACAACCACACAATATTAATATTATTTAACTGAGGCAACAACCACACAAAATTAATATTATTTAACGGAGACAACAACCACACAATATTAATATTATTTAACTAAGGCAACAACCACACAACATTAATATTATTTAACGGAGACAACAACCACACAATATTAATATTATTTAACTGAGGCAACAACCACACAATATTAATATTATTTAACTGAGGCAACAACCACACAACATTAATATTATTTAACGGAGACAACAACCACACAATATTAATATTATTTAACTGAGGCAACAACCACACAATATTAATATTATTTCACTGAGGCAACAACCACACAATATTAATATTATTTAACCGAGGCAACAACCACAAATATGAATATTATTTAACTGAGGCAACAACCACACAACATCAATATTATTTGACTGAAACAACAACCACACAACATCAATATTATTAAACTGAAACAACAACCACACACCATCAATATTATTTAACTAAGGCAACAACCACGTAACATTAATATTATTTAACTGAGGCAACAGCCAGACAACATTAATATTATTTAACTAAGGCAACAACCACGTAACATTAATATTATTTAACTGAGGCAACAGCCAGACAACATTAATATAATTTAACTAAGGCAATAACCACACGACATCAATATTATTTTACTGAGACAACACCCACACAACATCAATATTATTTAACTGAAGCAACAACCACACAACATCAATATTATTTAACTGAGGCAACAACCACACAACATCAATATTATTTAACTGAGGCAACAACCACACAACATCAATATTATTTAACTGAAGCAACAACCACACAACATCAATATTATTTAACTGAGGCAAAAACCACACGACATTAATATTATTTAACTAAGACAACAACCACACAACATCAATATTATTTAACTGAAACAACAACCACACAACATCAATATTATTTAACTGAAACAACAACCACACAACATCAATATTATTTAACTGAGACAACAACCACACAACATCAATATTATTTAACTGAGGCAACAACCACACAACATCAATATTATTTAACTGAGACAACAACCACACAACATCAATATTATTTAACTGAGACAACAACCACACACCATCAATATTATTTAACTGAGGCAACAACCACACAACATCAATATTATTTAACTGAAACAACAACCACACAACATCAATATTATTTAACTGAAACAACAACCACACAACATCAATATTATTTAACTGAGGCAACAACCAAACAACATTAATATTATTTAACTGAAACAATAACCACTCAACATCAATATTATTTAACTTAGGCAACAACCACACAACATTAATATTACTAAACTAGGGCAACAACCACATAACATTAATATTATTTAACTGAGGCAACAACCAAACAACATTAATATTATTTAACTGAAACAATAACCACTCAACATCAATATTATTTAACTTAGGCAACAACCACACAACATTATATTATTTAACTGAGGCAACAATCACACAACATTAATATTATTAAACTAGGGCAACAACCACATAACATTAATATTATTTAACTGAGGCAACAGCCATATAACATTAATATTATTTAACTAAGGCAACAACCACACAACATTAATATTATTTAACTAAGGCAACAACCACACAACATCAATATTATTTAACTGAGACAACACCCACACAACATCAATATTATTTAACTAAGACAACAACCACACAACATCAATATTATTTAACCGAGGCAACAACCACACAACATCAATATTATTTAACTGAGACAACAACCACACAACATCAATATTATTTAACTGAGACAACAACCACACAACATCAATATTATTTAACTGAAGCAACAACCACACAACATCAATATTATTTAACTGAAACAACAGCCACACAACATCAATATTATTTAACTGAAGCAACAACCACACAACATCAATATTATTTAACTGCGGTAACAACCACGCAACATTAATATTATTTAACTGAAACAATAACCATTCAACATCAATATTATTTAACTTAGGCAACAGCCACTCAACATTAATATTATTAAACTAGGGCAACAACCACATAACATCAATATTATTTAACTAAAGCAACAACAACACAACATCAATATTATTTAACTTTGGCAACAACCACCCAACATTAATATTATTAAACTAGGGCAACAACCACATAACATCAATATTATTTAACGGAGGCAACAACCACACAACATTAATATTATTTAACTAAGGCAACAACCACACAACATCAATATTATTTAACTGAAGCAACAACCACACAACATCAATATTATTTAACTGAAGCAACAACCACACAACATCAATATTATTTAACTGAAGCAACAACCACACAACATCAATATTATTTAACTGAAGCAACAACCACACAACATCAATATTATTTAACTGAGGCAACAACCACACGACATTAATATTATTTAACTGAAACAACAACCACACACCATCAATATTATTAAACTGAGGCAACAACCACACAACGTCAATATTATTTAACTGAGGCAACAACCAGACAACATTAATATTATTTAACTGAAGCAACAACTACACAACATCAATATTATTTAACTGAGGCAACAACCAGACAACATTAATATTATTTAACTGAAGCAGCAACCACACAACATCAATATTATTTGACTGAGAACTGAGGCAACAACCACACGACATCAATATTATTTGACTGAGAACTGAGGCAACAACCACACAACATCAATATTATTTGACTGAGAACTGAGGCAACAACCACACAACATCAATATTATTTGACTGAGAACTGAGGCAACAACCACACAACATCAATATTATTTGACTGAGAACTGAGGCAACAACCACACAACATCAATATTATTTGACTGAGAAATGAGGCAAAAACCACACGACATCAATATTATTTGACTGAGAACTGAGGCAACAACCACACGACATCAATATTATTTGACTGAGAACTGAGGCAACAACCACACAACATCAATATTATTTGACTGAGAACTGAGGCAACAACCACACGACATTAATATTATTTGACTGAGAACTGAGGCAACAACCACACAACATCAATATTATTTGACTGAGAACTGAGGCAACAACCACACGACATTAATATTATTTAACTGAAACAACAACCACACACCATCAATATTATTAAACTGAGGCAACAGCCACACAACGTCAATATTATTTAACTGAGGCAACAACCACACAACATTAATATTATTTAACTGAAGCAACAACCACACAACGTCAATATTATTTAACTGAGGCAACAACCACACACCATCAATATTATTAAACTGAGGCAACAGCCACACAACATTAATATTATTTAACTGAGGCAACAACCACACAACGTCAATATTATTTAACTGAGGCAACAACCACACAACATTAATATTATTTAACTGAAGCAACAACCACACAACGTCAATATTATTTAACTGAAACAACAACCACACACCATCAATATTATTTAACTGAGGCAACAGCCACACAACATCAATATTATTTAACTGAGGCAACAACCACACAACGTCAATATTATTTAACTGAGGCAACAACCACGCAACATTAATATTATTTAACTGAAGCAACAACCACACAACGTCAATATTATTTAACTGAGGCAACAACCACACACCATCAATATTATTAAACTGAGGCAACAGCCACACAACATTAATATTATTTAACTGAGGCAACAACCACACAACGTCAATATTATTTAACTGAGGCAACAACCACACAACATTAATATTATTTAACTGAAGCAACAACCACACAACGTCAATATTATTTAACTGAGGCAACAACAAAACAACATCAATATTATTTAACTAAAGCAACAACCACACGACATCAATATTATTTAACTGAAGCAACAACAAAACAACATCAATATTATTTAACTGAGGCAACAACCACACAACATCAATATTATTTAACTGAAGCAACAACCACACGACATCAATATTATTTAACTGAAGCAACAACAAAACAACATCAATATTATCTAACTAAAGCAACAACCACACAACATCAATATTATTTAACTAATGCAACAACCACACAACATCAATATTATTTAACTGAAGCAACAACCACACAACATCAATATTATTTAACTGAAGCAACAACCACACAACATCAATATTATTTAACTGAAGCAACAACCACACAACATCAATATTATTTAACTGAAGCAACAACCACACAACATCAATATTATTTAACTGAAGCAACAGCCACACAACATTAATATTATTTAACTGAGGCAACAACCACACGACATCAATATTATTTAACTAATGCAACAACCACACAACAATAATATTATTTAACTGAAGCAACAACCACACAACATCAATATTATTTAACTGAAGCAACAACCACACAACATCAATATTATTTAACTGAAGCAACAACCACACAACATCAATATTATTTAACTGAGGCAACAACCACACGACATCAATATTATTTAACTGAGGCAACAACAAAACAACATCAATATTTGAAAACAGTCAGCTTATGCATTTTATCATGCGACATTTTAACTTATAAATACATGTTGGGGCTTTAACAATGCAACTCGCTAATTTCTAACCAGGAGACCAGGTTTTGAAGGCAATTCAACATGTCTATATCTCATTCAAATATATATATCTTTAGTATTTCGAACAATTGTATACTTTATTTTAACGTCGCAGCGATACACTTATGAAAATCATGTCGACGTCCAGTTGATTAATGGTGGAGGAACCCAGATATATGTCTAGGTAGGACGACTGGCGCACCGCAGGTCGGCATTAAAAGACCTACCCCTAAAATGAAGGTTCTCCCTCACAGAATCCACACAGTAAGGGGCAGAAAAGTTACAAGTCGGCGACTCTAATAGCTCGGCCACGCCTTCCAACCCTCCCGCCAACTTCCCCCGAACATTTGTAGCGCCTACGCACTAGCATAACATTGATACATCTGCTTAAATGACAAGAACTTACTCTACCTATAATGAATTTCATTATTATGTCCATTGAATTTATTACAAAACATAATGGCTTATTCTGAGTTATTGATGCCTTCCGAACACTGAATACATAAGTTGTGGAACTGTGACATAGTCTTTCCATATCATTGCTCAGATTTTCTTGTCTTCCTTTGTAAAATCTTTTCTCAATGTTCTCACGGTAGAGATTTGAAAAATGATGAAAAAAGTCAAGGACATGTCAGAAGTGCAATATAAACATGTTAAAGATAGTCCCTGTCCTTATACAGGGAATTAAAATACACACTTATGTCAAGAGCTATTGAAACAAACATAATGTTGGACACTTGTTTTGGTCGTAAAAAATAAATAATGTTTGTGTTGTTGGTGGTGGTGAGGATGATAAAAATGATGATGTGATCAAATAAGCCCTAATAACAAAACAGTTAATGTCCTTTTTGTGCTTTTAGATAAAGCTTCGATTGTCAGAGAATTGCAGAAAACACTATTCTAAACGGCAAAATTCCCGCTTTTATGTCACACAGTGTCATCTTTTTTGCGAAACAAGTATCATGGCATCATTAAATATTCTATTCAAAGCGCACATTGCTATAGAAAATGGAGCTGTCTGTGGTCAAAAACAGACAGACTGGATATGCAAAATTGTGTGGTTATATTTCCTTTATGTATATGTTATCAGTCAGATGAAGAAACTGCGACTATATTTCTAAACGCACTGTCTAAAATCAACTGACATTAAATACAATGAAAAATGTCGTCATTTCATATGAGCTTTTTAGATAATATCTATGTCAATCAAGACATCTTTTCAGGCGGGACGCATACGTAATTATAAACATCAAAAGAAGTTCGCGGGTGAATTGAGAAATCTCAAATCTATTTAAGATCAAAGGAATTGTGGGAAGCCTCGGCTAAGCGGTTAGAGAGGTCAACATTTTTGTTGTCTCCCTATAACCGAAATGATTTGTGGCCGCTATGAGCAAGAATCTAAGTTAGAGAGGTCTTCAAGCAGACCTGCGGTACATTGTTATATTACCTAAATATATTTGTCCAGGTAGTCACATTTATAGAACAGCTGGGACGTCGTCGCAACGAGGACTAAATTGGCGTCGCGGCATTGACTTTATAGAATTGCAATGCATAAGTCTTAATAAAGTTCTGTTCTGTTCTGTTTTGCTGTTTTTACATGTATTGTAGAACGCAAAGGTTGCGGGATATTTGTATAAATGCCAAATATGAACGCGGTTCGGAAAGGCACGTGTTGGGAACCGCAAGTGTTATGCTTTCTAATTTTCTGTATGGTTGCTTGGCGCATTGTTTGATAGTATTTTATGTTTATTAATACTAATATGACGTATATTTTTATCAATTTCTCCCATATTCAGTTTAATCAAGGAGATAGATCTAAGTTTGAAGCTAGAAAGATTCTGAATCAGCGGTCTTTACGACATAATATTTAGATGAAACCATGATAACTTATACATTATTAATATGTGTTGAAAACATCAGCCATTGTTGATTGTTATTTAAGGATTCACATAATCTGTAGATAAGAAAATGCAACATAGACACAGTATTTATACCGAGGTTACTGAATAGCAGCATTAATTGTAAACACCTGGGTAAAGGTATAGTCTAGGATCTGGAAGACTACTAGTCTGAAAGAAATTATTGTTCAAAACACAAACTTTAAAAATAGAAATTCCTTGTGAACTGAAACTATTACACGTTCTCAACGTTCACAATTTTTGCAACATTAACCATTTCATATATAGACGACGTGCCCTTACAATGATACAAACGTTAAAAGGAGCTGATATTGCAATACAGATTCGTCTATATTGAGCACTTTATTTTAATAAAATAAGTGAGCAGTTCTGAAATATTGGTAGAGGTTTCATTTTGTATGCACACATCTCTGAAACTTAAATTGTTAATGGTTACCCTGTTGACTCATAAATAAAAGTCGTTCTGTTATTTCATATTTCAAATTTGTTTCCTTATTGTTTAGAATAAAGACGCAAATGTAACCATGGTCTTTATTAACAAATGTTTGACCAGCATGTCTCACGCTGAAATAAGTTTACTTTTGTGTTAATCGACCGAATACTTTTGCAAAGAAATATACATAAACTCAAGACATTCTGCACGGCCGTGATTACCCATGCTTAACAGACATAAAAGAACTAAACATTCTTTCAAAAGCCAGAGCGTTTGCACAATTATATCCGCTGTATGGATTCATAACAAGACTGAAAAGGATCTACACCGCTCGGATAAAGAATGTATTTATCGCTCGCTACACCTGTTTGTACACGTTCAAACATATCGTAGTCTATTATCTAAAACATGAATAAGGTTGGTCACGTGACTACGATGAATAATCGATAGTTAAAATAATTGACAATACAACGACCCGGTAAGCGACCCACTTACCAGGCTTATATATGTACATGTACACCATAGCGACCCTGCAGTAACTGGGAATACAGTGAATCTTGTGTATTGACTGAGCGCGTCACATTTATAGTATATACATCTAGACGGTATGCTGATCTAGATCGTTCGCTCTTACCACCCCCAACCCCACTTCTATTCGGTGCACTGTATGTAATGTACCAGATAGAAGGTACCTTGATCTCTATACGGTCGTTGGCCGCTCTACTAGCGTGGGCTTTTTTGGGGGAAATCTGTTTTACATGAGAGGTGAAAAGGGCATCTAGACAACATTAAACAAAGCATAAAGATTTTTTATCATGAAACAGTTACTGCACTGTTAACATGGTTGATTATTTAATTCGTTGGAAGCATTTTGTTGTAGTTATTTTACCCTTTTACATTGTGAGATTTGGCGAGTGGGGTGTGAATTCCCCACTTGTAGAGCTTCTTTTTGATCTGATATAATCGGAACTTCACACAATCTTGTGAAGCCATCCTGCCTCCGTTTTTCAGTGTTTTTGGTATAGAAAATCTACAGTTACACAGAATACCACTTGACATCGTAGTAAAGAATATTTAGACTTAAGTACTGCCCTGTTATTAAAGACGGAAAAGATGTTTTAACTTTAAAGTCAGCATCAACTGAAGGATGCAGGAAATATTTAAATAGTCGATACCGATGTTTAATTAAATAAGACAACATTTTGAGAAAAAACAATAGTTTACCAACGCAGCTAGCTGACACTAGTGGCAGAAGTAGTTTTCAATTAACATAAACGTTCTTGGGTTAACGCCCAGCTGAAAAGTGCCATAGATTTACAATAAACCTGAGGTGTCGCTTTAAATCAGTAAACATAATCTAACTAGAGCTGTTCAAGAAATGTTTAGCCTGATGGCTAAAAAATTATTTGATATTTTAAATGCATCCACATTTTCTGCTGATATTTAGCAAAGACAAAGTCATGAATCTTAAAATGTAAGTACCTTTTCGTTCAGTTATTTGTACGCGCAAATTAAAATCAATTAACAACATCGTTGACAATTAAGATGATTTCTAAATTATACACACAGTTTGCAGTAGCTTTAATTCCCAAATCATAAACATAATTCACAATTACCGTATTCCTTCGCCATACATATCGGTAACAATTACCTTGTAAACTGTATAAACCATTACACATACTTTCACAATATATGCAGCGTTTACAATTACACCCATTTCCTAATTCTAAACCTAGCTTACAGTAATATGATTCCCACGTTGTTGTTTTTACAAACATATACTTTACAATTTCTTTTATTCCCAAATTAAATGTAACGTTGATTAATTGGTTTTAGTGCTTTAACCGCCTAATTATATAAATCGATTAAACTTATTTATTAAAATTGTTTGTGTCCGTTCAACTGAAACTGCAATGAATATTTATGTATTGCTGTAAACTATGTTATTGAATTATTAATCGGATCTCGTATCTCTCATTGTGTGCCCTATATAGGTGAGAGAACCTTTGGAATCTCCATCGCCTGAAGAATGGTATTGTACAGTTTGTATAACCTGGGATATATACTGCATTTCTTCCATCGCCTGAAGCATGGTATTGTACAGTCTGTATAACCTAGGTTATATACGGCATTTCCTCTACTGCCTGAAGTATGGCATTGTACAGTCTGTATAACCTGGAATATATACTGCATTTCCTCTACTGCCTGAAGTATGGCATTGTACAGTCTGTATAACCTGGGATATATACTGCATTTCCTACACTGCCTGAAGTATGGCATTGTACAGTCTGTATAACCTAGGATATATACTGCATTTCCTACACTGCCTGAAGTATGGCATTGTACAGTCTGTATAACCTAGGATATATACTGCATTTCCTACACTGCCTGAAGTATGGCATTGTACAGTCTGTATAACCTAGGATATATACTGCATTTCCTCTACCGCCTGAAGTATGGCATTGTACAGTCTGTATAACCTAGGATATATACTGCATTTCCTCTACTGCCTGAAGTATGGTATTGTACAGTCTGTATAACCTGGGATATATATTGCATTTCCTCCATTGCCTGAAGTATGGCATTGTACAGTCTGTATAACCTGGGATATATACTGCATTTCCTCCATTGCCTGAAGTATGGCATTGTACAGTCTGTATAACCTGGGATATATACTGCATTTCCTCCATTGCCTGAAGTATGGCATTGTACAGTCTGTATAACCTAGGATATATACTGCATTTCCTCCATTGCCTAAATTATTGCATTGTACAGTCTGTATAACCTGGGATATATTCTGCATTTCCTCCACTGCCTAAAGTATGGCATTGTACAATCTGTATAACCTGAGATATATACTGCATTTCCTCCATTGCCTGAAGAATGGCATTGTACAGTCTGTATAACCTAGGATATATACTGCATTTCCTCCACTGCCTGAAGTATGGCATTGTACAGTTTGTATAACCTGGGATATATTCTGCATTTCCTCCACTGCCTGAAGTATGGCATTGTACAGTCTGTATAACCTGAGATATATACTGCATTTCTTCCACTGCCTGAAGTATGGCATTGTACAGTCTGTATAACCTAGGATATATACTGCATTTCCTACACTGCCTGAAGTATGGCATTGTACAGTCTGTATAACCTGGGATATATACAGCATTTCTTCCACTGCCTGAAGTATGGCATTGTACAGTCTGTATAACCTGGGAAATATAATGCATTTCTTTCACTGCCTGAAGTATGGCATTGTACAGTTTGTATAACCTGGGATATATACTGCATTTCTTCCATCGCCTGAAGCATGGTATTGTACAGTCTGTATAACCTGGGATATATACTGCATTTCCTACACTGCCTGAAGTATGGCATTGTACAGTCTGTATAACCTAGGATATATACTGCATTTCCTACACTGCCTGAAGTATGGCATTGTACAGTCTGTATAACCTAGGATATATACTGCATTTCCTCTACTGCCTGAAGTATGGCATTGTACAGTCTGTATAACCTAGGATATATACTGCATTTCCTCTACTGCCTGAAGTATGGTATTGTACAGTCTGTATAACCTGAGATATATATTGCATTTCCTCCATTGCCTGAAGTATGGCATTGTACAGTCTGTATAACCTGGGATATATACTGCATTTCCTCCATTGCCTGAAGTATGGCATTGTACAGTCTGTATAACCTGGGATATATACTGCATTTCCTCCATTGCCTGAAGTATGGCATTGTACAGCTGTATAACCTAGGATATATACTGCATTTTCTCCATTGCCTAAAGTATTGCATTGTACAGTCTGTATAACCTGGGATATATTCTGCATTTCCTCCACTGCCTAAAGTATGGCATTGTACAGTCTGTATAACCTGAGATATATACTGCATTTCTTCCACTGCCTGAAGTATGGCATTGTACAGTCTGTATAACCTGGGATATATACTGCATTTCCTCCACTGGCTGAAGTATGGCATTGTACAGTCTGTATACCCTGGGATATATTCTGCATTTCCTCCACTGCCTGAAGTATGGCATTGTACAGTTTGTATAACCTGGGATATATTCTGCATTTCCTCCACTGCCTGAAGTATGGCATTGTACAGTCTGTATAACCTGAGATATATACTGCATTTCTTCCACTGCCTGAAGTATGGCATTGTACAGTCTGTATAACCTGGGATATATACTGCATTTCCTACACTGCCTGAAGTATGGCATTGTACAGTCTGTATAACCTGGGATATATACAGCATTTCTTCCACTGCCTGAAGTATGGCATTGTACAGTCTGTATAACCTGGGATATATACTGCATTTCCTCCATCGCCTGAAGAATGGTATTGTACAGTTTGTATAACCTGGGATATATACTGCATTTCCTCCATCGCCTGAAGAATGGTATTGTACAGTCTGTATAACGTGGGATATATTATGCATTTCTTCCATTGCTTGAAGTATGGTATTGTACAGTCTGTATAACGTGGGATATATTATGCATTTCTTCCATCGCCTGAAGTATGGTATTGTACAGTCTGTATAACCTGGGATATATACTGCATTTCTTCCACTGCCTGAAGTATGGTATTGTACAGTCTGTATAACCTGGGATATATACTGCATTTCTTCCATCACCTGAAGTATGGCATTGTACAGTCTGTATAACCTGGGATATATACTGCATTTCTTCCATCGCCTGAAGTATGGTATTGTACAGTCTGTATAACCTGGGATATATACTGTATTTCTTCCACTGCCTGAAGTATTGCATTGTACAGTCCGTATAACCTGGGATATAAACTGCATTTCTTCCACTGCCTGAAGTATGGCATTGTACAGTCTGTATAACCTGGGATATATACTGCATTTCTTCCATCTCCTGAAGTATGGTATTGTACAGTCTGTATAACCTGGGATATATACTGCATTTCTTCCATCGCCTGAAGCATGGCATTGTACAGTCTGTATAACCTGGGATATATACTGCATTTCTTCCATCGCCTGAAGTATGGTATTGTACAGTCTGTATAACCTGGGATATATACTGCATTTCTTCCATCGCCTGAAGTATGGTATTGTACAGTCTGTATAACCTGGGATATATACTGCATTTCTTCCACTGCCTGAAGTATTGCATTGTACAGTCTGTATAACCTGGGATATATACTGCATTTCCTCCATTGCCTGAAGTATGGTATTGTACAGTCTGTATAACCTGGGATATATACTGTATTTCTTCAATTGCCTGGTGTATGGCATTGTACAGTCTGTATAACCTGGGATATATACTGCATTTTCTCCACTGCCTGAAGTATGGCATTGAACAGTCTGTATAACCTGTGATATATACTGCATTTCCTCCACTGCCTGAAGTATGGTATTGTACAGTCTGTATAACCTGGGATTTATACTGCATTTCCTCCACTGCCTGAAGTATGGCATTGTACAGTCTGTATAACCTGGGATATATACTGCATTTCCTCCACTGCCTGAAGTATGGCATTGTACAGTCTGTATAACCTGGGATATATACTGTGTTTCCTCCACTGCCTGAAGTATGACATTGTACAGTCTGTGTAACCTGGGATATATACTGCATTTCCTCCACTGCCTGAAGTATGGTATTGTACAATCTGTATAACCTGGGATATATACTGCATTTCCTCCATTGGCTGAAGTATGGCATTGTACAGTCTGTATAACCTGGGATATATACTGCATTTCCCCCATTGGCTGAAGTATGGCATTGTACAGTCTGTATAACCTGGGATATATTCTGCATTTCCTTCAGTGGCTGAAGTATGGCATTGTACAGTCTGTATAACCTGGGATATATACTGCATTTCCTCCACTGCCTGAAGTATGGCATTGTACAGTCTGTATAACCTGGGATATATACTGCATCTTGGCTTTACATTTAACATTTTTAAACAACCGGCGGCAATTTATTATTTTTATTCCAGGACCACGCTTGTCTAACAATTAATCCTTGCCGTAAACGGGAAAATTTCTTCCGGATCCTTGATGTTTTTAATCGCTGCTTTCAGATTTTCCCCAAAGTTTGATGCCTTATTTTGTGTTTAAAAAGTTACATATTTATAATTCCGTCAGTACGTTTTGGCAATGCCGTTTTTTTTATTTGCTTGTAATACGGCATTTCTGTACAATTCAAATTTATATGTTTTCTTTAGTCTTTATGAACTATTTGGATGTCGCTTTAATCTATTTAACATACGGCAGATAAGTTGTTGCACCTACTGTTATATTGTTTGGAAAAGTATTTTCGTTCATACATTTACTTCTGTTGCAGGTGCCTACAGTTGATCCAACGTGACTGGATATTTTATTTACACGTTTTTTTTTTTGTGAGACTTCCAGGAGGTGCGAGGTTGGAGCTACATCAAAGCACACCAGTCGATTCCTTTGTCGGCTGACCTGCAAAGGCGTTAACCCATGGTTTTACACTCTTTGTGCAATGTCTTTTATGCTCTTGCTTGTTTTACATGTTACGTAAGTGTCATATATTCGTTTGCAGGATATGACTACATATACCACCAATTTATTTTCCTTAATCATACATGACACGAAGCAGGCGATAAAGAGAAGTGTCCGTGATATTAATTACGCCTTTGTGTCTTCCTTAGCGAACAATATGCAAAAGATGTTCAAGATTATTAATGAGATTGATTTATTTAGGAAAATGTCGGCATCAGATACACTGTTATCACGGAAACGATTCAATTTTGTTTGCCCCAAACATAGCGAAAGCAAACTCTAATTTTAAACGCGAAAGTTTGATTTCCACTTCTTGTACTGTCGTTTGGTCCGATCATTGTGTATAGAGGAAACATGTCAAACTTCTGGATTTCATATATCGATCTGTCAACGCTTGGATGTGTAAGACGTAGGCATATCGATCTGTCAACGCTTGGATGTGTAAGACGTAGGCATATCGATCTGTCAACGCTTAAATGTGTAAGACGTAGGCATACATGATCTGAACAATACTACACTCGACACAATGTATTGAAAACATTCTTTTGAATTTGTTAACATGTCTTCGTCTTTACGATTCTATAACACATATTAAAGGTTTTATCCAACAGTTAGGACCATTTTTGTTCTCTCTAATAACCAATTAAGTCATTGTTACCTGAAAGGGTTCGGCAAAATGCTGTTCACTGATGCACTAGATATGTGTAAAGAGGGAAACATAATTCCTAACTCGTCATTGCAGACCGACATTTCTAATCTGAACCACGCTGCAGAGATAGCTATTTTTAAACTAAGAAAACCACGGAACTACTTATTGTTAAGATCATACTATACTGTCATCAGAGTAATCCGCTCTTACCTTGAAATCTATTTTTAGCGTTATCGCGCTTTTAATAGAGTTGGAAAGAACGAACATTGAGAGCGTTTGTTTTCGTGATTGGTACTGTCTGATACTATAGTTCAAAATCATCTTTATTTTAGACTAAAGCAAGAGTTTATGCAGAAATAATGCCCGAAATTCCCTTAAGCAATTATTACTTGTTGTTACGTGTATTTAAGCAAACTGTCGGATATCACCTGTAAGTGTGATGTTGAATTAAAAACGCCGCAAAGATTGATTTAAAATAAAAAAGACATATACCCGAAATAGGTAAAATAATACCATTTTGGATATAATCAATACCAATTTTTACCTACAATAGATTTCAATCTACAGCTGTTTTACTAAAGAACAATGTCTTTTCATTCCATGGCCATTTCCTAAAGAAAAACAGGCTTGTATTCACCAACCATTCTTAACCCCAAGTCATGACTTAACCTCAGGTCATGACTTAACCTCAAGTTTCTACTGTCATTGCAACAGAAGTAAATCTTTCTTTCTCAATTAAATAATACCATAATCTCTAAACAATTCAGTTAAAGCATCAGGCAACATTTCAGACATGTATACTTGTATATTCTCAAGATATTGTGTCCTGACTTCTATTACTTTTTCAATGTTTACCTAAGAACGTTTGGTAAATAAGGTCCTTAGTTTGACATTAATATGACTTTCATAAGTTAAATAGGAATATATATGGTGATTTAATGAAAATCTAACTATTTAATGAAAACACCCATTTTGTTTGGCAATACTGATTTATTTGCTAGATTTCATTAAATTATGTTCTACTTTAAAATTCCTCGGTGATTTTTATTTATAACTTTTGGTGGCTTATGTAATAAAACATGATTTAAAATATTTTTTTCTGAATTATTTGAAAGACATATAAAGCTGCCCTGAACGAAACAGGCGTGTTGGTATAGACTGTGTTTATATTTTAAAAGGCTTAAAGGCAAATTTAAAGCAAATATAAAGACATAAGCACTCAGTTGTGTCTGATGTATGTTTAAAAATTCTTAATCTGTAATGCCCTTCCCAAATACCACATTTCGAAGGTGTTCATGCGTGTATTTTGAGAACAACTTAAAATAAGCTTTTAAAATACTCTTCTCATAAAATTGTTGATAGGTCTGTAAAATAAGTGTCTTGTGTTTTATCGCATTAGATAACAAATACATTTCTCATAGCAATTGCGGTGTTTATATCAGTTCATATAATCGCATTGTCACTTATCTTCCGGGAACATGAGTGAAATCAATTATAAACACTCTTCCTTCTTCCTGTTTGTAATATTTGTAACAATATGAGTGGTTCAGATTTTGTTCCGGGTTAGATTCCGCTTCGTTGAATATCTCATAACATATATTTATCTTTCCTTATTATCTGTAGTTTCGTATGTCGGTGTATTCCCTTCCATTTGTCGGTTGATTTGATTACACCCAAGAAGTTCGAATTGTGCTGTTATTCATGCTTGTTGAACGATAAAACAGATTTTGCACATTCACACATCACATAGGAACGAACTAGATTTGAACGAAGTTATAGTGATTCTGGTTTAGTGTTTAATATGTTCATACCATAATAGTGATATCTCAAAAATAAAGTCTGGAAAGTGATCAAAAGTAGAATAAAGAACTTGTTTTGACTTTATTACAATTAAATCGTGTGAAACAGGTCAACAATGTCAATTGTCATGTATGATCTCATCTCTAATCACGTTATCTTCGAGACGGCATAAATCTTATATTCTTGATACTAGATCAGTGGGTATCATAACAAAATTTTAAAAATATAGCCCAAATTAAACAACAATAACAACAACAACCTTGCAATGGCTAAGCATTGCCTCAATCCAAGACGATTAATGTCATGGGACTGCCGTTGTACTTTTCTCCCAAATAGATATATTATTTCCATTCTTTGATCCGTGTGCATGAAGTGCATATGTTTGACATTATGTCTTCTTTTCAGCCTCTTTAAAACTATTTAGCTGTAAGAAAATCAATAGTTTACTTTGCTGTTGGCATATTGTATAATTATATTTATTAAACATGTTTCTAAGATCTGCATCTTTGTCATTTTTAATTATTATGCATCCTACAATGTGAGAATTCATTTTCTGAGATAAAAAAAATCAATAGTAGATAAATATACAAATGGATACATAAATAAGATTTCTTTTCGGTCGGCAAGATTATAGCAAGTCACCATAAGCTCATAAGCTACACTAGGCTTTTAACGTAGAAATTTCTGTAATGGCTATTTAGTTAACAATTGGTAAAATGAATAATTTTGTAAAAGATGAAATTTAAAAAAGTCACCATCAAGTTATACTTTGACTGCTTTCATATGACAAAATCTTTATCACAAAGTCGTCAATATAATAACGCCATGATTTGTATATGGACTATATCACAAATTATTTTCATATTTGCTTTATTCGATTTTCAGTTTTCTTTCAAATCAATCTTCTGTCTTAACTTTATAGTTTTGTTGATTGTTTCTCGGTGTTAAAAAATAACTTCCATTGTTTACAATTAGTCTCACTTTGGTATATGACACATTTATGTAGAATGTGTATCTCAGAAGACACCAGTCAGAATGTGTTTTGCTGGGGCCCTTCACCCGGTCCATTTTGCCCCAAGGGTCAACTACTGGTTATTTATTAAAATTCCCAGTCATATAGCTTCCAGTGACATTTGTTTTATATAACATAAATACGTTTGTACTTTCTTCGAGTGTTGGTTCAGTTGTTAAAAACCAAAATATTTGAATTCGTACATGCCTGTGACATACTTGCTTATCTCGTTCGTGAAGATAAGCATTAAACATTATATTATGTTTTAAAAAGTTATAGGGCGTTGGCGAAGCTCAAATGAACATAAACAACGGATAGTGTGTATAAAATTGATTTATGAACAAATTATACATTTTCACAAAATCAATAATGTTTGATATCACTTCAATACTTTTATTTCATTTATTTTATTACACTTATAAACATATTACTTATTTATAAACATTTATAAAGATAAAACAGGTAAAATGTTGTTTTGATATTCATCCTGACATTGTGCCCCCTTGTGCCAAAAAACAAACAAACTGTAAGTAGGCCTACAATGAGGCAAGACAACTTTGATAAGAAATACATGAATATAAACCAACCCAAGCAAGCAATATCACCAATCGTTTTTCATTATAGTTGTTTTGTCTCTTATGATATACTTTCAAATGCTAACGCATATTCAGTTCTTATTGTAAAACGGCTCGTTTCTAGCAATCCCATTTAACACCATTTACCGTATTGTGCCTTTTACAGTCCGTAGGGCGTAACAGTCGAGAGAGCATGTGGGCACTTTGAAAGAGTCCAAAAATAGTCCCCTACATCATGCCTGTGTTAAATGCATTTACATGTACAATTCACCTATAAGTTGGAGCTTTTAAAACACTTAGCACAACAGACACACCCTAAGTACTCTACAAGAATCGCATAAAATGCATTGAAGGTCATGTCAAGTTGACCTGTACATGAGAGAAAATCAAAGACGCGTTTAGTAAGGAACTACAGTAAATATAGTAAATATTAGCACTCGAAACTTAGCAGTGTTGACTGCCGCCCCACTAAATCTATAGTTGTGTAAATCGCATATTGCTTGATAGGAATTTTAAACATCTTGAGCTATAAAGAGAATAGTTTTAAGTAAAGTAGTCATATTCTTTTGACATTTATGAGTAAATAATGCATATGCACTATATCTTACGTTTAAGCACTACTTTTAACAGCATATCAACTGAAGTTAAACTAGGGATGTAAATCGAATCCTAAAACGATATTCGAATATTCGTTAAGATCTTTCGGATCTCACCCGAATATTCGGAACGAATTTATATAAGAGTGGCACATAACAAGTTAATTAGTCATAACGTTTTGTTTGTTCTTTAATTGTATTCTTTTCTTGCGAAACTTGAAAATAAGTCTTATTTAGTTTTATGCATAAGCGGCTGTAGATGTGTGATTTTAGCATGCATTTAATTTTAAAACGACGATTTATTCTTTGAAATACAAATGGCAATATTATCCTGTTTATAGTGAAGGACCAGAAGTTTCCTCGGTCTTTGGTAATTTGAAGAATGCGATCAATTAAGAATACTAGTTAATACTAGAATACTAGTAAATACTAGACAATTTCATTGAGCCTTAAGAATTAGTATGAACATTTAACCTTCTATGACAAAACGATACAGTAGCCAACCAACGTTAAGACGACATGCAAAGCCCCGTATAATTTATGCATTATTAATTGGTCCCATTAAAATTGTCTTTTTGTTACACGTTGTACTTCGTATAATAATATTTACACTGTTAAGACATGTTGCCTAAACAATGACTTTTTCTATATTAACATATGACTTGTTAAATTAAAGCGTCTACTTAAGCCCATTATAATGTTAACCCATCGCTTTACTAAGAAAGTATACTGAAGGAAAAAGTTTAGCAAGGGTTGACTCCAAGGGAACTTTGTGACCCGCGGAGGATCATCCGTTTTGCTGTGCACATACTGCACGGGATTTTCGTGAAAGTTAAATTTCACGCTAACATAATGGTGTAGTTTAAAAAAAAGGGGGGAGGGGGAGTGGTGAGGTTGGGGGGGGGGGGGGGGGGTCATGTTGTCAATTGATGGGCACACAATTGGTCAATACGAAAACGTTTTATTAAATTATGAAGTATAGCGGCAAAAGTAGAAAGAAAGTACAGGTAAAGTTTGTTTGTCAGTGATCTAGTAGTGTTTTTCAAAAATAAATAAATAAAAATAGTTCTGGTGGACTTTTATCAAAAAGCAAAGCTTTATATAATGTATTGCATTTGATACACGCAATACGAATCTGGGTAGAGCCAGTCTTACGTAATTTGTGTAGCTGATTGTTTCAGCATTGAACTGACATGTATGTTTATTGTACGCGGGCAACAATTTCCAAAACTTTGTGCTTGATGTGGTGGTCTAGGTGTTGGGAGTGTGGGCGGAGAAGGGGCATTGCGAGGTAAAGGGATTTCATGCTGTTAACCCGATGGCAATTGGTTGTCAGAGGACATGGCCACTGCCCCTAGAGCGAGCGCAATCATATATCGCCAGCGTTGGAGACTTAACAATCAGCTAAAGAAATACCCCTTTAATTTGTCTACAGACTTAACACACGTGAATAAGAAAGATAAAATATTCGAATCCAAATATCTCTATTCGACTCGATATTATATATATTCGTTAACACCCTTAATTTAAACGGTATATAAAGAGTGTAAAGTATTATGAACCTACCGCCCGAGCGTGAGGTAACACTCATGCGTTATTTTTTGGTAACTCACTAGTTAGTTATCGTGGTGTGACGTCATTGTCGTAGTGTGACGTCATTAAGTATGTGTGGTGTATATGCCATATCCGATCACTTTGTTGTCGCCGTTTTATGCATTTTGATGGATAATTTCATTTTAATTAACAAATAGATAACATTTTAGTCATGTTACAAACGAATATTTTACCTTTGTGTGAAAAATGGTCGAAAAAAGGCTGGAACTATCCTTTGTGCGGATTCTTCCAAACCGAATTACACATGTCAAGGCCGACTGTTCATACTATAAAAAGATTATGCATTGTAAACAAAGCAGCTGGTGTTTTGGTTATGTGATAAATAGAATCTAATATTCGGCAGAGCCTCGTTTCGTATCGTTTCATTCAACTCGTTTAATATTTTCAGTACCTTATGACCACTCATATCAGATCCTCTATTTACAGAACTTATCTCTATCATATATTTTAATCAAACTTAAGAATATGCCCTCTAAGCTTATTATATTTTACGCCCTTTTTTACCAATTTATATCCACCCAAATTATTCAACAACTACAATGACAAAGGGATATGATGTACTATCAAACTGCTTCTAACTTGACGGCTAGTTAATCTTTTGACAATATAAATATATCTTCATAATTTTCAAAATCAAACCATGTTAATTATATGATAAACTATGCTGCACTTATAGTTAATGCCTTTAATAGTTAAGTACTGTGCAAGTACTTGAGACATACATATGCTACATATATATGTATATATATATATATATATTGGTGTGAGATTCTTTGCCTGCAGACTTTAATACTACTTCCGTCTTTAATGGACGATGCCAATTTAGTTGAAAAAGCTATAATATTTCAAGATGTATGCATGTTCTCTCTCTCCTTCATTCTCTTTCTATCTCTCTCTTTCTTGCTCTCTCTCTCTCTCCCCCTCTCTCTCTCTCTCTCTTTCTTGCTCTCTCTCTCTCTCTCTCTCTCTCTCTCTTTCTCTCCCTCTCTATCTCTCTTTCTCTTGCTTTCTCTCTCTCTCTGTCTCATTCTGGCATTTATATGGTAATTAATTAGCATATCAACATATTATATTTGATAAAGAGGATCGCCCCTCTCCCAGTGCTCGATCCTCTCCCCGCTACTATTCTCGCCTATGCTAAATGATCTGCCTGAGACTGAGACTGTCAGAGGAACGGAGCTAGTAGTTAGCAGTTTGCAGATTATTCTGGAACATGGCTGGCTGGCAAATATCTAAAGACGCTTCAACAAAAAAGACACCCCAAAGCGGACTTGATGCCATCTGGGGCTGGTCACATAAAAGATGTTTTAAAATATTACAAGATAAATCTGCAACAAACCTACAGCTAGCTTGGACGTATATGTAAGGAAAAGATATATATCTAACATCATCAAAAGGTGCCAGTCAGACCTGAACATGCTGAGAATGCTAAAGGGGACGGATTATGGGTCAAACAAAGTGTTTTCCTTTTGTAAAGGTCCTTTATACGTCAAAAATTGAATATGGGTGTCAAATCTACGCTAGTGCACCAAAACACATGTGCATAAAATTATATTGCCTACAGAACAAGGCCCTCAGAATAGTCTTTGGTACCCTTATAAACGTCCCGGGCAACATTTTGGAACAATAAGCTGGAATGCCCCCACCCTAAAACTCAGGAGGGAGGAGCAGCAAGGCAGATTCTGGGTCAGAACCCGGGCAAGACAAATATATCCGGAGAACAAAATCCTCGGCACCGGTTACTATCTCTACAACCAACAGCTAAATCTATAAAGCAGACAAAACCCAATGCAGCTACCGTTTCAGACCGAGCAGAGGAGTACGGTGTCCGGGGCCGCATTGGAAATGGGCCCTTGAGAGGTTGAGCCATGGTTGCTGTCTGAACCGGATATTACCCTACAAACCAATCAGACGCAATTTATAGACACAAATTAGTCAGGTTGCTTAAAATATATACAGATGAAAGCATAAATCAAGCCACTGGCATTGTGGCTTCTGTGTTTGTCATCCACAGCCAAAATTTTCAAGCAGCTAGATAGAATTCATAATAAGACATCTTTATGGCAGAATTAAACGCCATAATGCTTGATTCATGCTAGATACTAAGGTAACACGCATACAAATCTGTAATTTTTTTCGGATTTTCTGACCCCACTAACAGCAATTAAATTTCACAATAGCAGATCTAGACCCAACCTCTTAAATAAAATTAAAATACTTATTCACCAGTGCAAGAGAAGAGCCACAAGGTCAGAATTACATGGTGTCCAGTACATGTGGGAATTTCCGGCAACGAGAGCGCCGATGCGGCGGCCAAAGAGGACATCAATCTCTCAAATGTGACTCAATGTCTCCGTCTATCCACATCTGAAGCATCTTAAATAAGTAAAGCACAGCTGTCACAGAAATGGGAAAATAAAACAACAATAGAAAATACAGTACTTAATAATGTAAGACCCGTACCTACTCTTAATTTACCCTATATGTACTCAGACAGTTTAAGATTAGATAAAAGTATTATTAGGTTAGCTCAGGACTATATATATATATATATATATATATATATATATATATAACTTGAATCCTACCTGCCCTACCCAACATATACCAAAATTTGAAAAGGCACGGGTCAAAGGGACAAAGGTATTCACATGTAGGCCAAATGTAAAACAAACCTGTGATGGGCCAATAAACAATACGAGCAAATCCAACAGTTACCGCCTTTGAATTGTAACCAAGGCATTTTTATTCCAAACAGGACTTGTCATTGAATATTTATAAATATTGGAATTAAACAGCTGCAAAACCCTTTATACACTTCCCTCGTCTCCTCTGCGCGGTCTGAGAGGTTGCTTCAAAGGGTAAAGTTTGTTTAATAGTTTGAGCTAATATGCAGAGGTAGTATCCGGTGCCGAGGCTTTTGGTTCACCAGATATGTTCTAGCCCAGAATCTGACATGCTGCTCCACTCGCCTGGGTTTCAAGGGAGACATTCCTGCTTCTTGATCTAAAATATTGCCCTGGACGTTGTTAAGGGTAGCCAAATGGCATTTTACCTTCATACGATTAGTATTCTTTTTTATATCCATGTTTGCAAATATATTGTTTTGCATAATTATGCTATACTGTCATGTGATGTTTTAAAGCAGAACTGCTGACATTTTCATCTTTTTTACGAGTACGAGTTCTCGGTTTATACCGTTTTATAAACCATTCATCAAATATTTTAAGGCATAAAATAATAAAAATAAAACCAGAGGTATTTAACACAGATACAATATAATAGTTGTTTTTTGTGTGATTTTCGAATTCTTTCTTTGTGCAATTCAGCTTACCACAAACATAATTTATCCATCCATTACTGGCGATCGTCGAGGTTCTATCCCTACCTGTCATAATAGTTCAAATAGTTTACTGCATACAAGTAATGATTCATTGGTTTATTCTATATTTACCGGGTTATATGTTAAGTTATGTATAGGCAGTGACTTCACTTTACTGCACTTATCTGTTAAGGGAAGTTATGACACATTAAGTTTACAACATATTGATAACATTCAATGTTATATATGGTTCATGTTCATGTTACCACGTGAATAAGGGATGGTAAAAAACCATCCAAAATACACATTTAGGAACACTTATATAGCTAGATCAATATCGAGTGGACGTTATTGGTCTTAGTTGTTGAATGTTTAACGCAAACTATTAGTGTAAAAATTACATACGGTCCTATTAGAATTGCAACATAAAGTATAAATAAAATTACACTAGACATTGGGACACACATGCTAGTAACAAAGCTGTCCACTTAAAGCAAGAAAACTTCCTGTTGGCAAGGTTTCAACAAGGGAGACGGAAACCGCAAAAAATAGAACAAGACACATTTATCTTTTAAGTCTACACCATTTTGTTAACGTTTTATAAAGAAAGCAAGCCAGCCAGTTAACGTCTGTTAATATAACTAGTTTTCGTTCTGACAAATTAAGTATTTGCCTTTTGTTGACATAACCATTACATTTTGTTTAATCATATCATATGTAATATAATATATAACTTTCCTTTTGCTTATATTTTTACCGGAGCAAGATCCGATGTACATACTTGACATAGGAAAAGTACACACATGGCATATACTGTCTATTATGACTGCGTTCTTTCTGCGTCGGTGTATTTGAAATATAACCCTGAAGCTGAAACAAGAAAATAACTTTTAATAAATGTTAAAATTCGAAATGCCATCTTATTGTACACACTCAATACAGGAAACATTCTGCCATTACCACTGATGTTAACATTGAAAATGCGTTCATTCATTTTTTTTCGTCCCTACACTCGCACTTTATGAAACATTTATTATAGATACTGTAATACTCTTTCTTGCCGTAATTCTTAACTGCAATTTAAACCCAATTAGGACAAGAAATGTAATGAATGTGAAACATTAAATGCGGCGCGAAGATGGAACAGTTGAAAATAATTAAGCAAGGGAAGAGTACGTAACAAAAACAAATTTGGAACGTTATGTTTTAATGTTTTAATCACTTTATTTAATTTATATCCCATAGATCAAAGCGAATGGTTTAAATACAAATTAAAAAGCAACAAGCAAAACTTAAAAAATCCATTTGCGCGTACCTGTTTACTGCAGGTATGCTATAAGTTTACATAAATGTTAATCTTAATTCAGATTTTGCCGTGAACACAAATTAACTGAATTATTTAGAATAATAATTTCTAGTATTTTCCGGGTATGCTACAAATATACATCATGTTAACACCCAATATTAGTTTCATGTACGAACACCGACGGGTGCACATTACAGGGCGTACGTCGAGATTTCGTCACTCTCGTGTCCTAAATAATGAAAGAAGTTGACAATAATCTCTTGCTTTCAGTCATGCTTGCGTATATTAAAAAAAAGCAAACGAAACAACAACGATGTCGCCTTTCGAAATATGTACTATTGAAAAAAGGTTCTGAATTCCTGCAAAATAAACTAACTTTCCCCCTGTGCATATTTTTACTGAGCATTCTTTAGAAAGGTCCCTGCAAATAACAATCAGTTTCAATGTTGGCAGGCTTCAGTCAGATACATGGAAGATAACACAGTACCAGACATATTTATCTTTAATGTCTAAAATATTTCAGTTTGACATATGGTTGATGTTTTATTAAGTAGCTTAAGAACGTCCGGCTCATGCCTGCTGTGCCATTTCCGTTCAGTTGTTTAGGTTTTCTATATGTATTCAGTCGATACACTCACCAGTAGAGCTGTTGTTTTCTTCAGTTTAGATTAAAGAACAATATTTAATTAAATATACCGGAATGGAATGGAATGCTGACACACAATCATATAAGAAAAGCGAGTGTTATAGTTAGTAGTTAACAAACCGTGTACCGAGAAGCACGAGCAATACATTGCATAAGAAAAATGTTTTGAACAAATGCGAAAAGGAAAATATATATGCGTAGCTTCCTATGAAACGTTGCATTAAGTATGTATATTTGGTTTCTTTCCTTGTCCATTGCAAAAAGACTTTATCACAGTAGAAGGTATGAGTAAGATGATTTCGTTATTGATATTGGATAAGGACTGCTTGGTTGAGAAAAGTGAAATATAACAAAGGGATTGTCGACTTGTATATGAATCTTACATTCTTCCTACAGAAAACACGTAAGTTTATGGTAAAAAGATAAAGCAACACATGAACAATAAACAGCAAAACAACAAACAGGCAAAATAAAAGATACATAGAAAAACGAACAGTTATTGTCTTGGAACTTCATGGGCGTGCTTGACTTAAATTTTAAAGAAATCTAGCCTCGTATTTTCTTTAATGTTTTCTCAAAGAAAAAAGGTGCTAACATATGACAACAAAGCGATCATATCATCATTTTCATGAAGTCTTTGCCAGTGTAAGTAATATATACAAAATATGAGCATATACATTGGAAATAAATATTCGGAATAGGTATTTGTCAATACGTTAAAAAGAAAACCTCTGTCAATAAATGGGTAATATAAACAAAAGAAAACCGATCTATTAAAATAAAACTGTTAAGATGGGTTAAGATGGGTATGTTGTCTTATTTAAAGACACGATGCCACATAAACAGTGAAAAGTCAAAGTTATAAATGAAAAGGGAAACAACGAACGTGACCAATTTAAAGAACGGAAACTGCGGTTTAGGAAAGTATATAGAGGTCAATCGAATTAGACCAGTGTAAGTTTCACATTAAACGGAAATCAAAGAGTTCAGAAGCGCTGTTTGTGTGATCTTAGTTTGACCACTAGGCGATTACAGGTGTGCAAACAATGGTTCAAATTATTCCGTAGTAAATCATATATGCATAGTCAGTAGAACACTCGTTCTAATAACAGTCCGATCCCGATTTGGACGCCCTCATCTAGTCAATGAGCAATATTTGTACGCGGCATTGTTCATTAAAATATCTGCATTTCATTTATATCAGAATTACACAATATAATATTGACGCAAATAGTCTCCATATAGATCCATACTTTCACGCACTATTTCTTCCCAGGCATGAATAACTGACCATGAACAGTCAACAAAAACAAACATGCAATATAAATGTCCTCACGAACATAGGGTGCTAGAAAGAAACACGGTTGAAAAAATAAAACAAGTGATTCGCCAAACAAAGGCAGCTCTTTGCTTACAAAATCTCTACGATCTGTCCTTCTTTTTCAATGTGAAGTTACTAGAAATTACAATACGCACATAAAAATCCTTCTTAGGGATAGAAATAGGGGAACAATGACGATATTTAATGTATTTATACGGAAACATGACAAGGTTCACTGGAACTTAAAATATGTATTACAATTTGAACTAGCACGAGACAAAAAGAAAATACATTTGAGTGAAAATAAATGGAAATGTGACTAAAGCATTTAAACGTGAAGCAGCTAAATAAGACAATACACCGAAAGAAAAAAATCAACAATTGTCGCATCGGAATGGTTTGGACACTAGGGGTTTTAATCGGTATTTAGGAGAACGTCTTTGTGTTTTTTCTCACTGAGGGGGTGGGGGAGGAGGGGATGCACTCGGTATTTCGGTATATCAAGCGAATGGTGAAATAATTTAAACATGTTATTCTTAAATTCCAGTATTTTTTCAACAGAAAAGAGAGAGAGAGAGAGAGAGAGAGAGAGAGAGAGAGAGAGAAAAGAAAGAAAGAGAGAGAGTGCTCTAAACGAACGAGACAAAAATTGTTTAGCTGCAGCGTATAATTCTTGGCCTAAAGATGTCAATGACCTATCTTTTATTTAGTTACAGCAGTAAAGTTAACCCTTAGTGTGGTGCCCACCATGTTGATACATAAATACATGTGTCCGAAGGGCTCATGTTATTGTTTAATATATCAGCCAAAATTGGTTACTCAATTCCATCTTCACATAAACACGATGCTACAACTAGCTACTCTTCTCTGGTCATTTTTTCTTAATTCAAAAACTTTATTTTATTTACCATCTAAATATTTTGCGTTGTTCTTCTTAACAAAATAATACCTCTCTCTTCTAAACACTATGTAGACATTATTTGTCAATGACCTCACTACTTTCGTCATAACTTATCAAAGAAAACGTCAGCGCTTGGACATTTTTTTTATTCAAAAATATCGATTTTCTTTTCATTGCTTACATTTGAGAAACCCATGAGGAGGTGCGAGATTAGAGCTCTGTAAAATCGGTTAAAGTACCCCAGTCGGTCGATATTGCCGACTGACCGGTCCAAGGAGATAACTGTCTGGTTTACTCTTTTTGTTAAATGACTCATCAAAGATTTGTTTTCACTTTTGCGTTTGACTTGCATCTGAATACCTTTGTCCTGTGCCTTTTCTAAGTTTGGTATATGTTGCAATGCTCATAGTGCTTTCTCATATATTCCTAACCGTTTTTTAGAATATTCAGTTTGAAATGAATCAATCCTAGCAAAGACACATAATAACTGGTTAATGGCATCATATGATAAATATATGTTTGAACAACAAATGTTCAGTTTTACAAGGAGGAATCTCTCAAAGTAAAGAAATGGCTAAATAAAATCATCCCAACCAACGAAAACCAAAATTTAGTATTGTGAAGCGATGGATTTAAGGTCTCGTTTTCAACAAACCTTCCATCACTTTATTTATAAACAATGCAAATTGAATTGCAAAAGTATCACTTGAAGCAATGCAGTGCATCATCGGACTCCCTGGTTGTAACCATAATTAAAACATTTTCTAAAGGGTTTTGTAAGGAGGTCAGTTGTTAGGAGCTCAGTGCAGTAATTTAGATCGTTGATTTGGTTAACACTATATAAAATCATTCCCTAAAATGCGAGATCACTTATGCTCTGGTACATAAGTGTTTCAATACTGTATTTTAACTTTGAAGCGATAAAGTCATTACGGCGAAAACATTTTTAAAACACCTTGCTCAACCTGTGGAAACTAAAGCCTTCCTGAAAATGTCGTCATACCTATATAAGTAGCTATGCGTATGACTTGGTTATATTAAAAGAATGATAAACAGACGAGTAATAATTTCTGTTTATATATAGTAATTATGCAGAAAATATGATGAATTGACTGCTGTTTGTTTAAGACTGACACACACTAAGTATAATAAAAGCAATAAATTGTACTTGTATTTCTTGCTCTAATACCCAGTTACCTGATGCAACAGCTGTGTACAGTCCATCGCATGTATGTTTGCAATAAGAATATTTATATGAGACGACGTTTGGGTTATCTGATAGCTCTTCTACATTACATTTATGTTATATCTAATAAGAAAATATGACAAAGTCCTATGAGTATATACCAAAAAATGTGATGAGTCATTTAAGAGAAAGAGTAAACCCGACAAGTTGCCGAGACTTTTATCTCGTGCTTTTATTGTACCTACCTTTGAAAGTTGCATTTATGTTATAATGTTTTCGGCGTCCGCGATGAATTGCGGGCTGCTTGAGGTAGTTCTAATGTCATTCGTAACTCCTCGGGGCAAGTCTACTTTAGAAAAATGGCCGAATTGTTGCGAGTGGTTATTAAGCTTACACATTTGTACCACTTACACTTCATACCACGCATACAGCGTACTGATTTGAGCAACATTGAGTTAAGCAGGTTTTATTCTCAACTTTTGACAGTGCAGTGCGATGGTTTTAAGATTGTTATGCTATGTTCATTTGAAGGCCAATTGTTTAAACATATTTTCACCTCATTTAAGTCAACTCATCGGATGTCCGTCGTTGTCATGAGTAAGATACTTTCTTTTAAAAATATACTGGACGCCTTTTGATGTTTTGCTGTAAGTCTTTTCTTGTAAGTATTCTTGGTTCAGTTTCTTATTCCCGATGCCTGGTCATACTGTTAGATTTCTTAGTGTAATGGGTTATAATAGCTTACACAGTTTGAGTAAATCCCCCAAGAAGTACGAGGTTGGAGGTTAGTAAACCAGGTTTATGTTCCCTAGGTCTTTGCCTATTGGTCGACCATTCCAATGCTGTATCTGTCAGTTGTTTTAGGATTTAATTTCCTGTTTATGTGTTCATTTTATTTGACATTCTTTGTGATCATTGTCAAAGAGATATTAAAGTTTTTGTTGTATGTATATTGTTTTGTTGAAAGAACAACAGGAAGTACGAGATTGGTGTGCTCCATAAATCAATTGGTTCTGTTGTTTGTCGAATGACCGTTCAAAGGCGGTAACTGCTGTTTTTCTCTGTGTGTTATATCTTATCTCAGTGTTTATGTCAAGTTTACATTTATCTATCTGTCTTTAATAATCGAGTGGTAGTTACAGTTAAAAAAACATAGTAGTTCACATATGACCTATTGAATTTTCCTGTTTTGCAATATGGTTGAGCTTTCTTTCTTCGTCAATTTACATTTGTTCTCCTGGATTAAGTTTTAAAATGTGTTAGACATTAACACACTCCAATGTCAATAACTTGATACAATAAATGCATAATTTAACTCAAATTCTAATAGTTCCGATTTTAATTCAAATAACTGTATACCCGTTGACGAAAGCATGAAATCGGCACCAAGTTAATAGGATATTTATTGCACTCAGAGAATCCATGTTATTATGGATAAATCATTAAGGCGTAGTTACATATTTCAGCTATTTGAATATATTTTAAAACTTACATTAAACAACATTTACAACATAATCTTTATCGTAAAGTGTATGTTGTTTTTTTCCACATCAAACAAAAAAAAAACACACTCTGTAAAGCCGGTTTAAGCACCCCAGTCGGTCCATATTGCCGACTGACCGTTCCAAGGCGGTAACTGTCGGGTTTGCTCTTTTCCTTAAATGACTCATCACAAATTTGTTTTTACTTCTCGCTTGGCTTGCATGTGAAATACCTTTGTTCTGTGCCTCTTCGGAGTTTGGTATATCTTGCAATGCTCATAGGACTTTGTCATATATTCTTATTCATAAAGTTCATCTTTCTCCTTCTGTGTACTGGTTATCATGTTATATTAAACCGGTTTTGACCTTCAAACTAATTAAGGCAAAACTTAATCGATGATTGAAATGCCCATAATCAATTCCCAGTAAGCATATAACATGCCGTTTAAATTAAAGCTTCTGGTACATTTAGCAAGATCAGTGATAGCAATATGTTCGCTAGAGAAGTTCATATCATAAAAGTCATAGAGAATGTCCTCTTCTAATGCTGTAAGAACGCACAACTTGATCTCCAAATGCTTACAATTTGAAAGAAAACGAGAAGAACAGCTAATTTATTTTAGACAGATTCAACATTCTACTTCAATTACTTTCATCATCGGTAGCAAAGAGCAAAAAGAAGGAATTTTATTTTCGGGACATAATAGAATTGGTGGAAAAGCGTAATGTTTTAAATTTAATATGACAAACACGTTATTAATCTTTAAAAATTTATTATCTAACTTAGTACAATAATCTCAAAATGGTTGGTGTATATTCTGCTGATATAAGCTTTGTGTTGTAGTTTTGGGTGCTTTTGCTGTTGTGTAAATATTTGTTTTGATGAATTCTAATAAAGATTGTACAACATTTGCTGCTAAGATGTTTTCCATACAATTGCATATACAAGGATTGAACGTGTTCGCTTTACAGTCTATAGATAAATAAATTGCTTGCAGCGCTAAAGGAATGTCATACACACGCTTAAACATTCAGTAAACAAGCTCGATGTAGACACTGTCAAACAGTGTGTGTATTTCCAATAGTCAGGCAAACATTCTTTAAACTACAGTTGTGGCAATCTTTTCAACAATACGCCCAGCTACAGAGGTGTAACGCTTATCTTAAATGTCGAGTTAAAATTGTACCCTTCAATTCGCATAGCTGAAGATTGGCCTCGATAGCCTTGCCACAGACAATATTATTAACCCTTCACATGCTACATGAATTAATAAACAACACTGAACCTTTGTTATTCTCATAAAGGCAAAAGTAAAGCTGCAGATTAACAAGACATACTACTATTGATTTGTAACATGTAGTGTATATCCTAAGAAGAGCGGGTTGATCCGTATTTGCATAGTTCGCCTAATCGTGTTTAACGCGTCATAAGCAGACTAAGGTGCCCGAAATTTGAACACCGCAAATCCCCGACTGCTTCTTTGTCTCGATGTTGCAAATCTTTTTTCCCACCACAGTGCAGCCAAGGTTCTTTGTTCGCTAAATGTCGAATTTAATAAGTTCGCACACGTGCTTGCCGTTCATAGAACAAAGGCATTCTTATTTTAAGCACTCACGGTGTAATGCGTTATACATCGCCGTAGAGGATATGTTCAGAAGGCTTAAAAAGACAATTTACTTTGGTTTAATTTACTTTCATTTAACGTTTTGTGTCCATGAAGAAAAATACAATTTACCCGTTAAGAGTATGTCGTTGTATAATAACAGCGTTTGTATTATTTACTTATTTCCCTATTACACTTTACTGTTTAACATTTAAATTTACAGTGGGAAACATCAATTTATACCGATATTAACCTTTTATACGTAAAATTTAGTATTTGGCTAAAGAATTTACTTAACCATTGACCTACCATTGTAAGTATTGTTGATGGATAGGTAAATAAGAAAAGGTCCTATCAAAATTTCAACAGATATTTAAATTTTATCTACCAGTAGACAAAGGCAAACAAGGTAAATTTAAATGTGACAAAAACACAGAGACGAGACATAACACACATACAGAAAAAACATCAGTTACCGCCTTGGAACGGTCAATCGGCAAAAGGGCCGACTGGGGTGCTTAAACCTGGTTTGTGGAGCGCTCCAACCTCGTACTTCCTAAAGGTTTTTCTATCAAACAAACAGTGTAAACAAAAATATCCCGTCAAAGTGAAACAACTAACAGGAGTCGGTTGAGATTGAGGTGTGAAAAAAATGCTATCGTTTGAAACTTGTTATCTAAAAGAAAATTAGACTCATTTAACAGCATTGACTATACTTCATTTAGCAAATTCATAAGCTTACATTTTACGATAATTTTGTGGCTTGATTCTATCTTATCTTTACCTTCTTTCCTATTGTCCTTCAATAGCCACCTGAAATAAGAAGTATGCGTTATTCTTGAATAAGCATCAACATATGGTTTTCTTATCTTTTTCTGGTATTTTTTTTATTTCGTGGTATTTTAGATAAAAATGTAAGAATTCATGCTTGCCAATGAAGGCTTACGGGTGGGTAGCATAGTATGCATTAGTTATGTAACATCAGATTGTTTGTTTTCTTTGAAATACATTTAAGCGACCATTTATGATCATTATAGAAACTTTCAGCTTTTTGGTAGAGAAAGACCCTAGACAAATGTCTGGATAGAACCAACGGTGCACCGCAAGTCAGCTGGAAGACCTTCCCATATTAAGTCCTTCACCCCGAACGAAACTCGAACCCACGCAGTGAGAGTCTAAGCATTCAGAGGAAATAAAAAATCGGCGACTCTACCTTTACGCCACGGGAGCCCCTTACCAGATTGAGATTCCCGAGTATGAGTTACTGATTGACAATTAATGAACACGCATGAACAAATTGAACTAAATAATTCGGCTTAAAACAAAATATATAACTCCATTTGTGATATAATACCATTAACTTGTACTTTAACCGAAATTAAATGTGTCTTTACAGCTAGGCAGAATTCGTATTTTTCTGTAGTGTTTATATAATTAACTCGTGGGTATGAAGTGTAATAGGAAATGAGAAAAGAACAAGAATTAGCATATATAACAACAAAAACATGAAATGCCTCTAGACAAAGAGACACACCAGCAATTTAATATCAAAGTGATAAAAACATTAAGTTGAAACATAACACACATAGATAAATATACCTTAGTCGCCACGATCGACCTGCCTGTTTGGCGTGGGGACCGTCTGTATGCTTAACCTGGTTTACGGTACGTTTCAACTCACACTTCCTGCAGGCTCACAGACAAACTAGCTACATAAAAGTGTCCTATAAAAGTGAGACATCATAGAGTGAACACTACATCGGGTGCAAAATAGAACTGAATAAAGAATAGAATTACGGATGTGTAAGTACACAATGTTTTGATTCTTGGTTTGTAGAGCGCGTAATTCGTTTATTCAGAACTGCCCTCGCCAGTTTTCTGCAAAAGAACATTTTATATTTACATTTCTGAAGCTGCTCGTAGTACGATGTCTTATCTTTTTTATTGTATGTTCCAAAGCTTGCCATTCAACTGGTTCTCTTCATTTGCGTATTTGTTTTCGAAAACTATATTTATACGAATTTTTAACTGTTTAGAGATAAAGAAATTCGCATTTGATGTTTTATAAAGTGCCTCAAAACTGACCCGAACCCGACTTGCGCCAGGAAAAAATTTAACATGGAGCTTTAAGACATTTGAGTTGTAATTTAAAGCACTTTGGTAGTGGTGGCATGGGGGAAAACAAGTAAATTTGACAGGATGTTATTACATTTGTTAGGTTTACTTTAAAGCAGCGTGTATTTGTGGCCTGAATTATTTAACATTTAAACATATTGCCAATAATGATAAGATCATAATAATTTCTAACACGTTTCATGACAATATAATTATCTGTTCGTGATATTTATATTCCAATATGAGCGTATCAATAATATATTACTTTCTGCAGCTTACATACAAGCTTTATTCAGATATGAAACAAATACAATGTATCCAAAAAAGACATGTTTAAGCTAATTTCTTTATAATAAATTCAATAAAACCTTCTTCTATGTTCAAAATGAGATATATTTATATATTTGTACGTCAAAACTGTTGCCATTTCACTTTTTTCTTGTTTTGTACGGATAGATAATTGCAGCTTAGACATATAAAATTCATGTTATTAATGAGAGATCATTAACTGTATTTGACCATGTTAAACCTGAACTTAACAAATATAGAGTAAGAAAAGGAGCAATATATAATGTTTATTTGTATCGTTTGTTTTCTTTGTATCCGGATTTGGTACTACTTTTCCTCTCCGTTTCTTTTGTCTCGTTGCACTGATACATTTTTTATTAAATACATTAATCATACCACTCATCAGTTACATATATTATTAATTAAACACTGCTATATAACTTGCAATCAGTTAATCCACATGATAATTTATTTAAATGTTCCTACATAAGAGCAACATAAACATTATTTCTATGATTTCATGTTATTTACAATGTGTTTATCATTTAATTCATTTCAATAATTGCATCCGTTCTGTTCAATGCTGTCCGCTAACTCCCGACAACATGCAGTCCTGCTTGTACACACATACATTAAAACCTGACACGGCCAATCTTCTACACAAAGGAAGCCTGGGCCAAGCCTGAAGTCATTTACGCCGTGTCAGGTGTGGCCCCTTACACGCCGAAAATCGAAACTTAAGCTTTGGTAGTGTAATGCCGACGTATTTAAAAATATCCGTTTCCTACACTCTGGAGTAGCATTTCACTAGCAATATTTAGATGTTCATTATTGAGTCGTGTAATTAGCCGCTAAATTAATCACAAATGTTTGATTAAGCTAGAACTGAAGTCAACTACTTCTTGCTTCACTTCTCTGGTTGCTTTACTCTTAGATCATTGTAGTACAACGTGATTGAAGTCGTGTCTTGTAGTTAAGTAGCTGATGTGTGTTATTATTTTGGTTTGGCTAGGATGTTCATCTGAAGCCTTTCTCCTTAAAAAGCTGAAATTCGCCATTTCGATATCACTAAGCACATGTGCGACTCCAAGGCGGTAAATGTCGGGTTTGCTCTTATTGTTAAATGACTCATAACGGATTTGGTTTCACTTTTACATTAGGAGTGCATGTGAATACCTTGGTTCTGTGTCTTTTCAATTTTTGTATATGTTGCAATGCTCATAGGTCTTTGTTTTATATCTTCTTATTCATGTATCCAAATCAGATCACGCAATCAAATATAATGTAGAAATTCTTTAAACGTCTTCAAACGTATCTGTTTCAAACACTTATATAAGATTACATTAACTAGAGAACGTATTGTAATAGCCGGATAAAATAACCGTATTTGAAATTCTAACTGCATTCCCCTATAATATAAATCAAAGCGCTGAAAGCGTTGGAAGACTGGCGCGCCGGTTGAAAGCGTAGTTCCAAGGGAGTAATCAAGATGTCTTGAACGGCGAAATGCACATTAAGGAATTGGAAAGATTGCTGTTGATGGTCTTACATTGGCTGTCATAGGGGAGCAATGAATAACAATTAGTAGTTTTCATATAAGAATTTAATGTAACAAAACTTTGAAAAACATTTGAAGAAGAACAAAAGAGAGGTGGAGAAGAACAAAAAAATCAAACTTTTCCTGCACAGATATCATTACTCGAAACATATGAAACTACGTGTATGTTCTTTTCGTTTGTACGTGACAGTCACTATCAACAACATTAGCAAATAATTCAGTATATTCAGGGATTTTAACAGATCCAGATATTTGCATTTTGATGCAAGGAAAATTGAGGTTTTCCAGTTTTGACCTCACCTAAATCTTAGGTTGGGGGTCATTTTGATGCAGAAGCGCAGAATAAGTGGTCAAATTTTGCAAGAATAACCATAAATGTAGTATGTAAAGTATTTAAAAAATGAAGTAAATACTAATTGGACCCTTGTAAATATATGGAAATGAAGTTAAAGCAATTTTACAATTAGTTAAGTTCGTGAACACATGATTTGACTTGTGTCAATCTGATCATGACCCCTTGAAAATTGTCAAAGAAATTCTCAACATAAGTGAAAGCTATTGAAATCCCTGAGTATACAGTACCGTGGTGATAACCATTAACCTGGCTGTTGTAATTGGTTCATGCAATAGAAGTACAGTGACTGTCAACAGTAGCACAGCATGAAGGTTACGTGAACGGTTGCGGTCATCAGTATTGTAACATATATGTACATATGTAACATACATTCCACCAATGGATGTCACTGCCACCTTAATATTGCTTAGGAAACTCTCAATCCACAGAAGCTTACAAAAATGGCAATCCACGCTAGATTTTCCCGCAATTTTGGTCACGTTACTGATTTGTTTATAATCGTAGCCTCCTGTATTTAGGTCTAGATTTCAAGACAAAAAATGCCGAAGTCAGTTAGCTTATTAAACTAACAACACACCACAAACGTTACGAAAAATGTATTATCTGAAGTTAACGATAAAAAAAACCCTTCTAGTTCTAATGCAGTTATGATCAGCTTCCGCCACAACTGAAGTAGTGTCAACAATGAAATGCACAAGGCCCACGTAACTTAAGAGACTGAAACAGTTACAATCCTAATTTTTACGTCGATCGCAACAATGCATTAACATAAATATTTGCCAACTTACTTACGGTCCTTGAAAGCTGAGCAGAAACTCGTTCAAAAGCACTCCGATCTCAAACTCCCCGCAGTGATTACTTCCCTTGACAGTACATTATAGCAACGCGTGACGTAATCGCTGTGAGGAGATTGCTCCGATCTATTCAAAATGACGACCAACGCTATCTCCCGCTTGTCACGTGACTGATTTGTTTGTAATCGTTCTTTTAATGTCCTTTCATATTTGTTCGAAAAACAACATTACATTGTTTCCTTGTTTTTATTTGTCGCATTTCCTTACAAAGGTTCGCATTCCTTCGTAATATTTGTGTTTTTTAAAAACGCACTACTTCTTATGCCGCACAACTACTTGAATACGCTCTCGTGGTCGCAATGATACACCCGATGTTAAAAACCGCGCGTCGCAGGGTTCACAGCATCGTTACTTAAGACTGGCGCATGCGCACCAGTCTAAAAATGGGTTTTTGTAGATTCGATTAGGGTAAACAATCTTCTACTATGGTCTGTTAACACTTAATGCAGTTGGGTTTCTTTAGTGGATGAAAGTGTGGTTTTCATTAATATGCCTTTTTATCAAATGATCTCCAGTTATATACTGGTTTAGGCTTTATTTTGAATTCAAACAAATACAGTAAAATAACTTAGTAAAGTAAAAAAGAAACTGGTATGAACAACAAGATATTTTGCAAAGTTAGGTAGAAATAGCTGTTTGAGAGCAATTTCAGTTCAAAAGTCCCACTCGTAGATCTACTTTAGCTTTGTCTTGTGTAATAAGATATGTATGATATGCATAAAATACAATTGAGCAGAACTCACAAGATTGCAAGACAAATAAAAGAAAGTTGTATTTCAATTGTTCGGATATAACACCACAACAGGTCACCCATGGTTTTTAGAAGATGTTGTTTATGATATATAACATATGTACGTATCAAGAGCGCAATTATGTAAATAGTTAGTAGGATATATTGTACCTGGTAAACGGTGGTGATGTATTCGGTGCTTCAAACGCAGGGCAACCATAAAATTGTAATGCACTTAATATTGAAAAATGTAACATTTATTGTTATATCTGCTTTATTTTAGTGTAACCTGTACAAATTACTGTGATACAGCTTCACCGTCGGAGACTTCCTAAACAGCTTATATACAGTCATATTACGGTTGGCTTTGTTTTTTATGCTCCGTAAAGGACGTAAAATCACGATATGGTAATAAATCCTATGACGCTGTTGAAACGTTTCTGAACTTTCCAAACCATCGTTAATTTCGCCACAACTTTCTTTGCCCTGTCTGGTGTTTATACAATAAAACTATTTCTTGTTTACAACTGTATTACTTATGTTACAATCGGGACCCTGATGAGGTCTATTATATTTCTGTTAATGTTTGATCTACCAAAAGGCCTATTATTAATTTAAGTAGTAAGGGAATACGGACATATACGTAAAACCTAAATACCTAAATATTGCCAAGCTAACTTAACTGATTCAAGTGCTACAAGGATTAACATTTTAAAGGTAATTCAAACATCTTCTTTTGAGTGGTACATGGCCAAAGACAGTATTATTTAAATGGATGTCAAGTGATATGCCAGTGTAACTACATTTACGATGAATGATAAACATTATTGGATTCACATCCTGTATGGTTATTTGCTATGGTTTATTTAAAATAACCATTTTGAACAATAACCACTTAAGGCATTTTTACAGTCCAACCTGATAAAGTAAGATTGTCTAAGGTTTGGGACCTGTTTCCACCGTTTAGTAAAGTTTTAATTGATTGAATGTTGTTTTGAGTATCGCATTTGAAAATAAAACAAGTTTTACGATATTCTGTATGAAATCTTCTAATCTGAAACAAGTGACGACAGATTGATCTTCTTTCACGTAGCCGTGTTTCAGATATACATGTAAAAAGGGATATAAAGAAATAACAAGGTCATATAATATGTTTTAAAAGGATTTACCTAACATTATACATTAAAAAACAATTTAAAAGTGAAATTCGTAAAGGAGCCATTAGACAACACACCGTATATTATAGAGAAACAATTACCGACTAGAAGCGGTCGATTAGGAAAGGGTCTGAATTGTACTTATACGGCTTGAACCAACAAGACCACATGTCAGTGAAAGCCTCCATACATGTATAACGAGAGTAAATGTAAGCAGCTGTCACTGACTTACTGGCCCCAGGCTTGCTTATGACGGTTTTATCATTTAATTCACCCTGTCAGAACTGTTACGTTTATTTTCCTTTAATGTGCAATATTCATTTGTACATCACTGTCATGTAACCATGAACAGGCTACAACAAACTATAATAAGCCACGTCTGTGGTCGTTTCTCTTGATTAAGTAAATTATGTTTTAACAATCTTGTATTTCGCGTATTTTCTATAACGCTAATTACAGTCCACAGAACCAAATACATGGTGGACATTATTGTTTCAAATTATGTAACTGCCTTCTCTAAAATGCCCTTGCTCGGCTTAAGTTGACTCGGCAGTCAGTTTGGCGGCTTTGTTTCAGCTTGATGCGCATTCTTAAAACTGTCTGTCTTTGAGACAACCACAGTGATGTGCAAGGTTGAAGCACTATAAACCGTTATATGCAATCAAATCAGCCCCTATACCGACTGACCGTTCAATTGCGATATTTTGTTGTACGTTTTTATGGGTTTTCGCGTAGTTGTGTTGTTGTGGTTATAACGTTTAAATGACATGCGTATACTTTTGGTAAGTTTTTTATTTTTAAAATTTGACGGTATTCTCAAAGACTTTGTCATGTTTGTTTGTCTTAAAATGGACAATTTTAAAACAGGCTTATTCTCATTATCTTTCGTGTACTTAATTTCGAATATGAATGGTAGGACATCGTAGAGAATGATTTTAGATTTGGTGTAACGCCAAACAATTATTGTGAAAGGAATTACCTGTTTTATTACTTTCAAGCATTATGTCAACCAAATCAAATCTAGTTTAATTGTAGTAGGTTGAAGTGAATGTGAGGTAATAGTAAGGTAATTAAAGAATACGTTTTTCTAAAAGTGTCGTAAATATAGCTGCCATAATGCTCCTGCTAAATGCTTACGTTAAGAAAAAAGACACACATACATAAATTCCCTAAAACTATTTAAAAAAACTAGAATGTCAATGAATGTCTTAGTGTAGTTGGCAAAGAAGAAAATTGCAGCCGTTCTGTGAGACCTTCTTCAGAGAAAAGAACTGAGTATTTAATTTTTAAGATTGTAGATTGCAACAATAATGTGTAGCTTGTAAATATAAATAGTGGCTTACATTTATATGAATTCGTAGCTGTTTGGCGAAGTATTATTTAACAAAAGAAACCGAATATACCGATATTAGCAATGCAGCTTGAAAATGCAGATATAGCAGAGATTAAGGAAAACAAAGTAGCAAATACCAGATCAAATGTTATGTAATAAATCGACAATGTAAGGGAGTGTTTAGTTACCAGGGTAGCCATCTTGTTTCAAGCGCATGCTCTCTATGGTGCGTTGAAATGTCTCACATTCTGGCCTTTTCTTGTATTCATTTCAAAGGTCGCATCACCGCTACCACGTAAAACACTTTGAGAGTGCCTAAATCTTAGCCTGAAAGTAGCAGGTTGCTTACATCTGCAAATTATTATTCTACAACATTGGCATATTGTGCAATGGGGTTTATAACATACTTGGTTAATTTGGTAAAGATGTAATGTGTTACCAAGAATAGGTATCTACAAGGCTATGACTTCTCAGTTGTTTAAACGTGAGTACAGATTGATACATGAAATCTTTTCCCTTTGCTCCTGCAAATAAATAAAATGAAAGGCGAATGAAATTATACATTGCATATTTAAGTATTATATTATTATTACATGTTATTTAAATTATTACATTAATGACAAACATCAGCGGTGCTAGACCGTAGGTTCTTTAAGACAAGGACTATGAATATGGCGAATTCATACCGTTTATTTGCACGAGAAAATGAGATCTCGCTGACATACGTATGTCCGCATCAAAGATAAGCGAGTGATCCTTCCTTTCTTGTGCGTTCATTTTAAATTATATTGTTTTCTCAAATTTTCGTTTATGTTGAATCGTTTAACATCCACATTCGCATACTTATCAGTATTTTATCATATCGTTTATCACGCATGCTAATAACGGGTATGTTTCGCCAAAATAGGAAAATATGACAAGGCCATATGTGCATTACAACTTAAAATTATTATTATTAAAATTTGAAAAGGCAAAGGACAGAATTATTCACATGCCAGTCAAATGTAAAATGTACAACTAAACTGTGACGATACATTGTATAAATCAAGAAAACAAAATAGTTAGCGCCTTCGAACGTTCAGTCGGCAAAACGGGCGACTACGGGATTTAAAGAGTTCTTACCTCGCACATCCTGAGGGATTTTTCAAATGAAAGTAGTGAAAAGAAAATATACATCAAAGCCACATGAATGCATCAACCTTCTAGATATAGATAATATCACAATCAGTTTTCGATGGTTAAAACAAAATATCATAAAGCGGACACGCAGCTAAATATTTACAATTATATGGCAACATCTAATATCACAATCATTCATCTGTCACGGAAACAGCGTCACCACAAACAACAAAATACGTGTTCCATAAAAAAACTAACAAATACTGTTTATTACTGAGTACAACGTTTCAGAAAGACACGCATTCTATTGATACAGCACAATTGTACATATCTCATTTTAATCAAGTTAAGCTTTCCACTATCAAAATTATCAATACCAGGGTTTAAGCGTACTGAACGTGCAAGCAAAATAAAAGAGGGACAGTTGTGTTTATTTTAAATGACAAAATTGAAGGTTAATTATTCCAAGGAAGATAACGTTAGATGTGTTAGGTCGTGGTTTTGTGAAATATGACAGAATATTTACGTTACATACGCATCTGTTTATATTCGATAAGGAAGGTTTGGAAAAACGATTAGATGATAAACGAAACCAGAGAATAGTTTTCATTTTCCAATTACGAAGGGAAAACCGATTTGGCGCTGGTAAAACCCATTTCTATAACATTTAATGAACGATAAAGATTGCGAGAAACGTTAATATCGCCATAAGCCGTTCTGCTTCTGATTACACTCAAGATTACAGGTATTGATAGACGTCTAGCAATATCAAATGATTGAACAATTTGTACTTTTGGTATATCAAATTAATCAGTCGGCATTAAACCTAACTGATGCAACTGAATTTTGGATTGTGTTCATATTGTTTTAACTATTCTAATACGACTGAATGACGTAGAAACGATGTATAACATCAGTGTATATTAGCATTTAGAACGGCTGTTTAATTCAAGGACTAAATGTTAGTTTTGTGAGAAAAAAAGGGAATCACGTAATTGGCACGAATGAGCAGATTTGAAGAAAACTCACAGATTGTAATTATAAAACTATCATATCAAATCAAAAATGATACGATAGGCAAGTTGTTTACAACATTATGCTGCCCGTTAGGCGAAAAGGTAAACTTTACGGTAGTTTCAATCTGCTTTATAAAAGCTCCACAAGACTACGGAACACATCTTTTCTGCTGATATCTGCTAACGACGGCCAATCCTTACAATATTACAACAAAGATACATTTCATACCTCGTATCAAAAAGCGCATTACACTATTGCATATATTTTGTTTTGTTACTTGCGGCAAGCCTATAATCTTCGAACAACATAATATTATTGTCTATAGACAAAGAGCAATAATTCTCAACTTGCCTTAATATTAAACTTTGCCGTGTCGTATAAGCTGTGTCGAGTCTCAAAAGAAGCTTTTTCATAAACTTGGTACAGGCTATCGAATATCCAATATCGTCTTGCATGAACAGAAATGTCATAACTGTAAGCAAATGGCACATCAAAGAAATATGGTTGTATTTGACATGAAAATGAAAACTTTATTAGTACAATACATGTTTAGACAGTGTCATTAAGACACTAAAGTAGAAAGGAGGACTGACCGTTACTAGGCAGGCGTTAACTGTCTGGTTTGCTCTTATTATTAAATGACTCATCACAATTTTGATCTCACATTTACATTTGGCGTGCATGTGGATACCTTGGTCCTGTCTTTTTCTTCATTTTTTGTATATGTTGCAAGGCTCATAGGACTTTGTCTTATATATTCTTATTCATGATCACAACAATGTTACTTGTGCAGTGTGGCGGTCCTAAAAAATCTCTCCGTCCATGTAATCTATGTTGTCATTTAATTCATCCTATAAGGGTTGTTGCGTGTATTTCCTTTGATGGACATTTGACTTTGGTTCCTCAATTCCATCTCCACATGGACAGGATGCTACTCCATTTACTCTTCTCTGGTATTTTTTTTTCTTGATTCGAAAAGTTAATTTCATTTATTATTAACGTTTTGTGTATGTTTGTTAATCGAAATAATACCTATCTCTCTTCTAAACACTATGTGGACATTATTTTTCAATGACGTCACTGCTTTCGTCATAACTTGTCAAACAAAACGTCAGCGCTTGGACACTTATTCAAATGGATCAGTTTTCTAATCATTGCTTGCACTCGAGAAACCCATCAAGAAGTGCGAGGTTAGAGCTCTGTAAAACCGGTCTAAGCACCCCAGTCGGTCCATATTGCCGACTGACCGTTCCAAGTCGGTAACTGTCGGGTTTGCTCTTATTGATAAATGACTCATCACAGATTTGTTCTCGCATTGACATTTGGCGTGTATGTCGATACCTTGGTCCTGTGTCTTTTCAATTTTTGTTTATGTTGCAATGCTCATAGGACTTTGTCTTATATATTCTTATTCGTGGTATTAATTACATAAAAGTCTTCTCGCTCTGTATAATTAATAAGAAGATATATCTTTAAAATAATGAAACATTAAATTAATAACTTTCTTTAACAGGATACGACTGCACAAATATAAACAGTGTGCCCTGAATAAAATCAGTTGTTATTCTTACATCCTATTTTTCAAATTCATGCTTGATGACATTTAGTTCATAAGTTCACACGTAAACACAGTCAAGTAAACAACAACAAACACATATTCGAACATGTGTGTCAAGACAGGTATTACTAGTGCCAGGGTAATGCTTGAACAAACAGAATATACATCAAAACTGTACAAAAAGAAATACACATAGCAAAACATAACTTCTATGCATATAAATATACACTATAATCACTTAATCAGGGGAATCTCTAGCATGAAATAAACATTTATATGTAGCAAAAGGTTAAAACAATTTGAATCATATAGAAAGTCAGTAAATACTTTTTATATGCAAATGACATCATTTTATACCCATTGCATTGAAGGTGTTATATAATACACATTGCATTGAAGGTGTAATATACAGCTGCTATTAAATGCGGAGTCTCTCATTGAAATGTTGTTTTGTTTAGTAAGCTTTCTGCCTCTACTGCTATTGATGTATTGTTTGAGCACTAGAAATTATTCAAAATGTGGAAGTAAAGTAATATTTACTATAGCACATAGCACATTTTGAGGCTGTGTAAATGTCGTATTCATATGCCATAATTAATAATTAATTACTACTTGTAATTAGTTGTGCGTTACGTTTACATACAAATGCGATTGCCCTACTTGCTGTTGGTTAACGCGTATCGATTTCAACCAACTCGATTTACGTTTAGGAATTATACATGAATAACTAATGGAAACAAATGTTAACATCATGAGGATACAATTAAACTAAACTCCAACGATGAGCAAAATATTGCGTCTGTTGTAACGTGTATGCAAATATGAACATTGATTTGTATTTATGGAGAATCTTAGAGCACATTATAACTGGCTTTTATTACAGCTTCTGGTGCACACAACAAACAACTAGATGGAAAGTAATCACATAGGCAGAGAATACAAATATATCTTTTAGGTATAAATATATATCTTGAACATAAATTCATTCCACGTTTTGGATCGTTACACTTTATTAATAGTAAATCATTATGGTGTATGCTTTTGCGTGTTACTTTGATTTACTTTTAATTAGGCAATTAAGGAAAACGTCTACGAGCCTAACCGCATTACCACATGTTTTAAGATAAGAGCAAGCACTAGAAAAAGGCAAAAGAACCGACTTGTTTTTCAACCTCGCACTTCCTCATGTTTCATTTTCTAAAATATGTAAATATTTTACATGTTAATAAAATAAAAACAACTTCAAGTACCACATTAATAAAACGTAAAGTTAGCAGCTGAATCAAAGTATATTATTTACCAACACTGCAACAGCCAACGCAATGAACTTTTTACTTGTGAGCAATATGCATAAGGGCATATGAAGATAATGTTTCGACATTTAACAGTAACTCAAGAGTCAAGAATATATCAATTTGAACTAAAACAGTCTAAGCGATGCCCTAAATGTAGAGCTAATTTATGTCGTCATATTTTGAAAAGACTGTGATTTTATTTGTGACCAAAGCACATCTTGTATTTTTATAAATGTATACGAAATAAGGTTTAAACAAAAATGCAATATGCCGTTGTTTATGTTATGTATTTAGGCAGCTATTATCCTGATTAATATCTACTTATGTCTCAAGAAAAGCCAACAACATAGGGTCGACTGAACAATTCAAGAGAAAATTCCTACAGCAATTGTCCAACAACAAGGCTAAAGGTCCTTGAACCACCGTCCAATCATCATGTTATTATAGCGCAAGATCATGGATGTTATAGGGTTAATTGTAAGCGATGCGTACCCCAAATAATTCTGATATTCATATAATATAATCATCAAGACATTTTCCGATAAGATTTAAAACAGATAAACAAACGTATAGAAAGGAAGTATGACAAAGTCATACGAGTTTTGCAACATACGCCAAACTTTAAAAAGGCACAGGACCAAAACACCTTAATAAGAGTTTCGTCCAAATATAAGAACCTCGTTTAAACACCACACAAGTTTTATACTTTTACACAGTTGATACACTTTGAATTAATAATCATTTAGGAGAAAGAATTTTGAAAATACCTTCTCATTTTCTGAAAGAGAAAGCCTTTTACAATAACCAAATTCACAGAAAGTTCAAAACCCCTTTCGATGGGATATAGAAATCCAATAGCGTGTTACATGTTGTAGATAACCATTATTGTATGAAAATGGTCATTTCAATGTCTATAATGGTTACTTTTCAAAATGAAAAAATAACGTTGTTTAAAGTTCTGCTGGACTTATTCAGATGAATCGTTTGAGAGAAACATGATAATTGATCAGTCGTCAAGATTTCGTGCTATTTAATCGAATGCTTCTTTAGCACGGGTTCTGCTTGAATGCGATAGAATGAATAATAAACAACACTCAAAGCCGTATAAAACAAATCTGTAATCTCCCGTATATTGAATATTTGTTTATGTCTGTCTAACTGTATTTTGTTGTAAAGTGATCAGTTGAAAATACTGTTGTTAACCCGAAGTTCAAATGTTATTTGACATATAATTTAGTATATTTTGCACATTATTAGAATTTTGAAAAGTATAGCAGGTTAACAAGATCTAAAAAGGATCAATTCTTTGCAAAAATTAAACAAATACTATTTCATTTTTTTAATTAAAACCTTGGAGGACAATATAACATGCCTTTGAGAATTTACGCGGAAGCATAGGGAAACACTTGAGTAGATGGCCATCTTAGATTACAGTTTTTCATGGTCGTGTGGTTTGCATAATTGCAGCGGAAGTAATTGAGTTTGTAGTATACATAAGACTGGCAACACGAGAACCCCGTTATGGATAAGCGATATCATTAATACGTTATTTTTCGAATCCTAATCAACATTTGTCTGTTTATGTTACTGTAATGTTTACAAATATATGAGCCTAATTGTTTCAATCTCTATTTATTAGGTATGTCACGTTTCGTTTGTTTGCATTTTATCGTTTCTTGTTTTGTTTGTCTGGATTGTATCGTATCTAGGTACCGTATCTGCTATACTGCATTAACAGTATTTCATTCAACGCCATTTCAAATAAGAATTTTGTGTATTGTAGAAAATTGCTGGGTAATATGAATAATAACACCAAAATAGCGTTATTTCATGTTGTTTATTATTTAAAGGGATAGTCTCCACGTCGTTGACTGTCCTTTTGTTCAATGATATATATATATCTTTTCTATATAAGTTACACTGCTCATCATTTAATATATACTTATCGCCTTTGTAAATATGCAATTTGATTTCAATTTCGCTGAAATAAGTTGTTTTCATTTTACTAACATGTATCTGTTGTGGAAGCAGGCATTATAATAATTAACACAGCTTAAACAATAAATACAAAGTTATGACAAGGTCTTGTAAATATCAAAATGGGCATATGCTTAAAGATGATGGTTTCTTAAGCTTTACAAAAGAAATAATTGTTAAATTAGGCAAAAAGAAAATGATTTCAAAATAGTTCAATATAACTCTTTTCTCACATCATTCTGATACTTGAATGAAACTCTTATTAAGATGTTCCTCAATTCCACCTTTACATTTCTTCTTGATTCAAAACTTAATTTCATTTGCAATCAACAGTTGTTGTGTAGTTATTCTAATCGCAATGATAACCCTCACTATTCTAAACACCATGTGGACATTTATTTTCAATGGCGTCACTACAGTCGTCATACCTTTAAAAAACGTCAGCGCTTGGACATTTTTTTTATTCAAATAGATCGGTTTTCTTTTCATTGCTTGCATTTGTGAAACCCATCAGGAACTACGAGGTTAGAGTTCTGTAAAAGCCGGTTTAAGCACCCCAGTCGGTCCATATTGTCAACTGGCCGTCTCAAGCAGTAACTGTCGGGTTTGCTCTTTTTGTTAAATGACTGATCACAAATTTGTTCTAACTTTTACATTTGGCTTGCATGTGAATACCTTTGTCTTGTGCCTTTTCAAATTTTGGCATTTGTTGACATGTTCATAGGATTATGTGCTATATATTCTTATTGGCAAGAATGCTATTTCAAGAAATAAGAGCTTCTATCTCTGGAATTTGGCTTAAAATACATTAAAGGAAAACGAAAATATGATCTTTAATTCAAACACGTATAATACTATTATTTACAATCCCACTATACAAAAAACTCCAAATATTTTAGTTATTCTAAGTATACCAAAGAAACTTTAAAGTATCACATGACAGATAGTAACCTTAATTAAGCCCATTTTATAAAGGTTCCAGAAACATTTTTATTTAAACGGTATAAATAACAATATTCTTTAAAGGTGAGAGTCTACATCGGGGGACATAGTAGGAAATGGCAATAGAAATGCATATATACACAATTTGGAAGCACAATATACATTGTTATGATAAAAGTACCAAACTCAAATACATAATTTAGGTCATTAATATTTAGAGACACGTTCTGTGGCAGTTTCATGTAAGAATCAAATATGTCAAGGAGAGACAGTTCGACTCCCTTACGGCTAACTCCAAATGTAAATGTATATTTCAATTCATTCGCATAGTTTGTCAGAAATTAATAATGCACCTAGATAAGTATTACACAAGCTCACTTAAAGTATCCTTAGCAACAGGCAATATCTTTCGTATAATAATTGTATAGAGTTAAAATGTCCATTTACATTTAACAGTATTGCCGGTTTGTGAAGACCGACTCGATAGATATTTATTACACGTTTGTTTATTTGCTTGTTTGTTAGGTTTGTCGTCCCACCAACAGTATTTCAGTTTCAAGAGGCGTATATAAATATAATATTTCAAATGGCAATACTTCCATAAATAGATATTAAGCTTCCCATAAGGATAATTTTTGTGTATTTTCAATAAATTTTTATAAATGGAAATTTAGCAAGCATAACAACACTAAATAAAAAGTTAATAAAGTAAATAAAAATAAACTAAGTACATACTTCATTCAAAATGGTTTATGTTGGAGAGATTATCTGATACATCAACAGTGAAGAACAAAGTAAACGTGAATGTGCTCATGTATTGCCTAACTCCTCCAACCGAATGCAAATTAGACAGTTTTGTTTCATTTCATAAATAGAGATTTAGGGTAATTCTTAATGCTAGTCAAAATGATATTAAACATATTCATGTTGTTACGTGAAAATCAGAATTAGTCGCCTTGACGATCTCAGTGAGTCATTTAATGTTTCGTAATGTTTCATAATGTTTCGTAATTTGATTTTGTGTCACGCCAGCGACTTTTGAAAACAAACTTACCCATTCTGATCCACATGATCATGTGATCTGCCTGCTCATTATTGGCTGTGTAGCACAGTCACGTATTCTTTGTTTATATTTATCATAACACTGTTATGTTTTCTTGTTGACTGTTAGGAAAACATTTGGATGAAAAGTTGGAAAACATTTGGATGAAATGTTGCTCCACTGGGAAAAATACTTAATGCCGTCTGCAAAGGAATCAAAAGTCAGAAAGTGTTCTGCATGAGTATCATAATTCATATATAGGAGACGGAAATAATATGTGTTCATGTCTTTATCCACGCTTTTCTAAAATACTTTTTAATAATGCATAACTGTTTAAATGGTTTCCCTCAACTATCCTTTTTATGTAAATTATTATAGATTATTATAAATTGAAATTCAGTAAGCATAACAACATTAAAATAAAAATTTAATAAAAATAAACTAAGTACATACGTCATCTATATGGATTATGTTAGAGAGATTATCTGATAGATCAACATTGAAGAACAAAGTAAACATGAATGTGCTCATGTATTGCCTAACTCCTCCAACCGAATGCAAATTAGATAGATTTGTTTTAAATGAGGTCGCAAATTAGTTTCAATTATACTAAAACATTACAGCTTTGCTTTTTAAATCGATCTGGTTTCGTAGTCTGAATGAAAGTTAAACCTAATCCAGAAGTTGTAGGATAACGTTCTGAAAAAAACCCAACTGTTTAACCATCAAGCCTATTTAATACGTGCACGTTAATACATCAGCCTTGTAGTGGTTCATGTTTTAAAATTATGTTTTGTTTTTTCTTTTTCTTTTTGTTAGATTATCATTTTGCTTGGCTAAAGCAGTATTAGTAAATATGATAATTGAGCGTTTCGTAAAAGCAAACTGTCTACGTCGTTACTAAAAGAACTTTTTATTAAATACTGATAAAAAACATTGGTGTGCCATTTAGGGGAAACATGTTTACTTTAATGTGTATTAAAATCACATAAAGCTGTTAACTCTAAAATAGTCTATATATGACATTTTACTTCCTGTACGGTCAAGACACACAGTTTGTTGCTTTTCTATAACTATATAATTCAAGTATATTTTTTTAAAAGTCTAAATTGAATGAGCAATTTTTACGATGAAAAATTGAAAAAAATTAAACGAAAAACTAACAAACAAAATAAAAACGTATAGATATGTGTTTCTGAAGACATAATAATTCATTTATCGATTGTTTCAATAGTCTAAGAAACCATGCACATGTACATATCCCACATTCCAAAGTTTGAAGATCAATATGAACTATTGGAAATTGATTGGAATATCTTATCACCTTATTTAAGCAAGATCACCTCTATTGATTAGTGCACGTGTTAATATGGCCAATTCACAGTTGTCTTGACGCTTTACGTTATCAAAACAAAACAACAACATTGCTCTAATTCTCTTGATTTTAAACTGTTGGTGTTGACTGTTGCTGTTATAAATTTAATCGTACCAAGATAAGAGTAGACATGCTTAATCGTGTCAGTTAGTAAATAAACTGACAAAATCATGAAGTATGACCTCAAATTAACCACTTCATAAGTTTAAATGACTTATTACCGTGGAATATTAAGAATCAAAACTTAACTGGTAGGTCTTCTCTATTTAATAAAACATCTCTAGTGCGAGATTACATGGTTAATGACCTTGCTCTAAGGTAAAGCAGGACAATATAAGGTTCAGTTTTTGGACGTCACATTGTGATGGAACAGATTTCCAAATGAAAAGATTCAAATAAACAGTTATACAGATAGCAAAAAATACTGTTATGTATTGTTACTAAATCATATGCTATAAATGAAGAATTGAAAACCTGGAAAGTGTTTGGCAAAATTTTTCACGATAGGTTGTTTTAGAACTTAATACCTTTTAACTCTTAACAATATTACATCTTATTTTGTAGGTTTGGGTTGTTTTCTAAGATTTGATGATTTCTTTCGTCTTTTTTACATTTCACTTCTGACACTTTTGGCATACGACGTAATGGCATTGTATGACGTCATTAAATTGTTCTTTTTACGCGCAAGCGCTTGGGCTGTTTTATTTCAAACTACTCTCTCATTTGGAATTTTTAGGCTTCCGAGGCTTTTATCTACTGTACATACTGCACATATGTTGATATTTTATTTTATTACTAGTTATTTTGTCTGTATATAAGTTCATTGTAACTGTTTTAACTCCCGATGCAGGTGCTTACTGTTAGTTGTCTCACTTTGACGGGACATTTTTATTTACACTGTATGTTTAATAGAAAATCCTTCAGGAAGTGCGAGGTTGGAGCACTCGACAAACCAGGTTTAAGCACCCCAATCGGTCCTTTTGCCGACTGACCGTTCCAAGGCGGTAACTGATGATTTTTCTTTTTGTGTGTAGTGTCTCGTATCTGTGTTGTCACATTTACATTCACCTTGTTTGCCTTTGTCTAGAGGTAGGTTAGATTTAAATATCAGTGGAAAGTTTGATAGGACCTTCTCTTTTTACCTATACACTTACATAAAAGTATGATATTGAAGTATGTTCGCTTATTAACTTGAAAAAAAAAACCCATCTTAAAACATGTACTTTATTTGCCTGTACATTCTTTGCATCACTCTGCTCACACGTGAAGTCTTCTCCTCCAATAAAGTAAATCTGTATCGTTCACTATGTATACATAATGAGTCACACAGCTTTCCTCGCGAAAAAGATAGGTGACTGTATTCATCATTTAAGTCATTACTTAATTGTTCATTGATTTAGTCATTTGTTATGTGTGTGTGATGCTCACAACATCACACAACAACAATATATCAGTTATTATAAACGTATTAAAAATCTGATGAAAATATATGGTGTAAGTATGATTGGCGACTATGTTTATGCGTATCCATATACTATGCGTCCTAATATCTAACAAAATATTGCTTTAGCAATGTACTAAACCTAAAAATTTATGCCAAAATAATGGACGTTATTCCTGTCCTACCTAGCTAATAAACGACAAGTGGAGCTCCACAACACCAGGCCTTACTGATAACGCTTTCAGCTGGGTTGTTACACCGAAATATACACACATCTTATTTGCAACAGCTCTCTGCATGCGTTAACTGGCGGGCGCGTTCTCTCTCTCTCTCTCTTCTGGTCTGATAGCGGGGGAAAGTAGGTCATCTCTATAGTAACGCTATACATGTGTGCATACATTATCCTGGCGATACACTGTCTGTCTGGTTTATGTAGACGGGGAACACGTCACGTTTTATGAACATACTTTAGCGGTGTTTTGTTATGAATGATAATGCATGCAAACGTTTGTTTATTCTTTTACGGAAATACCGAGTAGATAGAAGATATTAGAATGGCGAAGAAGAACAGTTCTGTTAGCAAATTTATATTTAATACGATACAAGTTTTACGTTAATTGTATTTACGATATATATGTGGCGATATGTGGAAACACACTAGAATTTAATATTGAAATATCTAGATGATCAACAGATAGCAGACAGCCCCGATGTTTGAATTGCAGCAATAACGGCAATATTACAAAGCTAAATCTATTCATTTTATCAATAATAACAGAATGTTGCACAAATAGTACTATAACAACCGCTTTTATGTATTTTTTCTGAAATTTTAAATCTATTATACATGAATAAAGACAGATACTGATACTATATTACTTATGTTACGCACTACGATAAAGACATTCCAGTACAATAAGTTAAATAGGTTGTTTTTAGTTCTCAACTCTTTTCCAAGTATGCCAGTGGATTTTGTTGTTTCTTTTAAGGCGAATTTGTTTTTAAACAGTCGTGGTTCGTAATTCTACTTGCAGCTTTGGTTATTCGCTATCAACAAACTTTGATAAATAATGACAAGTTGAAATTTGTTGAACAAACAAACTTCAACGACAACAAATTACAACTTTCGTGTAAAATGTGAAATCAAAATGAGCGATTGATTGCCTTATTTACGTAGGCCTTAAATATCCGGCACCGTTCCTTACCATTTTTTTGCAAGGCATATTTGCTATGCTTTATTAATTGTCCGATTGCATAATATAAAGATATGTCCGTTACGGCTTGTAATATTTACCATGTCCTTCTAGTTGAATAATGACAACAAAGGTTTCAAAAGAAAGGGAGCAAATAATGACTGTATCTTAGTTCACCGTTTGTTTTAATAAAACAAGGGTTCAATATGACCCTATTAATTTACCTTATAAGTAGCACGCTGGCACAGTGAACCGTATACAATTACTATTTCCTTTGTTCTCATGTAGACACATTTTAAGGAATATTATAACAAGGACGGTTAATATCCTGAATTAATACTTTAGTTTTGTTCTATTAAATTGATAACAGTGTTTTAAACTTTAATTCCCTGTCATGCATAAACGTTTCTACCTTTTGATTGATTGCCTGACGTATCAATATGTCTGAATAACATTGGAATACTCTTAACTGTCGAAGTTTGTAAAACAAACAAAATATAGATAGTAAATTTAGAATTCGACGCGTGCATAGCATAGAACAACAACTTTTCCTTAACATTTCCGATAATTTGTCATTACTTTTATGAACGAATGATTAGTGTGTTGGTAACTTTTACGGTTACAACTTATGGTCGACGATTATCTGACCTTTATATTGGAGACAACATATCGACAACGATCACATATGATAATCTAAACAAATTACGTGATTAAATAAAGAGGAGTTTGTGCTACACTGTACATAATCACTTGTCATTTGATCCTACGCTCCAGGTACATATTAACACTAAATGAATATTGCGCTGACTTGCCTTGACATTTCTTTTAAAAATTGTTTTAACCTAATATGAACTATAACTTCCTGTGTTTTGAGCCCATATTTTACTACTGTGATTAGAATCTATTTTATCAAATGAGGAAAAAGTTATATTTTCATGTATTTTTTTCCTTTATTTTCATTTTATATCTTATATCCCTTTTCATCGTACAGTGTATATACATCTGAACACGTCGAATACGTTACACATACGTTCATGGAACTTTATTCAAATGTTTGAAGGACGGTCTGATTACGCTAAATAATAAGCTTAATAATAAATTGACGTTTTCAAACGTATGGGGGAACAAGTTACCCGTGTAAACGTTAGTTCACGACCGCATACAACTTTTGCCTAGCGTAAACATAACGTATAATCAATAGGCTGGCATACGTTGCAAAATTATTCATGCATCGTACTTGAACAATACCAGCGGGTTTATGCAAATATCAGCGTGCTCAAAGCGTAGACGGAAGTAATCCATAACGTTCTTTGACGTATGCTACCATATTTGCAATGTAATTCATACATTGGGCATATATAGGCTATATCCTTATATTTGACAAGGTTATAACTTTGATCTTTAAATAGATTCCAAATTGATCGTTAACTCTAGTCGACGTATGACACAGTTGATACTCGTGGCGTTTGCCTTAGCCCCAAATCTGCAGTACATTGAAATTTAGTAAAACCATTAGTTTCTTTAGCATAAATATACTGTCTTTGAGGTAATTTCGAACTAATAAAAACGTAAGTCCACAACCTTATCAGATATTTTATTCCATAAATGCGTAAATATGTAACATTGACTTTGTATAAAACCTTCTGGAGTAGCTGCTTAACACTTTTTGGCCTACTAACAAATGCTACGAAAGGCCAGCTCGAACGAATATTTAAGCGACTATCCTTTGTAGAAATGTATGTATGTACCGTATTGTTCCTGTTAAATTCTACCTCGGGCGTAATATTTCTTCAAAGAAGGGAGTAGTAAAAGTAACAAAAAGCAAAGATTCCTGTCAGTGCTGTCGTGTTAAATGCATAATCGTATACATTCTCCATGTTCTCCAAGATCAAGCTGAAATGTAAATGATAGGGAAAATGTCATGCACGTGTCTAATGTTAAGTAAGTGAATCATTTTCTCAAGAAGACATTTTAAGCGATGTGTGTGTATATTTGTCGGTGAATATCATTCAGCTGTTAAATGTATTTAATAACAATAAATATCGTGAAAAATAAATAACCAGCTTTGTTAAAGTTTTGAAGATTATTTTGAGAGTTACATACTATATGCCTTATTATGATTGAAAAAAGTAGACCTATAATTGAGAAAAATGTTATTGTAACAGTGTAATATATTAGTATCAGAACATAATTATGTTATGGTTTCTCGGTTCTTACAAGGTTAGTGTCTTAAAAAGGATAAAGTGTGTTAATTAAAGCCTCACGAGCGCAACGTTCCTTCCACAAACATATATCTTGTATAGGCTACACTCAATATTGTGTCTCTAGTACATGTTTACTCTTAGCGAGGAAGTAGGTTATCTCTATAGTAACTTTATATATGTAAGCATACATTATCCAAGCGACACACTGTCTGATTTATGGAGATGTCGAACAGTTAACCTTTTAGCGATCAACTAATGAACCAAACATCATTAACACATATTTAAACAACTGCTTAAGTTGAAGCAATTACGTAACACTTTAAATACTGATTGATTATAAGTAGACAGTTAAACACCTAGACGATCTACGCCAAGATACGAGTGCATAATTTAGAACATTTATCTAATTAGCAATATAGCAAATTGCTTCAATGGGTTAAAATACAGCCTATAAAGCATAACTGGTAGTTATATAAATGTGGGGCATGCGCACAGGACACCGATGATACATTCATTTTTAACAGTCTTGTTATGTACGGCACTGACAGTTGTATGAACATCATACCTTAATGTTGTTAATTGTTCCAGAGGGAATTGTATTAATAATATTTTTGCTAAAAACGTTCTCACTCAAATTTTCGGCAAATTGCCATTTTCAAGAGTTTAACATAAACAATTTCTGTCTCTACAAATTTACAACCGTTTATGTGCGCTGCCATGTGAGAATACCACATATTAGCTTTCTAATTAATTATATGTTATATATTTAAGTAACTTATTGCAAGTCCAATATAGGTTGTTTTTCTAGGTTAAATTGTAAAGCTGGTGTTCTATTTTGGCGTTCAAATCTAACAGAATGAAATGACAAAGAAATAATCAGTTATGCGGTGAATAATTTTCTCCCGTATGCATTTTAACATTAACCAAAGGAACCGTAACGTCAGTGGTGAGATATCAGTAATTATAGACGACATTTTGTTTGATGCAATTTTTACACCCTTTATATTTTGAAACACAGAAAAAAGCACATTGCAGAAAAGAAAAATCATTCTATGTAACTTGTTGTAATTTGTGTATCGTAAAATAAGTCGTTCGACCCATTTTTCTTCGTTTTATATTTACCTGAAGAGTCAAGAACCGCATAATCAGCTGTTTTTATTATATAAATTTACTACACATCCATGAATTTATTTCACCTTCTGGACTGTTTCATTAAAATCATCTTTTTCTTTACACGTTTTTTTCTCTTTGATAAATAATCAAGTAAGTGCGACTGAGACGATAGAGCTCGGTAAACCGGTTTGAACACCCGATATGGTTCTTTTGCCGAGTGACCGTTCAGAGGTGGTAACCTGGTTTGTATTATTATATATTGTGGTGCTTCATTGCTTGTAAGTTTAAATTTTACACGTATGTTAATTGGTGTTTTCATTCTTACAACTATATTACTAATACAGTGTGTAATTTTATTGTTCCTTTAAGGGGTTTTCGCATGTTTACTTGGATGTACACTGGACCTGTGTCTAATTAACCACGAACGTGCCACTGCACCCAAAATAAATATCAATTAGACTTCACCTTTTAAATTAAAGCCCCCTTCAGCTGATTCAATCGCCTTTTATGGAGAGATATCTTCTACAATTTATCATTTTGCATATCTTCCATCAAAAGTTGTACCGCTTCTTCCTTCCGGGTACTTAGTGGACGTCTGGCTCACATGCGTCGCATTTTCTATCAGGTGACACCACCATTCCAGCTCTAATTTTACGTCATCAGTTCTACTGTTTCGTCTAATTTTTAACGTCGGATGAAATAGGGACAGGAAGTGCAAAGCTGAAGCTCTGTCATCCGGTTAAAGTACCCGAGTCGGACGTTTTGCCGACTGACCTTTTCATTGCGGTAAGTGTTTGCCTTTTTCTATTAGTGTTACTTCACGTTTCAGCGTGGTGTCGCTTTATATTTAGCATGCCTTTGTACACATGTGTTTTGTGCTAGTAATTTTAAAAACGCATTTTTAAAATTCATACATTTAATTAGCATTTTACACTGATGGACAGAAAAGTAACGTAAATATTATTTATTAGGAACGGCTTTTATTTGTTTTATCATCGTTTTATGTAAAACGTGACACGGTAAATGGTTTTACTTGGAACATATGTGAAATAATGTTATAAATACTATAGAGGCTTATGTTTATAAATGGATGGAGCATGATAGTTTGTTAAAATAATTAAATAAGCTTTAATGAGTGTACCAACACTCACTCTCATAATCGCTTCGTTCTCAACGGTATTTTAAATATGGTCCAATAGCATTCTCTTGAAACTTGTGTCAATCTTACAGCTCAAGCGTTAAAATTACACAGTATTGCTCTTTCGGTGTTTACCTTATTCACATCCCTTTGTATATTGCCTATTGGTGTATTGACACTTTAACAGTGACACGTTAACATTTAACTTGCATAATTATACATTTGCCGCTAGTTCGGTGCTATGTTCTATAGGTTGAGGTCTTTAAAGGCTATTATCATATTCTGCTTTTGTTTTACAGAGCATCGATAAGAGCATGGATATTATTAAGAAGACGAATGTATAAATATATATGCATAGCGAATAAACCGATTACATTTTGCCATAATAGTTGTATGCCTACTTATGGTAAGATATCACGAAACTATGTGTAGATAATGTTCTGTTTTTTTTTTTTGTGTTTTGTGTATATACAGTTATAATGTAAATTTGGGCATCGCTGGTAGGGTCTTCAATCTGGGCATATTATTTTTGTAAGCTTTTTAGTGATAGTTAATTAATAGCAACACATAGAAAAAGAGACATCATAAACTAAAAGAAACAAATCAAACATATAAGTTCACAAAACACAAACATGACAACAATTTATAGGCCGCATTTATATCTACTGGTCTGTGTAAATATAGGAAAACATAATACAACATTATATAACATAATACACCATAATATAACATAATACATCATAATACAACATAATATAACATAATACAACATAATACAACATAATATAACATACTACAGCATAATACACCATAATACAACATAATATAACATAATATAACATAATACACCATAATACACCATAATACACCATAATAAAACATAAAGCAACATAATACAACATAATACACCATAATACAACTTAATACAACATAATATAACATTTCAACTAATGAACTACCAACAGACCTTGGTACAAACATGCAAGAAACATGTACAGAGACATAAAACAAAGATGTATAACATTCATTAAAGAAACACTAGCAATCATCTTTGAACTGCTAGTTTAAAGAAAGAACCAATGAAAGTATTTCATCCGGAATTAAAGAAGCTCCGAACTCGCAATTTGCCAGTGTTGTATCCTGAGACATAGTTTTCATGTATATATTTTATAAAGGCATGGCCAAGAATGTAGACATGTTTAAACCCTACCAGGAAGTGTTTATATTGCGTAAAATGAAAAGCGGCTATAAATAGCACACGAATGTTCAACATAAACACATGTGTATTGACAAACACAAAATGAATTATGTCGACATACCTTTAAACTTATTGATGCAAATAAATTGCTTATTTTTTCCGTTATTAAGCTCGGTAAAAGCAAAAACCTTAACAACAACCGAAACATACACATTACGAAAAGTAATACACGGTATGTATTTTAATGTTAAAATATCACGGAATAAGTACAAACATGGTAGTTAAATAATATATTTAATTTAACTTGTTCCCTGTTCTTATATAGTTTGTAAACGTAATCGACTAGTACCATTGTGATTGCTTGAATGATATGGTAATATACATGTATTATACTCACTTAATCACTTATGATAAAAATGATAAATGTTGTTTGTATGAATGTGATCTTTCTAATAGATGTTTAATAGCTGTATTCATTATAATTTGTGTAAGTATTTCAATTGTTACATTGCACATTTATTTTATTTCTATTTTTAGTCGAAGGCCTCTGTTAGAAAAGATGTATATTATATGCTGTGTGTATGTATATAGCTTATGAGTTACCTTCGTAAAATAAAGATATTATGTAGACTTACCATCGTAATATAAAGATATTATTATTATTATTATTATTAATATTATTATTATTATTATTATTATTATTATTATCACAGAAGCACTGAAAAGAGACAGTTAACGCATCGGAATGATCGTTCGACAGCAGGACCGAATGTGGTACTTAAACCGGGTTAAAGGGGACCTAATCTCGCAAGTTTGGAAGAGCTTTATCAAAGATAAAGAGTGTAAAAAATATCCTATGATACTGAAACTCGTTCAGTCCCGTTTAGACAGATGTAACGTTACACAGAATTTGAAATTCTTGTTGAATTAAGAATCTCCTTTAACTAGTCAGAAATAACAAGTGTGCGTATTTTTAACTCTGACACGTAAATGTTTGATTATAATGCACCAAATAATCATATTTTCATTGTCTTTTAAAATCGTTTAGATCTTTTTGTCTAAATAAATACATACATCATACGTATATTTTAACAAAGGAAGAAATAATAAAACAACTCTATTAACAATGATCCTTTAAGACTAAAGAGATATCTGACTCGTTCGTTTGTTCACATATGTTATGTTTTGATGAGCGACATGTGGTAAATACACAACCGTATATTTATCTGTGTAAAGAGCGTACTAGCATGACCTATGTCGTTGATCAACGATATTCTCAACTCGTGCAAGATATCGTAAAGTCTATCTTCTCTGCTGAAGAATGTTTTTTCTCGTGTACTTAATAAATCATACCTATTGACCTTCAGTGACGTTTATCGATGCGTTCTGCTTTACATTAACACAAGTAGACAATAAATTATAAACACACACAGACATCTATCTTAATGGCGTTTGTTGATTTTTCCCCACTTAAACTTTGAGTATTCCGGCTATCTTGGTTTGTGTGTGGATGCACTGAAAGTAGTTTCTTACCTGAACAAAATTGTCCTGTTTAAACGCGTATGGAGAAGGATCGGATGGCGCTTATATGTACGATTTATGTATCTTTGTATACTCCTGTACTGTGTATTCTTCAGGCGATATATCATTACATTGTGCCGATGTCAACATGCAATTGATATTATCGTACAATATTGAATCTAACCCGTCTTCACAGACCAATGAACTTATCATACTGCATTACGTCCAGACAATGTCAACCAAATGATATGAACATACTACGGGTACCTAACCCATCTCAACTTTCGGGTGAAGTCAATCTACTTACTTCTATCTTACACACCTCAACATTCGAGTGAAGTCAACCTACTAACTTATATCTAACACATCTCTACATTTACTTGAATTTTACTATAATACTGCATTGTACAAGGCCCATCTAAAATCGTCTTTACACCACAATGTATGTAATGCATCATAGCATCCGATTGACGAGGTCGTACTAGATTGTACCTCACCAATATCAACATTTGATAGATGTTATTATACAACCTTGTACCTTAATAAATATCAGCTTTCGATTAACGTTCTTATTCAACATTGAAGCTTACCAATATTAACATTATCAACAATTGACGTAATTATCCTACATTCTACCTGACCCATATCAACATTTGATTAACTTTGTTATGTTACCTAGTGCCTTATCCATATCAACATGTGATAAACGTTATTGTATTACCTAGTGCCTTATCCATATCAAAATTTGATTACCGTTATTATATTACCTTGTGCCTTACGGTAAGTTACCCATATCAACATTTCATTGACGTTATTGTATTACCTTGTGCAGTACCCATATCAACATTTGATTGACGTTATTATATAACCTTGTGCCGTACTATATCAACATGTGATTGACGTTATTATATTACCTTGTGCCGTACCCATATCAACATTTGATGAAACGTTATTATATTACCTTGTGCCTTACTCATATCAACATTTGATTGACGTTATTATATTACCTTGTGCAGTACCCATATCAACATTTGATTAACTTTGTTATATTACCTTGTGCCTTATCCATATCAACATGTGATAAACGTTATTGTATTACATTGTGCTTTACCCATATCAACATTTGATTGACGTTATTATATTACCATGTGCCTTACCCATATCAACATTTGATTGACGTTATTATATTACCTTGTGCCGTACAATATTAACATTTGATTGACGTTTTTATATTACCTTGTGCCTTACCCATATCAACTATTGATGAAACGTTTTTATATTATCTTGTGTCGTACTATATCAACATTTGATTGACGTTACTATATTACCTTTTATCCCACCATCTCTGTAAATATCGGTTGATATAACCCGTGTGATAAAGATGAGCTTTATCAACCGATATTCGCGCACCTGCTCTAAGCCGGACTACTTTTTTGACGAAACGATCAGGAGTGTTTACGAGAACGAAACTCATTTATCCCGTAATTATGCTTGTGGTCACCCCATAAATGTCCATAATATAAATATTGATGAAATAGAGCAAAAGAGGCTATTAAAAAAAAGAGGATGCGAGCGGTTTCGATCTCTGACCTGCAGGATTGAAAACTTAAGTGGCAGCGTCTTTACCGACTGAGCTAACCGGACAGTTCCTCGCAACTTTCCTAAGTTTTATTTAAACATTTGAAAAAAAAAAATTATCAGAAAAATGAAACAACGTGTATTACAGGAACATGATTAAAATTGTTTAGTAATAGTAATAAAATCAATAAAAGTACGAATTTGTAGTCTGCAAAAAATAAAAACAACTCTCGAAATGTCAGATCATGCGAGTCCCCGTTGTTTTGATGTTATTTAGTGTGAATTTAAAGAATGTGATGAAGAATCGTGTAAAAGCCTAACTTCCTAAGCAGTGTTAAAGAAATGAGCTACGAGGATTTCGAGGCAAAATCTGGCTTTAATCCGAACATTTTTGAGAAGGAAATTGATCTTGAATCTGTGGTGACTGTATCAGATTGCAATTATCTGCCTAATCTTAAGGCAGACCCTGATGATCAAATGTCGTTACATGATGAACATTCAAATGGTTTAGATAGAGCTCGATCTTTAGTCGAACCAAATACAGCTGACTTCACAGATCTGGACAAATGTGCTAAAAAATCAGTTTCTAGACGTAAACATGAACACCAATCCACCACCTCCACTCCCAACATTTCTTCAAATTTCGCAAGTCATCCTGTCAAAAACACAACTATCTTCGAAATTTTAAAGCGCTATATTCAATGTTCATAATTTCAATGTCATCAACAATTAAATCCATGAGCTATTGTTTGTTACAGCCACAAACACACACACACAAACCTCGAATGTAATTCGCGTTCCTTAAATGCCAAGTGCGTAGCTCAACTTTAATGCTACAGGGCCTTGATAGTACACACTACATGTATAACTTTACACGAGGGTGTGATTTTTGTTGTTCTTCTTTTCCAACCATTATTTTCAGTTATCGTAATCAATAAAATTACAACCTTGTGTATAGCGCAAATAAAATAAAAGAAATAACATGTTTATTGTTTTATTTTTTTATTGTAAAAAAGAACTATTTCTTATAGCCGAATTACTCTATTGCTCGCGCATGAATTTCGTGTATTGTATTGAAATGTCAGATTATGTAACGGAGGAGCAGTAGCGGTAAATTTAAATGTTTACCTTTGAAAAGCTGTTGATGGTGGGATAAAAAGAATACCAGGTTAGTGTTGATATAGATAAATGTTATCATGCTCGGCCCGAAAATCAAAAAGCACTCGGCAAGCCTCGTGCTTTCTGCTTTTCTTAGCCTCGCATGATAACATTTATCTATATCAACACTAACCTGGTATTCTCTATGTGCCGTACAATATCAACATTTGATTGACGTTATTATATTACCTTGTGCCGTACAATATCAACATTTGATTGACGTTATTATATTACCTTGTGCCGTACAATATCAACATTTGATTGACGTTATTATATTACCTTGTGCCGTACAATATTAACAATTGATTGACGTTATTATATTACCCTGTGCCTTACCCATATCAACTATTGATGAAACGTTTTTATATTATCTTGTGTCGAACTATATCAACATTTGATTGACGTTATTATATTACCTTGTGCCTTACCCATATTAACATTTGATTGACGTTATTATATTACCTTGTGCCGTACAATATTAACAATTGATTAACGTTATTATTTTACCTTGTGCCTTACCCATATCAACTATTGATGAAACCTTATTATATTATATTGTGCCGTACTGTATCAACATTTGATTGACGTTATTATATTACCTTGTGCCTTATCCATATCACCATTTGGTTGACGATATTATATTACCTTGTGCCTTACCCATATCAACAATTGATTGACGTTATTATATTACATTGTGCCTTACCCATATCAACATTTGATTGACGTTATTATATTACCTTGTGCCTTATCCATATCACCATTTGATTGACGTTATTATATTACCTTGTGCCTTACCCATATCAACAATTGATTGACGTTATTATATTACATTGTGCCTTATACATATCAACGATTGATTAACGTTATTATTTTACCTTGTGCCTTACCCATATCAACATTTGATAAACGTTATTATATTACCTTGTGCCTTACTCATATCGACATTTGATAAACGTTATTATATTACCTTGTGCCTTACCCATATCAACATTCGATTAACGTTATTATTTTACCTTGTGCCTTACTATATCAACATTTGATTGACGTTTTAATATTATCTTGCGCCTTATCTATATGAACATTTGATTGACGTTATTAATCTACCTTTGTGCCTTATCCATATCAACAATTGATTGACGTTATTATATTACCTTGTGCCTTATCCATATCAACAATTGATTAACGTCATTATTTTACCTTGTGCCTTACCCATATCAACATTTGATGAAACGTTATTATATTACCTTGTGCTTCACCCATATCAACATTTGATTGACGTTATTATATTACCTTGTGCCTTACTCATATCAACATTTGTTTGACGTTATTAATCTACCTTTGAGCCTTATCCATATCAACAATTGATTGACGTTATTATTTTACCTTGTGCCTTACCCATATCAACATTTGATGAAACGTTATTATATTACCTTGTGCTTCACCCATATCAACATTTGATAAACGTTATTATATTACCTTGTGCCTTACTCATATCAACATTTGATGAAACGTTATTATATCCCCTTGTGCCGTACTATATCAACATGTGATTGACGTTATTATTTTACCTTGTGCCTTACCCATATCAACAATTGATTGACGTTATTATATTAAATTGTGCCTTATCCATATCAACATTTCATAAACGTTATTATTTTACCTTGTGCCTTATCCACATCAACAATTGATTAACGTTATTATTTTACCTTGTGCCTTACCCATATCAACATTTGATGAAACGTTATTATTTTACCTTGTGCTTCACCCATATCAACATTTGATTGACGTTATTATATTACCTTGTGCCTTACTCATATCAACATTTGGTTGACGTTATTATATTACCTTTTGCCTTATCCATATCAACATTTGATTGACGATATTATATTACCTTGTGCCTTACCCATATCAACATTTGATTGACGTTATTATATTACCTTTTGCCTTATCCATATCAACATTTGATTGACGATATTATCTTACCTTGTGCCTTACCCATATCAACATTTGCTTGACGTTATTATATTACCTTGTGCCTTACCCATATCAACATTTGATTGACGTTATTATATTACCTTGTGCCTTACCCATATCAACATTTGATTGACGTTATTATATTACCACGTGCCTTACCCATATCAACATTTGATTGACGTTATTATATTACCACGTGCCTTACCCATATCAACATTTGATTGACGTCATTATATTACCTTGTGCCTTACCCATATCAACATTTGATTGACGTTATTTTATTACCTTATGCCTTATCCATGTCAACATTTGATAAAACGTTATTATATTACCTTGTGCATTATCCATATCAACATTGGATTGAAGTTATACTAATTATTACCTTTTGCCTTATCTTTATCAACAATTGATTGTCGATATGATGTTACCTTGTGCCGTACACTTATCAACATTCAATTTACGTTATTTTATTACCATGCGTTGTACCCACATCAACATTTGATCGACATTATTATATGGTCTTGCGCTATAACCATATCAAGATGTGATTGACGTTATCATATTACTTTGTGCATTACCAATATCAACATTTAGTGGACGGTATTATACTGCTGTGTACGTTCTCTATACTTGCATTTGATTTATGTTGTTATACTACCCCGTTCTTTATTATACTGCTGTGTACGTTCCCTATACTTACATTTGATTGATGCTGTTATACTACCCCGTTCTTTATTATACTGCTGTGTACGTTCCCTATACTAACAATTGATTGATGCTGTTATACTACCCCGTTCTTTATTATACTGCTGTGTACGTTCCCTATACTTACATTTGATTGATGCTGTTATACTACCCCGTTCTTTATTATACTGCTGTGTACGTTCCCTATACTTACATTTGATTGATGCTGTTATACTACCCCGTTCTTTATTATACTGCTGTGTACGTTCCCTATCCTAACATTTGATTGATGTTGTTATACTACCCCGTCCTTTATTATACTGCTGTGTACGTTCCCTATCCTAACATTTGATTGATGTTGTTATACTACCCCGTCCTTTATTATACTGCTGTGTACGTTCCCTATACTAACATTTGATTTATGTTGTTATACTACCCCGTCCTTTATTATACTGCTGTGTACGTTCCCTATACTAACATTTGATTTATGTTGTTATACTACCCCGTCCTTTATTATACTGCTGTGTACGTTCCCTATACTAACATTTGATTTATGTTGTTATGCTACCCCGTCCTTTATTATACTGCCGTGTACGTTCCCTATACTAACATTTGATTTATGTTGTTATGCTTCCCCGTTCTTTATTATACTGCCGTGTACGTTCCCTACCTATACTAACATTTGATTGATGTTGTTATACTTCCCCGTCCTTTATTATACTGCTGTGTACGTTCCCTATATTAACATTTGATTAATGTTGTTATACTACCCCGTCCTTTATTATACTGCCTTGTACGTTCCCTATACTAACATTTGATTGATGTTGTTATACTACCCCGTTCTTTATTATACTGCCGTGTATGTTCCCTATACTAACATTTGATTAATGTTGTTATACTAACCCGTCCTTTATTATACTGCTGTGTACGTTCCCTATACTAACATTTGATTAATGTTGTTATACTACCCCGTTCTTTATTATACTGCTGTGTACGTTCCCTATACTAACATTTGATAAATGTTGTTATACTACCCCGTCCTTTATTATACTGCTGTGTACGTTCCCTATACTAACATTTGATTGATGTTGTTATACTTCCCCGTCCTTTATTATACTGTCGTGTACGTTACCTATACTAACATTTGATTGATGTTGTTATACTACCCCGTCCTTTATTATACTGCTGTGTACGTTCCCTATACTAACATTTGATTTATGTTGTTATGCTACCCCGTCCTTTATTATACTGCTGTGTACGTTCCCTATACTAACATTTGATAAATGTTGTTATACTACCCCGTCCTTTATTATACTGCTGTGTACGTTCCCTATACTAACATTTGATAAATGTTGTTATATTACCCCGTCCTTTATTATACTGCTGTGTACGTTCCCTATACTAACATTTGATTGATGTTGTTATACTACACCGTCCTTTATTATACTGCTGTGTACGTTCCCTATACTAACATTTGATTTATGTTGTTATGCTACACCGTTCTTTATTATACTGCTGTGTACGTTCCCTATACTAACATTTGATTGATGTTGTTATACTACCCCGTCCTTTATTATACTGCTGTGTACGTTCCCTATACTAACATTTGATTGATGTTGTTATACTTCCCCGTCCTTTATTATACTGTCTTGTACGTTACCTATACTAACATTTGATTGATGTTGTTATACTACCCCGTCCTTTATTATACTGCCGTGTACGTTCCCTATACTAACATTTGATTGATGTTGTTATACTACCCCGTCCTTTATTATACTGCCGTGTACGTTCCCTATACTAACATTTGATTGATGTTGTTATACTACCCCGACCTTTATTATACTGCTGTGTACGTTCCCTATGCTAACATTTGATTGATGTTGTTATACTTCCCCGTTCTTTATTATACTGCCGTGTACGTTCCCTATGCTAACATTTGATTGATGTTGTTATACTTCCCCATTCTTTATTATACTGCTGTGTAAGTTCCCTATACTAACATTTGATTGATGTTGTTATACTACCCCGTCCTTTATTATACTGCTGTGTACGTTCCCTATGCTAACATTTGATTGATGTTGTTATACTTCCCCGTTCTTTATTATACTGCCGTGTACGTTCCCTATGCTAACATTTGATTGATGTTGTTATACTACCCCGTTCTTTATTATACTGCCGTGTACGTTCCCTATACTAACATTTGATTGATGTTGTTATGCTACCCCGTTCTTTATTATACTGCTGTGTACGTTCCCTATACTAACATTTGATTTATGTTGTTATGCCTCTCCGTTCTTTATTATACTGCCGTGTACGTTCCCTATACTAACATTTGATTTATGTTGTTATACTACCCCGTCCTTTATTATAATGCTGTGTACGTTCCCTATACTAACATTTGATTTATGTTGTTATGCTTCCCCGTTCTTTATTATACTGCCGTGTACGTTCCCTATACTAACATTTGATTGATGTTGTTATGCTACCCCGTCCTTTATTATACTGCTGTGTACGTTCCCTATACTAACATTTGATTGATGTTGTTATACTTCCCCGTTCTTTATTATACTGCCGTGTACGTTCCCTATGCTAACATTTGATTGATGTTGTTATACTACCCCGTCCTTTATTATACTGCTGTGTAAGTTCCCTATACTAACATTTGATTTATGTTGTTATGCTACACCGTTCTTTATTATACTGCTGTGTACGTTCCCTAAACTAACATTTGATTTATGTTGTTATGCTACACCGTTCTTTATTATACTGCTGTGTACGTTCCCTATACTAACATTTGATTGATGTTGTTATGCTACCCCGTCCTTTATTATACTGCTGTGTACGTTCCCTATACTAACATTTGATTTATGTTGTTATGCTACCCCGTCCTTTATTATACTGCCGTGTACGTTCTCTATACTAACATTTGATTGATGTTGTTATACTTCCCCGTTCTTTATTATACTGCCGTGTACGTTCCCTATCCTAACATTTGATTGATGTTGTTATACTTCCCCGTTATTTATTATACTGCCGTGTACGTTCCATATCCTAACATTTGATTGATGTTGTTATACTTCCCCTTTCTTTATTATACTGCCGTGTACGTTCCCTATACTAACATTTGATTGATGTTGTTATACTACCCCGTCCTTTATTATACTGCCGTGTACGTTCCCTATACTAACATTTGATTGATGTTGTTATACTACCCCGTCCTTTATTATACTGCCGTGTAGGTTCCCTATACTAACATTTGATTGATGTTGTTATGCTACCCTTTACCTTACCCATCTCACTATTTGATTTACCTTATTCTAGTAGCCCTTACCGTACCCATCTCACTATTTGATTTACCTTATTCTAGTAGCCCTTACCGTACCCATGTCACTATTTGATTGACGTTACTATACTATCTAAGCACACTATATTGTACCTAACACAGTTACACAACCGATTGACGTTATCAAACTACCTTGTACCTAACGCTTTTCAACAACAGATTGACGTTATTATACTACTTTGTGCCTTAGACATATCAACATTTTGTTAATGTTATTTTACGACTTTGTGCCTTTACCATATCAACATTTGATTGACGTTATCAAACTACAATGTACCATCCCTATTTCAACATTCGATTGACGTTATCAATGTACATTGTACATAACACATATGAACAACCGATTGACGTGATCCAAATGAATTGTTTCTAACGCATCTTAACAGCCGTTTAAAGTTTATCATACTACATGAATATGGTACCTAACACATGTCTAAAAACGATTGACGTTATCAGACTACAGTGTACTTAACGCCTCTTAACAACCGATTGACGTTCTACTTTCTTAGATATATCCTTGTAATACAAAGCAGACATGTGTTCATGTTTATTGTTTATGGTTTATGTTTCTCCCAAACACACGTTGTCAATTAATGTTGTGTTCTATCAAATACACGAATAAATAATTGGTAAGGGAATAATGGGTACGAACTATATCAGCACTGCCCTTAAATGAGGTATATCAATGTATGTTATATTTCATGAAGAACCTGATAACTAACAACGGTCAGCGTAAATTCCATAAAACAACGTTTCGCAATATAGCTTGAAAGTCTACTATAATTACTATAACCATGCGATAGTCATCTAATCATCGTATACATGAATATTGTTGTGACGGTCGCAGAGATATATATTAAGGTGAGGGGTTTAGCATTATTGTTTAAATAACTTATGCCAAAGGTTAATATTTAAGACAAATAAATATAATACTATATGTTCCTTAAAAATGTACATTATTAAGTGCATGCGTGGTTAATTGATTTAGGCAAGAGAGGACATCTGTTGCCCTCTTTTTCCTTCCCTATTCACTGTGTGCACGTAATTTGGAAAAACTAACTGTACAGTTCTCCATACAGTTAAAAGTAAAAGCAAGTACTTAATTGTAAGCATTAAAGCAATATTAAGACTACTTTTTTGTGACAGGTTTATTATTAATCTATTACAAACTTAAATGTTAAGAATTATTATCCACTTAACACCAATTCATTTAACTTCGAATGACACTTGCAAATTATGATAGGCATATAATAGTAGCACTTAGATAGGCTATTTTTGCACTCTGTTTGGTATAGAAGAAACTTCAGAAACCAACCAATCATTCCGAAATCCGTAACAGTTTAATCTTTACTTTGCAGGATTTTTAAACTGTGTATAAACGGTTTGTGTTCATGAAAGATTGAATCGTTTACAGCTTTGATCTTAGCTTTGATTTTAGCGAAAGATTTACACATTAAAATAATTTTCAGTTGTTCACGCAAGATACAGTTCGTATATAATGAAAATACACAGGCATGGGATAATCTCCTCGTTGTCGATGAAATAATGTATTTATCATTCACACTACACTATACGAAACTTTTCATTGCAACAGAAATTTACCAAACTGAGTAACTTAAATATACCCGTTAACATGTTCATAGAAAGTTAATTATAACGTGCGAGTGTTTGTATCTGCACGTGCGTCACATCTCTGGTGTTTTTATTGTTATTGACAAGACTTGCAGGAATACATGACAATTAACATAACAGTTCGTTAACCTCCACCGGATGATCGAATTAGCCAATGTTGACAATGCAATGTCAAACTGTAATTTGAGTAGTTGGGTTGCATGGATTATCAACAAATTACTAAATCGAACAATTTAGCCAGCTATCTGTTTCGGGAGCGTTAGTGGGATGTTTATCTTGGAAATGAAATGCAATCTCTCTCTTAACGGTTATTCCATTGATTGTTATCAATGACAACAGAAGAATGTTTTATTAAGATTTTGGCTGCTCAAATAAGCTTCTTTTTCAGATTAAATATTAACTGTTGACGAACTGCTTTCCACCATCTACACACAATTTAACACCAGTAATAAATAAGAGAAAATTTCATGCTGATACATTTGTTTATATTATCAGTAAACACCTGAAAATTGACACCTGATGTTTACCTGTTATTGTTATCAACATTAGATATTATGCCTTTTTCTCATGTTATTAACTTGTTTCCTTTACCATTTGTAATTATTTCGATATATGATATATGGTACGTTCTATTTCAGTAGCATACCGATAAGTTTGTATATATATTGGTCGCCTTTATTGACACACTTGGACTACGTCGGCATATACCGGATGACATCTCAAACAAGGGTACCACTTGTTCAGCTTCATATATGCGCCAAATACTGAAGTCGGCTTCTGACGAATATGCTGTTTTGCTAGCGGTTTAGCTTGTAATGGGAAAGCTGAATTTCGGAAGTATAAAGGATTGACCCTTCCTGACCTTGACAACACGCGGTTAATCGTCCTGCCTGGGAAGAAGTTATGTGTATACAGAAACAAATACGTACCTCTAAGGAGACTAGACGCGTCAATTGTTTCCAGACGTGCTTAAAATTAGAAGTTCGCGTGAATGTATTGTGTAATGAAGCTGTACATACCATGCTGATGTGTAAATGAACAATGCCGCGCAAGAATATCACTCAATTACTAAAGGAAGTGTTCCAAAACATGGAGGGTAGTGTTATTAGAAAGAGTGTAACAGTAATTATGTATTATATACTAGGCCGAGATACTAGTTATGATATGCCACGCCGGACCTCACTGCCACCTTTATATCGTTGTGACACAAGACGTTTATATTATCTCAGCATCTCAATATACAGTCACCGCTCGCGTTCTGAAAATAATGGCACACACGGGATTTTCAGATTAATCACATGGGGTAGAGTGTAGAGGAAATAAATAACTGGGAGTGAATTATAAAAGCAGTTTATTTTGGTCGCATCCCTTGCCATTTACGAGCTTTTATTGTAGATTTTAATGTAATATGCAGTCCCATAGAATGCATTATATGTTCAATAAAATAGATGTTAAACTCTGTGGTAGCCTCTGTCCTAATTTATAATATCTGTACTTTTAGAAGATTTTAGATTCTTTTGGCAGTGAAAGATTTCCTTCTTTGCAACGCGTTGTAAACTTGATTTACCAAGATAAATTTGACCGTCATTTGTATACCTTTAATATTACAGGGTTAATTGTACACTGCTAAAACAGTGCTTTTAAGTGCTTGATTTGTCAGCCGCCGAGCGGCAATCCTACCTGGCAATGGCAGAACATATGTGGTACACAAACTGTTGGGTCTGCCAACGAAACACACCCTTTATACATCATAAACCACTTTGTAAACATCAACACAAACTGTTGGGTCTGCCAATGAAACACACCCTTTACACATCATAAACCACTTTGTAAACATCAAACACGTTGGACTCCGGATCGGAGGGTGCTGGGTTCGAATCCCGAAACTGACCTCGTGATGTTAGTCCTTGAGCAAGACTATCGTTTTTAATGACATATTCTAATAGCACTTTGCCTCTACTGATTAGTTGTGCCTATGTGTATACGGGATTTTCGCTGTGTTCCAATGGGATTGGCACATTGACTGATTGACCCATCAGTGCATCTGTTACCAGTGGTATAAGCCGGTCACAATTATATGCCTGTAGTGTATACCCTTTTACTGTTAAGCCGTTTGGAAATCATTTAAGAATTAATTGTTATGAAGACATTGCCGTTTCATACGTCTAGTCAAGTGTTGCCGAAATTAATTAACGCAATCGTTGATTAAATGTTAAAGCGATCTTATACTGAATAAAGTCTCTTTCTGTATGAGAAAAATATATGCCTTTTTCTATTTGAATTGCCTAAAATATATCTTTGCATATATGTACCAATTTGACAGCAGTCACTAGCAGGAATAATTATATTATAATTGTGCATTATGATTTTATCTAAACAATCGTTGCAAGTAAACAAATAATACATTTAGCATGTTCAATATTCATACAATCGCCTTTATGGCTTAAAAGTAGATATGAGATAACTAAAAGTTACTTTCTTTTCTTGCTTGCATTTAAGAAACTCGTCAGGAAGTGCGAGGTTAGAGCTCTGTAAAACCGGTTTAAGCACCCCAGTCGGTCCATATTGTCGACTGACCGTTCCAAGGCGGTAACTGTCGGGTTTGCTCTTTTCCTTAAATGACTCATCATAAATTTGTTCTTACTTTTCGCTTGGCTTGCATGTGAAATACCTTTGTTCTGTGCCTTTTCGGAGTTTGGTATATGTTGCAATACTCATAGGACTTTGTCATATATTCTTATTTATCAATTATACATTTTTCAATGAATAATAAATAGTCCATAAGAGGAATTAGAATTAGAGAAAGTACGAAAGTTAGTGCAAATGCTGCTAAAATATAGCGAAGCGTATAGTTACTACAAGAAAATTGTAGAATTCATTTAAACGTGATAGCCTAATGATTTTATCTGATGACACGGAGCAAAACCTGCATAATTTATCACCCCGCATAACGACATTGCCTGATTACGTACACTCGACTGGCCAACCAGTTGTAAAACTAGCCTTATTTTTGCTTCAGCGTTAGCAAGGGAGCTATACCATTACGATTTTAATAGCTTTGGCATGTCGCGGCCCGGAATCAAACCCAGGGCCTCCCGTTCCTGGATACAAATGTATTACATAGCATAGAAGAACCCAACAGTCAAACCGACAAACAGACTGACAGACCCAGAGACAGTCATTCCTACGGACACACATTCTGACAAAACAGACAGGCAGGCGGACAGACAAACAGACAGATAAAAAAGACAGATGTATTAATACAAATGTACGCAGCAAAAGAATCAATACATATAATCAATTTCAAACGTGTGCAAACAAAGGCTATATACATGAAGTACAAATGCATATAACCTATTTGTAAAGTAAAGATAGCATATATAGGCACGCAAAGGATCAGTGGTAGACGCTACAGAGTGACCTTGCCGAAACTTAACACAAGATCAGAAGGCGTTATATATTTATATATATTTCAGAAAATACAACGTTGAACAAAATCAATGTGGCAACCATTGAATGGCCCAGACAACAAATTTAAATTACATACAGTTTGCATGTTATACTTTTGGCACGACAATGATGATAGTAAAAGATAAGTTGAAATATATTAATAAAATTATTTACTTGAGAAATGTAATGCTTAGCATGCAGACAATTAGTATGTATATTTTCACATTTGCTGTAATGCAGCCAGGCTATGTGAATTTGCTTGAATATTAAATTCCCTAAAATAATCATAGTTACATTTTAAATGCAACTCTTTAATAGAGCAATACTTACCTAACAAGATATTAACAAGACAATGACTATCAAGTGTACTAAGAAGTTACAAATAATCTATTTATAAGTACTATTTGTTGTTTTTGTGTCAAGGAAATTATTTGTCCGAAATTTTGATCTTGCTTTAAATGTGTGTTGTTTTTTTTTTTGTTTTTTTTTTGTTGTTTTTTTTAATTTTGTTTATTTGGTTGTTTGTTTTTTTTGCTTGCCTAGTTTTATCCATATTTATCATTTCTCGTTGTCAAACAGAAGTTCGAAATTTTGTAAGAAAAATGGATGACACTGAAAACCAAAAGATGGATGAATTCTAGTAACATTAAATTAGCGATCAAATCATGGTGTTTTACATTAAAGATAATACATTAAAAGTGACAGTGCCCTCTTGATTAAGTAGATCCACATTAAAAATGAACAGAACCGTTCACTTATATATAACAATAAACCATTTAACAATCAAGCAAGCTAAACAACGACTGTCAATAATTCTAACACCGACAGACTTATCAAAACTTTACATTATATTTGTAATAAACAAATGTGTGCCATATATTTTATTATGTTGAAGAATTTATAAAAAGAGACTATATATCACATCAAAACATTCGGTTTTAGTTGTCTTTGTTCTAAAATTAATAACATATTAAGGTTATATTATATCTTATACATAAAGTACTATATTTACTAAATCTTTAAGTTGGCATGTTGTCATTTAATTCATCCTATAAGGAATGTTACGTGTATTTCTTTTGATGGATATTGTATTTGGTTCCTCAATTCCATCATCAGATGAACAGATGAACATTTATTCTTCTTTGGTCATGTTGTTTCTTCATTCAGACAGTTAATTTCACTTATAATCAACCATTTTGGTTTAGTTTTTCTAATTGAAATAATACCCCTTTCTTTTCTAAACACTGTGGACATTATTTCTCAATGACGTCACTACTTTCGTCATAACTTATTAAAAAAACATCAGCGCTTGGACATTTTTGTATTCAGATAGATCAGTTTTCTTTTCATTGCTCGGATATGAGAAACCCATTAGGAAGTGTTAGAGCTCTATAAAACTAGTTTAAGTTCCCCAGTCGGCCGATACCGTTCCAAGGCGGTAACTGTCGGGTTTGCTTTTTAGTTAAATGGCTCATATGACTCACGATCGTACTTTTCACTTGGCTTGCACGTGAAATACCATTGTCCTGTGCCTTTTTAGAGTTTGATATATGTTGCAATGCTCATTGGACTTTGTCATCTATTCTAATTGAGATTACAAAGGTGGACGTGTCCAACGAAGGAACGCGGTTGTTAAATCAAAGCGAATTTCACTGCGTGTTGGTGGTTATCTTTTAACCTTTGAGTTACTTACTTTAAATCCACAGCAAACAATCTTGTCTGAACCGATAATATAAATGTAAATGTAAGAACTGAATTTCATGTTACTGACTTGAATGCTTATGAACGCATGTCATGCAGTGGTCTTATTATATTAATTTGCACGCATGCGGCCAGCATCTATAAAGTTTCTACGTCGGCAAAATGAGAATCCTTAAATGACAAAAGAGTTATGTCATGAACAGATTTAGTTGTTTAAATCGTCAAACTAGCTCGGTCCGAAATATTAAAGATTATATTTTGTTTTGTAAATGATCGCTGTTTAAGCACGTTAATTATGGTTCCTACAAACGAACTTAATGCTTTTCTTAAAATTCAGCATTCTATACAGTTTCTTTGAGATATATAACAGAAATAGTTTCAAGTTGCTAAGAATCACTTAATCATGCAAGTATATGATTAACTAGGTAAGTAGTACAGGTATATCTGAAAATAGGTAGGTATTCGGTCAGTACCGCCAGTTGCTATCAGGGGCCAGTTAGAGAAATAAATGGCCTAAATATTTGAGGTTTGTCTGTCAGATATCGCACTCCAAGGTTAAGCGGGAAATAGTTGTGAGCGCAGACAAGAGTTCATGAGTTAATGTTCATAAAATTGATTATGCACGTTCATTAATTAATTATGTTGGCCTACTAGCATTGTTTATAAGTAGTTTATATACAACCGAATGATGATCTGGATCTTGCAGATCATTAAGATGTTAAACGCTCATAAGCATTATCAATTTAATTACGTTTTCTTTTGATTTCTTTTCGCTGTGAAAAGTATTCTACTTATTATGTAATTAAATAATTGTGTAATTATATCTCATATTACATGTAATAATATCACAATTAATTTAAATGTGAAAGGTGTTCATACTTAAAACTAAATTTTAAAACATAAGGCTTCACTAAATGTAAGTTATGAATAATTCAAAAAGTTTTGGGAAAGCAAACTTTTATTCATTTCTTGTCGTTTTGCCAAATGACCGTTCCAGGCGGTAACTATTGTTTACATTTCATTCCATATGGTGTCGTTTTGCCTAGTGACTGTTTTAGGCAGTAATTGTACGTTCATTATATCTGTTTTAACTCCCGATGCAGGGGCTTACTGTTTGTTGTTTCACTTTGACGGTATATTTTTATTTACACTGTTTGTTTGATAGAAAAACCTTCAGGAAGTGCGAGGATGGGGCGCTCCACAAACCTGGCTTAACACCCCAGTTGGCCGTTCCAAGGCGGTAACTGATTTTTTTTTCTTTTTGTGTGTTATGTCTCGTCTCTGTGTTTTTGTCACATTTTCATTTACCATGTTTGCCTTTGTCTACAGGTATATTAAATTTAAATATCTGTGGAAATTTAGATAGGACCTTTTCTTATTTATCTATTCTTTACATTAAATGTTCATATTTGTGTTTTTGTTTAAAATTTAATATACATAATTCTAATAGGAATGTGACAATCTTTCTTTCCAATGTTTGCAAATATTAGAAAGTGTTCACATATTAATGTCCTCTGCCGGTTCTTCTTCATTTTGATAGATAATTTTATTGACACGTCTTGGCCGCTTTTAACGGAATTTTGTTACTTAACGAATGCTTTTTCACCAGTGGATTTAAATAAGAGGACCCAGGCTAACGTGTCTGGATGTGTTATATTTCCATTATAATGTGTTTATGGTAGTGAATTGTTTATGCGTTTCTTGAAACATATTGTAAGGCCAACTCCACATATACTTCATGTGAACAATTGATATGGAAATCACTGAAAAGGGTTGAGCCACAAGTTTCAAAACTTAATGTTGGCTATGCCAACGAGGAAATCAGAAAACAGTGGCAATGAACGATACTTGTAGATAATTGATAAAAAAAACATAAAACTATACATGCATGGCTATTGGCGATGTTTTGACTGAAATAATACGGCAACAGATTGTATTTATAATTCGATTATGTAATGAAAATATTGTTAGTATTATAAAAGACTTCAATAAAACCTAAAAGACAATTGTACATTGTTTGATGTTATCGATGTAAATAAATTAAATGGGATTGAATGTACAATTTATGTAAATTTAATTAACTGTTAAAATGAAATTTATCTCTGTTCTTCGAATCTGAAATAGAATGTTATTATAAATCGAAAATGGGCTTCTTCAAATGTATTGTTCATCTATAAAATGAAAAAGACGCTCACGAGAGTAACTTCTTTTTGTTTACAATGATAGTTATTAATTTAAAATAGACTGACTAAGGAAATGAAACAAAACTATATCTTTATATTGCCAGAAATTCCTTGTTTGATAGTTAAAGATGGAATATCTGCAACTTGTACAACACTGGGCTATTCTCTTACTTTCTGTTATATTATTAAGTAAATCTGAAGTTTATTTGTGTTCTTATAGACGGTTTTACACCTTCAAGTACAAACACTTCCCTATTTTAAAATGTCGTCTCTTCTAAGACTGATACTTTCTTTTAAACTGAAATTGTAAATTGAATTTAAGTGACATTATTTCTTCAATTGTTCAGTTTTCCCCATTCATTAAAAAGCATTTAGTTGCTGACATATTCTTTTGAGTATAATATTTAGTTCAACGAAACAATGTACTGTTTAACAAAACAATGTCTTGTTTAATGATACATTGTCTTCTTTAACGATGCAATGTCATTTTCTTTTCTTGAGTCAAAATTAATTTCAATTACAATCAACAATTTTATATAGTTCTTCTAACAGAAATAATATTTCTCGCTCTTCTAAATTTTAAATGAACGAAAAAAACGTCAGCGCTTGGACATTTCTTTATTTAAAGAGATCGGTTTGCTTGCATTTGAGAAACCTCTCAGGAAGTGCGAGGTTAGAGCTCTATAAAACCGGTTTAAGCACCCCAGTCGGTCCTTTTCGCCGACTGACCGTTCCATATCGGTAACTGTTGGGTTTGCTTTTTTTTCATCGCAAATGTGATCTTACTTTTCCACTGAGGTTGTATGTGAATACCTTTGTGTTGTGCATTTTCAGGTTTGGTATATGTTGCAATGCTCATAGGACATGTTATATATTTTTATTGTTGGACGATACTTTCATTTATTTACTGATAACATTTTTAGAAAAAAAAGTCCTTCCTATGGTAATATCCGATGTAGCTGCTTACTGGTAGTTGTCCCAAATGTTTTAGTAATTTGATATTTGTGTTACAAAGTTCAAATTCCTATTTGAGATGTAAGTGTGGAGCTCTGTTTTCGCACCCTAGTCAGTGCCTTTGGCGGCTGATTTGTCTCCCATGCGATTACAGTTAAAATTTTCCCTATATTTGCTATATTCTGTCGCAGTTGTTGCTGCAGTTACCTGGTATATTTTACTAACGTTCATTTCCATTTCAAATTGTAATATGGGTTTCATTTCTAAAATCTCGTTATATGTTCGTAGTTCGTAGTCAGCTTCCCTATTTTTGCAAATATACTTTAACGTTTTTCCTTTTTAGAAAACTATGATACTATGTACCTTAGGTTAATATTTATATGTCTTTATATATTATATTGGTTCGTACAGAAAATATAATGATTGTGGAACTCGTCCAGATACAATTAATACAATACTAATTGGTACTAATACTTTGTGGCGCGTTTAGTAGTCTAACAGATATGCTTATTGTAGTAGTTATGCGAAAGACAGTGTTTCCCATATTGTATGGATTGTAATATCGTAACAAGGTCAAACATATGATACGACGTTTTCAATATATATCTCAGTCCGATTTTTGCCTCAGTGTTCATGGAAATATGAAAATGACCGCGTTCTACACTAACATAATATATACAAATCTGTATAATTTCAATAGCTAAAACGAGACAAACAGTTTAACCGCCAAAGTGCATTCGTCAATCGATCAGCGTTTGTAATATGCAATCATATTATCTGTATATATGTGTACTCATGTATCATAATGTAATTTATTGACGACACTGTTTCAGATTTTAATTTCTTTACTTAAGTACGTTAAGTTTAATTTATTGTATACACTTACTTCGATTGGTCAAAATGCTGAATTCTTACAAAAAATAAACAAACTCTTATTATGAATGCACTACATTAATTTAATTATACAAGGTACTTTTTACTTTAGCAAAAAATAAGTATACAATACAAGGTATTTACAAAAATTAACCAGCCGCAAGAATATGATTATTTACAATATAGGACCCATGCGTGTTTTATTAAGCCAGCAAATAGAACACAATTGTCAACTGATAAAAACAGTATGCGAAACAACTATTTTCAATGATTGAGTGTTTTTTCATCAAATGGACGAAATCACCGATCTGTTTCTAACATAATCTCATATATTGTGTCGTTATTTAAGTATTAGGAAAATGTTAATGTTACAGCAAATGTTTATGTAGCAATCTGTAATGACATATATACATATATATACTTGTATTGTTGCATTTTTTGTATAAGTTTTACACATATTTAACGTCTTAAGCTACATTAAATTCAACTGGAATACATATTGTTATGCTAGTATGAATAAAATGGAATGGAATTAATGATAAAATACAATTTGAAAGGATGAAAAATATAAGACAGACCTCTTTAATCGATCTGTCTGTCTATCCACTTTTTATCATTTAATTTCATTTATTAATATTTAAAAATAGTTTGTATTTCACACACCTAAATTGCGACGTTTACTATTCAACAGCCAAAGCGACGAAATAATTAATGGATTTTACATCAATGACCGCATCAAATGTTATAAAATGTTTACATAAAATATGTGGATTAGTTAAGAAAATACGATTTGATTTCATTAACACTTTTCTATGGCGATATCAAAACCAAATTGAAACACTGAAAAAAATCATATTAGATCAGTTTTACTAAGTATATAAAGGATCTGACACAAGTTGTCATTAAATACATACATTACCTACTTCAGAACGAGCGTCAGATTTTGTTTTCATCACATGATTTTAATTGCTAATATCCGATTTTACTTTATTTTAACAACAATACTTGGTGAATAAGTGGTATGGGATGGCGTGCATTATGGTAACATCGATGACTTCATCAATCAAGTAGTGTATTACACTAGTGTAACATAACAAAAGATGTAAAGCTTTATTGAATAGAAAACAAGGGGAATCATGAGATAAACGTGGCTTTTAATCGACACAGTCACCTCGACCCGAATTGATAAGTTATCAATAATTTGTCATAAGGTATAGTCTAAACGTTCAATATGACAAGATAAAATATATACAGAACAGAACAGAACTGTTGTGTTCTGATAAAATATATAAAACTTTCTTTTCTGAACAATCTATCTGCCTACATATTCCATAAAATGCTGCATAAGGAGCTTCTATCCTTTTTACCATTTTCAGACACAGGCCCGTATCACTAACGCAAATAAAAATGAAGTTTCTAAATTTAATTATATTGTTACATATAAATTTCCACTTCACAATGGTGGTGTATGCAAAGGAACGCTGGCAATTTAATAAGTACTTTGGAATGTTTGAGATTTGGCGATAGATTGTTGTCTTCTAAATTTTTATAAGCTAGTCTAAATCTTCTTGTTCGAGAATCTCTTTTATAAAAAATAATAGTTTCCTTATAACTGTAAAGTTTAGAAGACCTTGCAATATGCTGTATGCACTAAAACGGTTTCATTGCAGTTGTGTCGTTTGTAAATATAGACTAAATATAGACTAAATGTCAATGAGAAGAGAAGCGATTATAACGTCATTTCAATGAATTATCTATGCCAGATTGGTGGTTCGTCGCGTGCTACCACCTATGGAAGAAATATTTCCCAGATAAGTAGGTTTACTCGAACTGGCATTTATTAAGCCTTTTAATAACAAATAAATATTACCCAAGTCTTTTGATTAGCCACGTTGTGGAAGACGTGTTCAAATTTCTTCCGTCATTATGCATTTCTTGTAAGTACAAAACCAGGAGAAAAACTCGTTAAATGTTTAGGGAAATCTACATTGTCAGATAAACAAAAACGTAAAACATTTAATCAGAAAATTGATTGCATATGGTTATAAGTGGGGAATTTTTCTGTGAACTGCAATGACATTTTCACAGGCACTATTTTGCATGCTTAAAACATACATGGTGATTGAAGTCGCCGAGGACGGAGAGTTGTCCCACAGTCAGTATTATAATTTTGTTTCTTTATCATTTGTGTGATCTTACATAAGCAGTCACTGTAGCTCTAGACGTGACACCACACAAAATATACAGCTTGAATATATAGTCTACCTTTATTTATGTATTTTATTGCATTCCACTTGTTAATACAAATACGATCATTTATATTGTTATATATTTTCTTTTAAGGATCTTGTTAAAACTAAGGGAATTGTGTTTTTCTTTATATTATTCTAACATTTTTGTCTTGCGGTTAATTTTACAACTTGCTACTTATGTTATTGTTATCATGTGTGGTTGTTTCATTGCTATATAGATACGTACTCGCTTGGAATGTTGAGTTCAAATTGAACTGTTCCTTATCTCATTCGGAACAGTTAAGTTGACACATTTACATACATTTATCTTGTGTTCGTATTGCTCATACTTTATCAATTGCTTTCAATAATGTTGTGTTGTTGTTTTTATTGTGAAAAAGAGTTCTTTGTTTAGTAATTTTCTCCGATTGACGGTGTGTACCTCACTTTAATTTTCTCACTTCATAATATATTTGTATTGCCACTGTTTGTCCTTAAAATGAATTAAATAAGTGCGAGCTAGTAGGGCCCTGTAAACCGACTTAAGCGACCCAGTCAGCCCATTAGCCGACTCACTGTTATAATGGCGACAAATGCAGTTTTAACTCTATTCGTATAATGTCTCGTTTTCAGTCTTTTGTTTGTTTGTGGCATTGTAGGTCCTCTGATATCTGGTTTTATTTATTGAACTCATAAGTTTTCTTTTTTGAATGAGTCATGTTTATCTAGTCCTTGACATCGGCTAAGTTATTAAGTCTGCCTTTGACAAAGGGATGAAACGTGAAGTCAGTATTTGAGGATTCTGTCGTCTGATAGCCTCTGATTGGGAGGATTATTGAAACACTTGAGACTGTAAACGCTTTTTTTTTTACTTTTAGACTGTTGAGTTTAAATTTAAGACGCTCTTAACAGTACATCGACGCCGCCATGGGGTTTGCCTTTATAGCTGAAGGAAAAAATACAAGTTATCGCCTGCAACGACGTTAACATAGCGAATTAAAACGTACAGTGAGTTTAAAGTAACAAAGTTAACAACTGCAGGAGTCCCAATATATTTGTACTGGAATAGACTAGGCATGATTGCCAGTACTTTATGAAGAAAGCCAATTTCTATTTTTAATTTCTTACTGCAAACCTGCCTTCAACATAACATTATGTCTGAATCAAGGTTGACTTATCTACTATTCGTTTTAATTAACTAAATCAACGGCATTAAAATCATCAAACGAACGTTACTCCGCCCATTTATAAACAATGACAATACGAATTGGCGTCGTGTACAACTATGCAATAAGAATATTTGAAAAAGCAAAATACCATTCAAATTAACTATTCATACTTCCTTGACATAAGATTTCAAAACACAACCTTCTACTATAATAATTGACTATTCCAATGTAATTGTTTTACAATGCAGTATATTCGTTGATCTGAATTGACCTGTCTGTTATCATTTCTAACATACAGCTAACAAGTGTTTAAAATCCATATACAGTACATCTTTGTATGTGCATCACCATGAAATAATCTGTTACTCTCCATAAAATGTCCTGCGCTTCACAAACCAGGTTTAAGCACCCCAGTTGGCCCTTTTGCCGACTGACCGTTCCAAGGCGGTAACTGATGGTTTTTTTTTTTGTGTGTTTTGTCTCGTCTATGTGTTTTTTGTCACATTTACATTTACCTTGTTTGCCTTTGTCTACAGGTAGATAAAATTTAAATATCTGTGAAAGTTTTGATAGGACCTTTTCTTATTTACCTTGCACACAATCAGAACAGCTCAAACTGACAGATTATATATTTAACCAAACTCAGGTTGATATCATATTATGAGTTTTTTTATATGTATAATAGGAATAGGAACACAAAGACTTCATCATTGGTGTCAGAACATGAAAGGTATAGATCAAAACCAACACTTACAAATATTATTGATTTAGATATTTTAAAATATTCATCTGGAAGAGACCGCGCAACAAATATACACAACGTATTTACAAACGTAATAAAATATATGCCATATCATATATATATATGTCATATCATCGTTAATGTGAAACTTTTTATTGACTTTATTGTCTATAAACCTGTATTTCAAAGTATTTGCGGTAAAGTAAATGACAACACGTTAGATTTGAAAGTTGTAATAAATAGGATTTTATTTCAATTAAGTAAACAACGGGCTGTTTAATAATTTACCATCATGCTTAGGGTAAAACTCATAGAGGAAAGTTCTGATGACATTCTAATGCTGCCGAACATGACAAGATAAATAAATTAAATCTTACTGTCTGTTCTGCAAAACAAGGTAAAGAAAAACTGACATCATTATCAGATAGGGAAAACACTATTTTCAGTCAGCTGTTATAGTGCATTGTTAATAAAATGGGTTAATATTTACTTGCGGCTTTCAATGTAAACATTAATTATACATGGTACCCTTTGGAAAACGAATTTCATTTTAATTAGCATTTAATGTTGTTTAGAATTTATTAACACATTTATACGTTCTTACAATAAAGTTCATATTATTTAAATATTTCTTTGAAATTGGCATGTGTTCCGTTTTAAATTCAATAATAACAATGTAAGCGATTATTTTAATATTGACTGATAACAACTCTTGATAAACATTTTTTCTAGTTGCAGTGATGTGTATTTATAAATAATAACTTATAAAACATAAGAAGCAGATAAAAGACATTTACCCGTCATTTTCAATCGCTCTATGATGCTGGCAGAATGACATTTGCTGTTTGTCTTGCCAGAGCTAATTTCAAGAAAGGTAGGACATATTCTCTGTTGCTGACATCTGAGAATAAGGTTGTACTTAAGGATTTCTTTCGTTCGGAAAGGCAGTTATAGGTAATAGAATCAAAATGCAAAGCTATAATTTGATTGCAAAAGCGCACCTGCATGTGTATATATTTGATGTAATATAAACAATATTTTCTTAAAAACAAAAAGACTACACGTATTTTAGATAAGCTCAGTTAATTTGCTTTCCACAAAGCGGTTTAATAATTTGTCAATAAAAGTAAAGCTTGTGGTGAATAATTCAACATTGCCTCGGCAATCGTGATTTAATTAATTTAACTTAGTTGTGTAATTTAGGTTAGTTTAAATATTTTAAAAAGCTCATTATATCCGTCAGAACGTTTCACTTTCATGGAAATATGAAGAGATGTTTTCAAAAGACATGTATTTAATATGCTCTAATAACACATAAGCAATGGTTAATTTTCCTTGATTTAAACCACTGAGTCTTTAATCGTGTGTGTGCAAGATAAGAAACAGAAAAGAGTCTACAATCGACACCACCACTTCTGTATTTAAATTTTTTTATCTCTCCAATAACGAGGCTAAAGTAGGCATTCACATACAATATAGTATTGACATTTATATCAAACTATCACAATATGATGAGACATGGCACAAAATCGTGTTAGTATTAAAATATTCAGCTATATCTTCTATAACATAAATATGAAGAAAATATCAACAGTTCTAAAGAAAGAAAATATTCATCAAAAATAAGCTATCTGTTTGAATAGGATCGGTGTATCTCGCTATTTTTTTCTTTTTGTTTCTTTTGGTAAAACATCAATAACACATGTTACATGTCAACATATAAGTATTCGGAAGTATACGTATTTATATTGGGGATGTACATGTAACAAGGTTTGCCTGCATAAATAATGATATCAAATTGATCCTACCATACAAATACTTAACCTTCCTTTTTACATTAATTTTATAATCTGTATTTTTGTATTTTATATTATCAACTCCTAATAAGGAAGTTTAACTATGAGAAACAAACACTATTTTTTCCATATCTCATAAGATATGTATGTATTTACTCAAGTAGGCAGGACAAGGATACATGTATTATTATAAAAGTCAATAGATCACATCTGTCGACTGGCCGTACATGGTAAGTCATACCTGTCGCTTGGTCATTCCTGTCGATATGTCATACCTGTTGGTAGGTCATACATATTGGTAGGTCATACCTGTTGGTAGGTCATACCTGTTGGTAGGTCAAACCTGTCGTTTGGTCATTCCAGTCGATTGGTCATACCTGTTGGTAGGTCATACCTATTGGTAGGTCATACCTATTGGTAAGTCATACCTGTTGGTAGGTCAAACCTGTTGTTTGGTCAAACCTGTTGGTAGGTCATACCTGTTGGTAGGTGAAACCTGTTGGTAGGTCAAACCTGTTGTTTGGTCAAACCTGTTGGTAGGTCATACCTATTGGTAGGTCAAACCTGTTGGTAGGTCAAACCTGTCGATTGGTCAAACCTGTTGATAGGTCATACCTGTCGATTAGTCATACCTGTTAGTAGGTCATTCCTGTCGATTAGTCATACCTGTTGGTAGGTCATACCTGTCGATTAGTCATACCTGTTGGTAGGTCATACCTATTGATTGGTCATACCTGTTGGTAAGTCATACCTGTTGGTAGGTCATTCCTATTGGTAGGTCATACCTGTTGGTAGGTCATACCTATTGATTGGTCATACCTGTTGGTAGGTCATACCTGTTGGTAGGTCATACCTGTTGGTAAGTCAACTTGTCGAATGGTCATACCTGTTAGTAAGTCATACCTGTCGAATGGTCATACCTGTCGATTGGTTATATCTTTTATTTGGTCATACCTATTGGAAGGTCACACCTGTCGATAGGTCATATCGGTTGGTAGGTCATACGTGACTGTTGGTAGGTTATATCTGTTGATTGGTCATACCTGTTGGTAGGTCATACCTGTCGATTGTTCATACCTGCCAGCTGGTCATACCTGTCAGTTGCTTATACCTGACCATTGGTCACACCTGTGAATAGGTTACACCTGTCGATTGATCATACCTGTCGATTTGTCATACCTGTCATTGGTTATATCTGACGATAGGTTATATCTGTCGACTCGTCGCACCTATTGGTACGTCATACCTGTCAATAGGTTATATCTGCTGGTTGGTCATACCTGTCTATTGGTCATACTTTTCGATTGTTCATACCTGTCAGTTGGTTATACCTGACCATTGGTCACACATGTTGATTGGTTTTACCTGACCATTGGTCACATCTGTCGATAGTTTATATCTGTTGATTGGTCACACCTTTTGGTAGGTCAAACCTGTCGATAGATCACACCTGTTGGTAGGTCATACCTGTTGATTGGTCACACCTTTTGGTAGGTCAAACCTGCTGGTAGGTCATACCTGTCGATATGTCATACCTGTTGGTAGGTCATACCTGTTAATTGGTCACACCTGTTGGTAGGTCACACCTGTTGGTAGGTCATACCTGTTGATTGGTCACACCTGTTGGTAGGTCATACCTGTCGATTGGTCATACCTGTCGATATGTCATACCTACCGATTGATTATACATGACAATAGGTTATATCTGTCGATTTGTAACACCTGTTGGCAGGGCATACCTGGCGATAGGTTATATCTGTTGATTGGTCACACCTGTTGATAGGTTTTATCTGTTGATTGGTCACACTTGTTGGTAGGTCATACCTGTCAATAGGTTATATCTGTCGATTTGTAACACCTGTTGGCAGGGCATACCTGTCGATCGGTTATATCTGTTGACTGGTCACACCTGAGGATATGTTATATCTGTCAATATGTCATACCTGACGATAGGTTATATCTGTTGAGTGGTAATACCTGACGATAGGTTATATTTGTCGATAGGTCATACCTGATGATAGGTTACACCTGTCAGTTGGTCACACCTGGCGATAGGTTATATCTGTCGATAGGTCATACCTGATGATAGGTTATGTCTGTCGATAGGTCATATTTGTCAATAGTTCATATCGTTAGAAAGCTTATATCTGCCATCAAATAACACTACAAGGTCACTGTTGCAAGCTGCAATACATCAAACAGACGTTTGCCATCTATCTGTCTGCCGTTACAAATCTTGTTGAGCGAAATGCAAACAGTTTTATACAGGGATAATATGCAATCAGTTCTGTATTTCTTTACAAGGAGTGCAAACTGTTTCCACTCAATATAGGAACGTCTTTGCTATGTGAATAGAATGCAACACAAACTAACTAGTTTTTATAACTGTATTACTGGTGCGGATGATGCGAATAAAGTTAAAAAAAGTATTTTAAAGTGGTGTAGGAAAAGGATAATTTAAAGCGTGAATAAGACAATGACTGAATTGGAAATAAGCTTATTTACGCAAAAACCTACATCGTTAATGTATAAGAACTATGCATTATTATTCACCCATCTCGCCAGTTATAATATATTACATCAGTCGCTATCTGGTGATGATTATAAGAAGTCCATGTGTTGAGTTAAATAACATGTATTAATGTCTTTCGACCTTTAGGTTAAACATGCCAATACAATAATAATTTTTTTTAGATATTGTATGTTTCTTACTTATAATACTTTCTGAAAATACAAAATGTTTGACGCCATGTACATTGAATTGTTAATTATTACTGGTTTTCTATTCTTGTGATATTTTGGATGGTAATTTAAAATCGTGTATTTTATCGAGTATTTTATAAAATTTCTCTTTAATTCTTAAACAAAAATATTTAAAATGCCCAACATTCGTGACAGTTGTCCCTTGTGATAATAATTCGATTCGTTTGATTACTTTTACGGTGGGCAGATAGCAAAATACATGTTCACCATATAATATCAGTTCATATGTTAAGTAACATGTTATTTATATACTCAATAAATAAGGAAATATGACAAAGTCCTTCGAGCATTGTAACATATATCATTATTTGAAGATGACATAAGATGAAGATATTCACACTCAAGCCAAATGTACAAGTTTAAACAAATCTGTGACAAGTCATTAAACAAATAGAGAAACATGACGAATCCTCTTGTTGGCTTTATCACATAAATAACTTTCGTAATCTGACAATGTTCTACGTAAAACATTGAAGAAGGTTTTACCTTTTTTAGATAAATCAAAGCAAAAAGATAAATAAGGTACATATCACGTTTGTCATCTAAACCATTTAGTGGTAGATGTTTATTGCATTTACAAACAATAAGACATACTTCCAGTCGCTTTAATCGAGGTATTTTCTAAAAAGTTGATATAAATCATTATCACCCACTTGATCACTTGACACTTGATTCAATGCCCGCAGTAGTAAGATTGTTTACGATTGGACACTCATATGAAATATATATATATATATATATATGTCTTACAAAATACGTAACGCAAGGCATATATTTGTGTTACGTATTTTGTAAGACAAATGTTAGCTACTCAAAAACCTACATGGTTTCAAACGACATAAAATAAAAATGCCAATGTCCTTAACTCTTTTATAAGAATAATTGTCTTTTATGATATCAAAATAAACACTTTTAACATTTTCAGACGAAACCATATTCTTGTGCAGTTTAAAAGCGTAATCCACTCTACTAAATGATTTTATTTATGATGTTTACAGCACGCGGAGTACTGCATTGTTTCTAATTGACAGTCCAGAACATAGATAAATATTAAATTACGCGATCTCAAGATAGGTCGTTGAGTCCTGTGGGGTTCACTATAAGAACTGCGCTTTTCATCTTTCCGCTCGTGCCATTTATTAGTGGGATATTTTGAACTGTATCAATTGCCCCTAGCCGTGACTTTACACACTTACATTTAACACCTAAATTTCTAGATTTGTAACCACCATTACTTTTATTTATTATAAATAAAATACTTTAAAGGTCAAGTGTGTTGGTCCAATAGAACGTATTTACTTGTAAACATGAAAATGCTAATTTTGTTTCATAGATTTTTACATCTTTCCTTGTCATTGTTTCATAATCTAATAACAGCCCAGGATAAATTGTGTTTGAAAGTTCTACATATTTGTTGCCAATGATGTCACTATTCTTTTTGTCTTGTATCGTCTTTACTAAGCTCTTAAACACAATTAGCAATCACTTGAACTGTGATATTTAGATAAGTGTTTGTCTATGTGTGTAATGCATTATTTGTTTTAAACTGGTTTGTTGCCAGTTATCGCCATTACCTACTGTACATACTGCACAAAGTCCGTTTTATTTACTGTTTTAAAGTTTAAAACGTGTATTCTTTGTAAATGATTCCTGATGAAAACTGACTTATTGTAAGGGAAATATATTTATACTTAAATTGTCTTAGAATAAAAAGTAAGTTAACAGTAAGAAGTGTGTGGTTGGCGGTCTTTGTAAACGATTTAAGCACACCTGTCTGTCTTTTGTCCGATGTATCTTACTACAGTAAGATGCTGTTAGCACTTTAGCTACGTAATGTCTAATCTCAAAGTCATTAACACTTTAACACTTGGAAAAAATACCTCTGTTTTTTGTACAAGTTCAAACTAAAATGTATTTCGAGACTGTCAGAGAGACTATATAACTCTTGATCTTAGATTACAGTGTAATTATAAGAAGTGTTATGAAAAACTATTTCTAAACGGGCCTGGATATACAAATATAAATATAATCTTAGCAAAATCACCCGTCAGTGTTACATTTACGAATTGCATACACACGTATAATTAAACATGAATGTGCACAGTACAAACATAAACAATCGACCAGTATTGGACGACAGTAACATCCATGTGATGATGTAAACCACTCTGGACCTATTGTTCTCGTATTTGTCTGATGTCAAAAACCAGAACAATAAACGATACAAATGGTGACAATCGATTACCAATGTATACAATACACTATTTCAATGGTTTAGAATAGGGGTTTATCCTTATAAGTACAGCGTAGTTTTCATCATAATGGCTCTCATAGTGAACGCTTTTCTTTTTCCTCTTAAACAATAAGACCTACTTACACAAATCATCAAATATCAAAATTACAATATTACAATCATTTATATGTTATTTATATAACATAGGAGGAGTGTCTCAGAATTTCGTCATGTGACATAACTATTTCATTTATATATACGGTTTTATGTCTTCTGCTACCACTACTACTACTACATCTATCATTATTACTTCAATGTGCAATAATAATAATAATGATGATAATAATAATAAATAATAATAATAATAATAATAATAATAATAATAATAATAATAATAATAATAATAATAATAATAATAATAATAATTAATAATTAGACAATTGTTCATCGTTGACTCAAAGGATGTCTCTGTTTATTATAATTTGACGCCATTTTCTAGTGTTTACTTTAAGTCATTGATTAGATTGTATGTCACACTGATATACCTTTTATAACAGTTTAGTTGCCATGGCATATTCGTGTTTATATTGTAAATATTTCAGATAGTTAGGTGTTAGGTGTTTTTATTACTACACATTGTATTCTTTGTTTCGTTATTTACTATCGATGCATGCATATCACATGTTGACGGAATATGTTTTGTCTGTTCATACTATTCGTATAAGAGAATTAATGAAGTGCGAGGTTGAAGTGTTTCGCAAAGCGGGTATAAACAGCCCAGATAGTCATCTTGCAGACTGACCTTTGAAAAGCGGAAACCATGGCTTTTTGTTTGTGTCAAATTATCCGCCACAGTGTTTTTGTCGCATTAAAACGTGTTAGTGTCTCTGCCCTCATCTAGTCGTAATTTAAATTCAAAATCAACAATTTTAGAAATTCTATTTAGGACAATTATCATTGTTTCTATTCTTTTGTACCTTTGTTTTCTAAAAACTTTTCCAAATGCTTCAGCACTAAGATGGCGCCGTTATTATCATAGAAAATGCATTCTAACGATAATGTCTAATTCCTGAGTTGCGCATAATTCTGGCATTTGTCACATGTCAACGCTGCACATTTACTAGCCATGATATTATTCATGGGGATTTTAGTATAAAGCCAATGAAGTTAAACTGACGGATACATCACAATTTTGTTGGGCCGCTTTTCTAAGCTGCAGCGGATGAAAACTTGTTCCTGATGTCTATATTTAATACTTTCATTATTGTTACTGGTATGATATATGACAGGAATAATTTCTCCGAAAATTTACTGCAATAACTTTTCTCTATCTCTCTCCCCTTTCTCTCAATTATGGTCTCTCTATGTCTCTGTCACTGTTTTTCTCTCTTTCGCTCGCAGTGTCTGTACTTTTGAAATATCAAAAAATCATTCTTTTCATTTATAGTCAAGGTAAAATGTGTAATTCAAATATATCTATTGCGATTATATTGTTAGAGACGTCGGTATCATCTATGTCATAAGACCTTCATGTCCAGAAAACATTCATCTCATCTTTGAAAACAGTTGCTGATACTGACCTCTTAATTTGTTACCAAAGATTTGTATGGATGTTTATTACTGCAGTGCTGAATTATACTTCTTCTTAAAGTACCATTACGATTAGAACAGATTGAAAAAGTTATTATATCGAAAGTAGAACTACATCTGTTTGTCGACTACATATAGTCCTTGTGATGCGCGTAATTCTGGTATTTGTCAAATGTCAAAAATTAATATACTGGCAATTACATGCTCAAGTCAACAAGCCGCTGGAAGCATTATCTTTAAGATGTGTATAACAGAAAAGAAAACGTTCACCGTGATAGTAACATATTGTTTCATATTTTATATACATTCATATCTCCAATCAGCACATGACGATGTCAATGAATACAATAATCTATAATTTTACATGACGTGCATTATGCACACTTTGCAGCATTTTGTTTGACTTCCGTTCAAATATTCCTGCCATCATTTTGTTTGTATAATTGAATCAACAAATATAGATATTTTAAAGTACCAAATACAAAAAATAAAATGCAAAACTTTGCATGAGGAATCAATGGAAGCAACAACATCAATACACATATAATGTTATCCTGCTTAGGATCCTGCTTAGTTTCTAACCACTGTCTTTAAGTTCCAAGACAATTAATCTTAAAAGCATTATGTCATATGAGATGTGTTATCCGACAGTTCGCCCATATTTAACACATATAACGACATCGTACCCTTGTACTAGGGAATTTATGCATAATTGCTGCATGCACTTTGACTTTTATTTAAATAAGCTGGTTTTAGCATTACTTCAGTTGTTATACAAACACATCGTGGATATATAGTGTTTTAAATGTCTATTATTCCCAAATCAATAAAAAGCACAATGGGTATTTAAGCTTAAAATAGATATAAGCGTCGGTGCTGATAAACAGATGATTCTGTAAATATATCTAAACAGTAGTCATGTAGTTTTCTTAATTTGAATTTATTTACTGCATAGAAAATACATTCCTGTAATGACAAGTGAGGTGTTATGCCTTACATTTCGCACGAATGTAGGGCACCCAAAACTGCATAATGCTGGATCCTTCAGGGAACAAAAATATATTTGGATACTTGAGGAAAAAAAATGACCAAGTTGCCATATACCGCCTTTAGAAATAAAAACGGTTATTTCATACATAGTAGTAAGATATCAGAACATACCAGAGCAATGCCAATGATATTTCAAGGATATAATTGAGGCAGTTTAGGAAGCACTTACGGAAAACCTCAATGTGACCAGACTCATATCACTCGAAGGAACCATGTCGGTGCATTCTCTCATACTGATGTGCCGGTTAATAAAATATAATGTTTTCACAGGTTCACACTTTGACCAAAGTTTTTATCAGCATGCACTGCCGAGCTATTTTGTTACCTTCCTTTTTGTTTTCTTTTTTATTAAAAGCATTGGGATCCTCTATTTTGGTAAAAAACATAGTTTAATTTTTTATTTACTTTTTTTACATGCCTTCTTATTATTACATTTGATGCGTGATATAGGTGTATATGATCACATCAAAAAATGTGTGGAGGTTGTTTCGTTTAGCTAACATTGCGTTCTGTGGCGTGCAGCCCTTTGTTTTCCTTTTTTTATCTGTGCATCAATTGCTGTTACCTGAAGGCTGGAATTAGACGGGTCATGGGAAGGGGCAAAAATTGATACCTTTTAAGAAAGATAATTGAGTCAATGAGTAGGCAGGACTATTTAATTCCAACTCAATTTATCCTCCTTATTACTCTGTGATGGGACATTCAGATTGGATTGGTGTTGTTGCCTTCATGGACGGGACTGTTGCGATAATGTGATTAGCAGTGCTTACGAACTACAATCAGATTTATGACATGAAAATGGTATGCTCTGTGTTTCATTATTGAACAGAAACTCAACGTCAACCTTTGATACTATGCATCAAAGCTTTCTTGCTGTGATTAAGAGACATGTTATCACAGTTTGACTGTTCATAGAAGCTCTTTCAATCTCTAACTATTGGCCTATGGAAATATGTTATCATGTCTTAGGATGTGTTTGGTAAATTGTTAGATTTGTAAGTGGAAACCATCATGTGCTTGAATACAAAGTTGATAACTGAAATAAGAATAAATCAAAACAGTAAATCATTCGTTCATCCGTTACAACTTCTATCAATTTGAATATTCAAAGATAAACTTAAAGAAAATAATTGTAGTCGAGGGAAAAAGCACAGCGTATTATGTATTCACCAATTCTATCAATCATAGTTAATAACGTCAATCGCCATATGCTGTTGAATACATTAAAAGAAATTAAATGTATTGATTGATTTGAACACGAATAGGAAAATAAGTCCTACAAGAATCGCCACAGATATTAAAATCCGAACTCGCTCTAAAGAAAGGCATACAGTGTAAATGTAAGCAAGTATGCTATTAAAAAGGATTAAGTATTCATCGTTTTTACTACTTCAGAAGACTTTCAAGTTTTTATAACAAAAAAACAGTAGCTTTTTACAAAGCCGACGTTTCCAATTGTTAATTTAACTCATACTGAAAAGCATATATCTAACATTTACGGGAAGTATCCGAAACGACCATTGAATGTGCCGATTATACAATTGTACAAACTAGCATGATGAAGTCACAACCTAAATATTGAACAAATATGACAAAAAGATTATTAAAAAATGAGATTTAAATAAATATTAGCTCTAAATGTGTGCTGCAAATCAAGAAAATTTCGATATTCACGAAGATTTTATTACATGTCAAGTTAGGACTCCTATATGACACATTATTTTTACAAAAGAGTCCCATCAATGACGTCATAACAGCCGTTTTACGGAAAACAGCAGACCTTTCCGAAGCTACTATATTTGTGCAACATTCCTAAAGGGCAAGATTATTTCTGTATACAAACTCCGAAATGCACTGTAAAAGACCTCAATTATTATTTTCTGTTATTCAAATTACATTCATAGGACTTCACAGTGTAAATACCATACTGCCATTATAAAGACCTTTAACGTTGTTATCAAAGTGAAACATGCAAGAACGTGCAAGGTTAAAGCTTGATGCACCGGTAAAAGCCCTGTGCTTTGTCTTTTCATTGATGGACCTCTTCAGTGCAGTAACCTTTTATTTTTTCTTTCTTTCAATGTCTCGTCCTAGGCTTTTGTAGGGCTTTTGTCACTTTGTAAATAAATGTCCATTGTTATTATATAATTGTATTGTGGCAGCCCAAATGTAAAAGCACGCTACAATTCTCACTGGACCTCGACACAAACTATAATTAACTATAATTAATATTACATGCATGATTGAATCATAATTTATGTTCTTTCTCTAACACGATTTGCTAACAAAGGCACACAATGTCTCTATCACACGAGAATTACAACGACTAAGGTATCTTGAACGAGCATGAAACGTGTGTTTAACCGCTATTATACAAAGCACGAACTAAGCAGGTTTATTGAAATATTGAAGATCCTAATCAACGTATTCACTATGCGAGCTACACTCTTTGATGTTGTCTGTGAAATATAATGTCTATGCATGTGTCTAATTGTTTGTAAGAAAAATAAATATTATTACATGAGTTATGAACAAATGAAGTGAAACAAAGTAATCGTTTTCTTAAGCGACTCATTTCTTAAAGATTTTTGACATTACTGCAATATATAAATCCAGCACATTGACCAAACGGTCAAACATGCATGCTGCGCTCAGTAAATATCATTATTTTTTCTCGCTGGCTTTGTTTATTTAACAATGATGTAATGTTTATACTTCTTGCTCTATTGTTTATTTAAATGGTGCTAAATGAAATTACACACTGTGATTGAGAAATTGTGGTAATAAGATTATTTATCTATCGGAAAATGCCAATTTTCTGTAAAGCTCAGTGGATACACGATATCGTTAAAGCTTTGGGTGTTTTATGATAATGATATTTCATATACATAAAACATGTCAAAGTTTCAAAAGCGATGTGAAGAATGTAAAGTACACTAACTTAGTGTTTCTGTCACTTGTACATTAACGTGTATGTGTCTTTGTCTAGATATACTCCATATTTTAATATTTGTGGGATTTCTCACAGGACCTTTTCAATATTTGAATATTTTCTTACTTATATCTTCTAAATAGCGTATTGCATGTTCGTAAACATTTGTTATGACATATGGAATGTTTCTTCAGCAGTCATTATTCTGGCATTTGTCAAATGTCATCGCCACGAATTAATTATACATGAATAAATTAGACATGATATTATTCATACTGAATTGAGTATATAGCGGGTGATATATTACGGACGTCTTTATCGAAATTTTTCTAACCTCACTTTTCATCTTCTTACAAATGCTGACGCATTGCTAGACCGAATTAATATCAGAGCTACTCGCATTGGTAGATATTCCTAAGCATTATATACCGTAGTGTTTCTATTATACGTCCTCGCGCGATATATTTGGTTATTTATATAGTTGTTTAGTCATACACAATTCTACATAAATTGTCTACAATATAAGTGTACACGGTGTATATTAAACGTGACTTGATCCTACTTAATCTCTGCCATATGTCACCACGCATATCATTCACTCCCTCACTGTCTTCGTAAGTCTTATTGGCTATTCCAGAGGAACTTTATGAGGCTCGGATAGAGCGAGCGACTGGTGTAAAATGTGTTGTTTTTGTTCTCTTTGTTTTTACAAATTTATTCTCTGTAAAAACATAAACACGATAAAATATGTAAGTTAATGCCTAAGCAGCGCCTCATATATATTTTTTATTAAAGATCTGTCTTGTTTTAGCTAGGGTGGATTATAAACGTGTTTCTGTGGTCATTAATGGTAATTGTTTGACAAATACGCACAAATAGATTCATTCTCTCGATTAACTAATACAACCGTCCCTATCTCTTCATCGTGTCTGAAATTTTAAAACATTGAACAAAAGATTTTTTAAAACACACTGTTTCACACATCAAAGAAAGCATTGATTTCTTCTTTTAAAACGATTGCTCTAGGTATAACTCTTAATGGGTTACCAAAGATGTGTATGGATGTTTATGTATGGATACATACATGCGCTTATATATAACCAAAGAGCCATTGCGATAACAATGGGATGAAAAAGACATTATTTCATCGGAAGCAGAACTATTTAGAATATTTGTCGAGTACTCCGGGTCCTTTATATGTGCATAACAGTGTTATTACCTATAACCTGTAACATCCTGTAGTCAGCCTGTAACAGCCTGTAGTCAGCCTGTAGTCAGCCTGTGGTCAGCCTGTAGTCAGTCTGCAGTCAGCCTGTAACAGCCTGTAGTCAGCCTGTAACAGCCTGTAGTCAGCATGTAGTCAGCCTGTAGTCAGCATGTAGTCAGCCTGCAGTCAGCCTGTAACAGCATGTAGTCAGCTTGTAGTCAGCATGTAGTCAGCCTGTAACAGCTTGTAGTCAGCCTGTAGTCAGCATGTAGTCAGCCTGTACTCAGCCTGTACTCAGCCTGTAGTCAGTCTGTAGTCAGCCTGTAGTCAGCATGTAGTCAGCCTGTAATCAGCCTGTAGTCAGCATGTAGTCAACCTGTAGTCAGCATGTATTCAGCCTGTAGTCAGCATGTAGTCAGCCTGTAATCAGCCTGTAATCAGCATGTAGTCAGCCTGTAATCAGCATATAGTCAACCTGTAGTCAGCCTGTAACAGCCTGTAGTCAGCCTGTAACAGCCTGAAGTCAGCATGTAGTCAGATTGTAGTCAGCATGTAGTCAGCCTGAAGTCAGCATGTAACAGCCTGAAGTCAACCTGCAACAGTCTGTAGTCAGCCTGTAGTCAGCATGTAGTCAGCCTGTAGTCAGCATGTAGTCAGCATGTAACAGCCTGAAGTCAGCATGTAGTCAGCCTGAAGTCAGCCTGTTACAGCCTGAAGTCAACCTGCAACAGCCTGTAGTCAGCCTGTAGTCAGCCTGTAACAGCTTGTAGTCAGCCTGTAATCATTATGTAGTCAGCCTGTAGTCAGCCTGTAACAGCCTGAAGTCAGCATGTAGTCAGATTGTAGTCAGCATGTAGTCAGCCTGAAGTCAGCATGTAACAGCCTGAAGTCAACCTGCAACAGTCTGTAGTCAGCCTGTAGTCAGCATGTAGTCAGCCTGTAGTCAGCATGTAGTCAGCATGTAACAGCCTGAAGTCAGCATGTAGTCAGCCTGAAGTCAGCCTGTTACAGCCTGAAGTCAACCTGCAACAGCCTGTAGTCAGCCTGTAGTCAGCCTGTAACAGCTTGTAGTCAGCCTGTAATCATTATGTAGTCAGCCTGTAACAACATGTAGTCAGCATGTAGTCAGCCTGCAATCAGCCTGTAACAGCATATTTCAGGCTGTAACAGCATGTAGTCAGCCTGTAGTCAGGCTGTAACCAGCCTGTAGTCAGCATGTAGTCAGTCTGTAATCAGCCTGTAGTCAGCATGTAATCAGCATGTAGTCAGCATGTAATCAGCATGTAGTCAGCCTGTAGTCAGCCTGTAACAGTCTGTAGTCAGCCTGTAACAGCCTGAAGTAAGCATGTAGTCAGATTGTAGTCAACATGTAGTCAGCCTGTAACAGCCTGAAGTCAGCATGTAGTCAGAATGTAGTCAGCATGTAGTCAGCCTGAAGTCAGCCTGTAACAGCCTGAAGTCAACCCGCAACAGCCTGTAGTCAGCCTGTTGTCAGCCTGTTACAGCCTGAAGTCAACCTGCAACAGCCTGTAGTCAGCCTGTTGTCAGCCTGTAACAGCTTGTAGTCAGCCTGTAATCAGCATGTAGTCAGCCTGTAGTCAGCCTGTATCAGCATGTAGTCAGCCTGTAGTCAGCATGTAGTCAGCCTGTAGTCAGCATGTAACAGCCTGAGGTCAACCTGCAACAGCCTGTAACAGCCTGTAGTCAGCCTGTAATCAGTCTGTAGTCAGCCTGTAATCAGCCTGTAACAGCCTGAAGTCAGCATGTAGTCAGATTGTAGTCAGCATGTAGTCAGCCTGAAGTCAGCCTGTAACAGCCTGAAGTCAACCCGCAACAGCCTGTAGTCAGCCTGTTGTCAGCCTGTTACAGCCTGAAGTCAACCTGCAACAGCCTGTAGTCAGCCTGTGGTCAGCCTGTAACAGCTTGTAGTCAGCCTGTAATCAGCATGTAGTCAGCCTGTATCAGCATGTAGTCAGCCTGTAGTCAGCATGTAGTCAGCCTGTAGTCAGCATGTAACAGCCTGAGGTCAACCTGCAACAGCCTGTAACAGCCTGTAGTCAGCATGTAATTAGTCTGTAGTCAGCCTGTAATCAGCCTGTAGTCAGCCTGTAGTCAGCATGTATTCAGCCTGTAGTCAGCATGTAGTCAGCCTGTAGTCAGCATGTAGTCAGCCTGTAGTCAGCCTGTAACAGCCTGAAGTCAGCCTGTAACAGCTTGTAGTCAGCCTGTAATCAGCCTGTAGTCAGCCTGTAATCAGCCTGTAATCAGCATGTAGTCAGCCTGTAGTCAGCATGTAGTCAGCATGTAGTCAGCATGTAGTCAGCATGTAGTCAGCCTGTAGTCAGCATGTAGTCAGCATGTAGTCAGCATGTAGTCAGCATGTAGTCAGCCTGAAGTCAGCCTGTAACAGCCTGAAGTCAACCTGCAACAGCCTGTAGTCAGCCTGTAGTCAGCCTGTAGTCAACATACGCCGTGTTGCAAAATTGTGGACAAAGTTGAACACAAAAGGTTTTAAAAATAATAGTAGTTTATAAATAATAGTAACTTTTTTCACATATAATATCCATTCGAATTAATATTCCACATATAACGAGGTTTATAAATTAGTTTGACAATATATACTTTAGATTACATTAATTTTACAATATGAAGCAATTTGTTTAAAATAAATTCCAGTATTCGTGCCCTCTATTAGTTTGTTTCAGTTTATAAATGGAAATAGACTTTAAAGCGGAAGTTCTAAATAACAAAAAACAAATATAAAACAAGGGCTTGTATTCATCAACGATTCTTAGAGTTAAAGTGTCAAGCAAACATACAGACATGTATCTACATACATAAATGCAAACATTATTTTACACCATACTTGTAACTGTTTATTTAGTAGCTTGATAAGAATAAGAATAGTAAGTTCTTTAAACACTTCTACTGAAATAATCTCTGATAATGCTGAAAGAACTTGTTAAAACTGTTAGATGTATGCTATTTCAGAAGTGTTGTGAACACAACGTTCAATTCATATTATTTTACCTTGTGTTACCTTGCACTGGTGTGATACATTTTTTGCGAATAGCAGTATCATTTAAGTATGCATTCACGCCATGTAATTCATACTTATAAAGAAAACGACAATATGACTTATCCATATATGCTATCAAAGACACATTTAGCTCTGTGCTAATATTGATTGTCATTAGGTTCACACGTGGTATACAATACAATACAAAATTTCACTGCATAAAACAGATACTTGTTTATAGCAAAACAATATAATACAATATTCCTAAGCACAATTGCATCAATAAAATAATATACACCTTATTTACATTATAGGACTGCGCCCATATCTTGATTGGATGGAACAATGAAGCCGCAAACAGATTCATGTAAAGTTTGGACTAATTAACATCTGTGGATGCTAATATTACCAAGGCTGCTAATAGTTTAATGAATCTATCTGAAAATATATATATATATAAGCAACGTGAATAGTATGCCAACGGAACTTAATACTATGCGTTTTATATAGTATGCCAGTTTTGAATGCTGCTTATATATGTATTGATTATGCATACATAGTCTCAGTCCAAATATATTACCAGCCGGCTAATGGCTATTAAATCCACGGAAGTACAATTTTATCCATCATTCCATAAAACGGCGTTCTGGGCCTCTCATGTTTAAGCCGTTTGATGGATGTCGACACAGGTTATTGCTAAATAGATGTGAAAAGAGTATCTGACTACTAGTGGGTATTACTTATAAGGTCATACTTGCAGGGTGTCCATTTAAGAAACATGTATTGTTTTAGAGGGAGGCATCTTACTGTATCTGGATCTAGATTGAACTTTTCTAAGGTTATTTATTGATCAGTTAAAAGTCAAACCGAAAACTAAACGTACACTCATGCATATCAGGGGTACGGTTAAAGTTATGCAAATAATGGTCAATGTAAAATTATTCCGTGTTAAACAGACTGCACAACGCACTGCAAATAAGTCATCAGCTACACAACAAATACCCACACTACATACAGCTTACGTACTAGAGCAACAGTTACAACGGAGTCGTCCGATCATAGGAGATGTTTAATCAGACATACAATACTTCCCACATGACAGCTTTCAACTAAATATAATCTAACATAAATGCTCATAATTGCTACCGGAAACAATCAATATACACATAGTTCAAAATAAATCGCAGCTTCCTCTTTCTTCGACACTTCATAAGTGTGATATGAATTTAAATCCCGAAAGCAAACCTGGTATAGAGCCGCAAAAGGCAGTGAGCATCTAAACAGGGGGAACGCAATTATTTCGACCTCGTATCTAATGTATAGTCAGTGAAACGCTTGTTTTATTTATATCTTTCTCCCTCCTATTGTCGTTTCCTCTAACCGCTGGGTGATATTCCTTCGCGACGTTTTGTTATTTATAATCTGTACTTCATGGATGTCTGCATTATACAACATTTTCCGTTGAGCATCTTCTTCAAACAAAAACCGGCCGCAATAGCTAAGGTGGTCGAGCGTCGGCTTGCGGATCGGGAGGTTGTGGGTTCAAACCTCGGCCGGGTCAAACCAAAGACTTTAAAGTTGGTAGTAGTGGCTTCCCTCCTAACGCTCGGGGCTAAGGGGACAGCTTACGTCTGACTCATCGGTGTCAGTATAATGGACCGGCCAGGTTCATTCACCTCATAAGTGCCCCTGTGCTATAATGATAGAAATGTCGCTGCACAGTATCGGCAAAAATGCCGGCAAATCCCATCCCACCCCTCTTTGAATAAATGGCACTATCGCTGCTGACGACATAATCATGTCTAGACACAACGTGTCTAGTACTCTTCGACATGCATATTTGTTTCCAGAACACGCACTAGTTTTGCGTAAAGACAGGCTGAGGGTAGTCAAGATCATCTAAGGTCAATAGGTCGTGCCTCCTAAAATCAGCTTTCTCATATATCTCGCAAGAGGACCCTACTCCCCACCTAAAACAGGACATTGTGAAATTGCATTTAGTATATACCGTTCTTTCATTGTGTGAGAGAGGTTTTGTGTTTACGACGTATCTCTATTTGTAATCTATGTAAAGAAAGTCTTATCTTGTTTGGGAATTTCTATAACAATTTTATCAAGATATTTTTCGATGCCAAATGAACACTTGCACGTGTGTTTATATTGTAATTTCGAGATGATTAATTTATTATTTCTATCCACTCCTGCGGGAAACAAATGAAAACATACCACACATATTATGTATTTGTGTATGTTTTTAGAATCATTGCAATGCCCAATTATGGTAATTATAGCGACATTCAGCTGTTTTGGTGAAGAAGGACCTGAAACCAATGTCTTGGTAGAGCCACTCGTATTCTGCATTGCTTTATCCATTTATCACTAAAACTGATCTGACTAGAATATGGTGTACTATGGCAGCCCAACAGTTACTTGAGGCAATAATTTAATGTTTTGCAATAGTACGTGTATGCATGTTGTATCATTTCATGTAACATCATATGTAGCCAATGATAGCAGTTCCATTCTTGTCTAATGGTGCATTCCTTTTTACTCTCCATAGATCATGCCTTTCTTTTTTAAGCTATCTATAAAGAACGAATACATTGTCCTTAATAGGAACATGCATTAGTGGCAGCATATCGTTGTAATATATAATATAAGACTAAACTATTTACACCAAGCTTTGAAGGAACTGTTTTGATTACTGAAACGACTGAAGTATTCTGAATGGTATAGTAATATACACATACATGGTGTATGTATAACGACATAATTATTATCTTCAAATTTTCGGTTATACCCATAGAATTATATAAATACTATATAAAGATACTTTATTGACTTCAGACTTACTTGAATACATTTTTAATTGCCCAAAAGTGTTTAAGGAAATTAATTTCCAAACTTTGTACATGCGATAGTAATGAGATCAGGGTAGACGAAACATGTTACGATTTTGCTTTCATTTCAAACCCCTTTCACTTGTAATTTAACTCCGATGTTATGCATTGCAAAATGTTTAAAATTAAATATCATTGAGCTTAATGGCTTTCGCAAAGTTAAGTTATAAATATGTGTGTGTTATAAATATGTTAGGTGTAAGTGATGTTTAATATGCGGGTTAAAAATAGTTTTGTTGTGCTGTTTCATAGTAAAGGTTTGTGATGCGTGAAAGCCATTGGTGGTTTATTTTTAGATCTAATTTCTATATTTTCCTTAATCCTCTTCTCAAGTCTTTGTTAAATAGTTTACTTTATGAAAATATGTTGACTGATTTATTACATAAGTAGTTTTCATCCACTGCAAACGCAATACTAAGATTAACAAAGTTAACATGTTTGAAACAGTCGCTTCAGTTGTTTACCTTGGTTTTTAACATTTTTGAATGATATGTATTGCCTACGCACATTCATTTCTACATGTATAATTTAATTGCAGATACGTAAACAATGTGAAAAGGTGGTCAATAACTAAAAGTACAACAGCATTAACCTGACGAAATACTGGTCCCTGAGCCGCGCATTATTATTAAATGTCAACAACACAAATACAAATGCAGCAGTACGAGATAATAAATATATGATATAGAGAATGTCAACAGAATGTGGTATGCGATGCTGTATAGCAGGTGTAGAACGTAAAGCAAGTTTCAATTAAATAAAAAAAATGATAAATACGTTCCATTCTACAATCAACATATGGTACAGTTTAGATATATACACAATACTGTTAAATTACATTTATGTTTGTATATTATTTGCAGAATTAAGTACATTGTTCTTAGCTGTGTAAGGATTTAATTGGTATTTGTGAGAATAAATGATAAATAGTTTGTTTTTTAAATTAAGCAAGATAAATAATTAACGTTATGAAGAAATCCATTAAAATGAAAGTGTTTGACATTAACGTGTTTGAATAATTCTCCCTTTCTTTTTATTTCTTTATTGCTTATGTACAAATCTCTGTCTTGTTCATGTATAAAACGTTTATTTTCTTTATACTAAGGAAGGCTATCGAATAGACATTAAAATAATCGAATAAGGCATAATGTAGTGGATTTTTATTGTTTTTATTGTTGATCATGTTGCCATATTGATGCGTTTCATTTTGTGTGCTTTTTTCTTCTTGTTTTGTTAAAAATACAATTTTTCTGCTGTCATCGTACACGTGATTTTTAAGCCACTTTATTAATTAATCACTAGTAACGACTTTTATATGATAACTTTAATCCAATAAATGGTATTTACCAGAAACCATCGATCATATTAAAAGAGCTTTAATATAATATGATTTAGTTAGTTTGAAGACACTATCAGAGAATCGGTTATCTTATGGCGTATTACTTGACTACAGCGTGTCATTTTTGATGTTTGCAGAGCAATTGGCCTTTTTATCACAATGTAAGAAAATCGCATTACCTCTTAGTTTTTTACCCAAAGAAAAATAAAATACATACAAAGCTGGTGTCAAGTACTGTTGCTTATTTTATATTCTTCACCTTTTTTCTAAATGGAATTTTAACTGTATGCATATACCTATTTTCTCTTAGTTATTCAAAATTCACACTCATTTGGAACTTTTAGGTTGCCGAGGCTTTTATCTGGTGTACATATTGTACATTTGTTGATAGTCTATTTTATAACTTGATGTTTTGTCTCTATACTACTTCATTATAACAGTTTTTACGCCCAATGCAGGTGCTTATTGTTAAAATTTGTTTCATAGGAAAACCTTGTGAAAGTGAGAGTTTAAAGAGCTCGACAAACCAGGTTTAAGCACCCAAGTCGGTCCTTTTGCAGACTGACCGGACAAAGGCGTTTTTTTTGTGTGTGTGTGTGTGTGTGTGTGTGTGTGTGTGTGTGTGTGTGTGTGTGCGTGTGTGTGTGTGTGTGTGTGTGTGTTGTTTGTCACATTTACATTAACCCTGTTTTAACTTAGCTAAGAGGTAGTTTATAAAATCTGTGATTGTTTTGATAGGACCATTTAACTATTCTCAATAGTTGCAATATGACCTTTGTATCTCAGTTCAGTCTTTGTTATCAGGTACATGTACAACTTATCCTAATTATGTGTATCCTAATTTCGTACATCATAATCATGTATAAAATATGCATTTTCGATGTTGTTGACTTAAAATCAGACATTTTACTTCAAAACATTGTGACGAGGAAGTTTATGTAGGACGGAAAATAAGGAAATAACCTAAATTCACTATTTATGATGATACTTATTTGTTATTTTCATTTCAGTAACTACCTGCTAGCAGTGATGTATTTAATTGAAATCCCATTTGTAAAGTATTGGTAATAACCTGTAAGCATTTGGTTTAAAGGTTATCTTTTTTATTTTGTTTTTCTGAAATATTTATGTTTTATAACAATGTTTATTTTCATTTTATCGTTTTCTTGCCATAATTATCAAAATATGACAATAAATCACGTTTATCTTAAGTTATTAAGTTAACATAATTTCTATCGTTTCACGCTATATTTTCTACTTTTAGAAATGACTGGATACAGGTATTATTAATCCTATGTTTTTTTATTCAATGCCTTCAGTGAAGAGAAAACAAACAAAATAATGCATAATAATTTGCAATTTCAAAAGAAAATCAAGCGATACCTAGAACTACTTTATAATGTCATGAATAAGTAGTTTCGTTGAAACAAGGGTAGACTGGATGAATGTGTTTTCTTTCTCGGTTGCTTCGAAATCAACAACTTATTTAAGAACTTATTTTGTTGAAAATTTCGTATCGTATTTAAGTTCTTGTAATATAATATAATATTGTATAATAAATACTAATTTCGCTATTTTATTTATTTCTATGATTTATAACGAAACACAAATGAAAATACCCCACCCCATTTTAATTCAAATGGCTATAAAAATATTAATGGCTATATGACCTTTCTATAGATAGGAACCCTACAACAATGTATACAAAGTACTACTGCGAAGTTTTGCCTCTAAACCCCTACATAGTGCAGTCAGCCGGTCGTGAAGCAGCCACGCCATTCCAAGTGTCCCTTAATTACTCGGTGTTTAGTATAAATATATTGAATTCTTAAGAAACGTATCGTATTTCCATTTTATTAGGATTTATTAGGTTGACAGCTATTATTTTGTTTACCGCTCCGAAGTCAGAACTTGTTCTGTTCTAGTTTAAGAGCTGTCATGCAAATAAGCTAATGCGAGGGTAAGTGTCCTTTTTACAAAATGTGTTGATCAGTTTTGACATTTACTAAATGTCAATAACAGTCAGTGAACTTTCAAGTGCATTACAGATTTAGCCTAAATGATTCATAGGCAGAGAAACAAACATTTTTATTTGAACTATTCCCAGGCGGTAAATGGCTCATCACAGATTCGTTCTTGCTTTTACATTTGGCTTGCATATGAATATCCTGGTCCTGTGCCTTTTCAAATTTTTGTATATGCTGCAACGCTTATAGGACTTTTATTTAAATATTCTTATTCTTGACATAGATATAAACATGAAAGTAAAAAGGATATCTTCATCCTTTAAAGTCCAGCATATATTCTGGTATATTAATATGATTTTGTTTATACAAAGTTCTCATGTGAACCTCTGGTATATTTATCAGTTCTCTTTATGATTTTGAAAGATAAGTTAAAGAGGACACATATATAAATGTTTGGTAGACTGATATATCTCGTAACAAAACACTGCATGCAGTACTTTGTAATTACTTAATGTGTTGTTACCATTATTATTTAATCCCAGTGGTCCATTGAATTGATTGTCAGACGAGGAAGTATCAAATGATTATAAGGAAGTGACATTACTTCCTTAACTTTAGTTGTCAACAGGGCGATATGTTCATGATACTTCAAAGTCTAATATTTCAAAGCTGCTCTATTCACATCGATGGTACATATGTTGCTAGGGTCAAGGGTTGTACATATGTTGCTAGGGTCAAGGGTTGTACATATGTTGCTGGGGTCAAGGGTTGTACATATGTTGCTAGGGTCAAGGGTTGTACATATGTTGCTAGGGTCAAGGGTTGTACATATGTTGCTAGGGTCAAAGGTTGTACATATGTTGCTGGGGTCAAGGGTTGTACATATGTTGCTGGGGTCAAGGGTTGTACATATGTTCCTAGGGTCAAGGGTTGTACATATGTTGCTGGGGTCAAGGGTTGTACATATGTTGCTGGGGGTCAAGGGTTGTACATATGTTGCTAGGGTCAAGGGTTGTATATATGTTGCAAGGGTCAAGGGTTGTACATATGTTGCTAGGGTCAAGGGTTGTACATATGTTGATGGGGTCAAGGGTTGTACATATGTTGCTGGGGTCAAGGGTTGTACATATGTTGCAGGGGTCAAGGGTTGTACATATGTTGCTGGGGTCAAGGGTTGTACATATGTTGCTAGGGTCAAGGGTTGTACATATGTTGCTAGGGTCAAGGGTTGTATATATGTTGCTGGGGTCAAGGGTTGAACATATGTTTCTGGGGTCAAGGGTTGTACATATGTTGCTAGGGTCAAGGGTTGTACATATGTTGCTGGGTCAAGGGTTGTACATATGTTTTTGGGGTCAAGGGTTGTACATATGTTGCTGGGGTCAAGGGTTGTACATATGTTTTTGGGGTCAAGGGTTGTACATATGTTGCTAGGGTCAAGGGTTGTACATATGTTGCTAAGGTCAAGGGTTGTACATATGTTGCTGGGGTCAAGGGTTGAACATATGTTGCTGGGGTCAAGGGTTGTACATATGTTGCTAGGGTCAAGGGTTGTACATATGTTGCTAGGGTCAAGGGTTGTACATATGCTGCTGGGGTCAAGGGTTGTACATATGTTGCTGGGGTCAAGGGTTGAACATATGTTGCTGGGGTCAAGGGTTGTACATGTTGCTAGGGTCAAGGGTTGTACATATGTTGCTGGGGACAAGGGTTGTACATATGTTGCTGGGGTCAAGGGTTGTTGTTATATTTTATCCACACTCTATCTCCTATTGTATTTTAAACCACGACAATAACAAACAAAAGAAAATATCGCATTATTATTTGTCAAACAGAATTGGAGAGGATGCGTTTTCTCAACATTAATTTGCTGGGAAATCTGTCATATATATGCAAAAGTGTTTCCAACAATTGATGCTTTAATCATCACATCTAATCCACAAATGTTTTAAGAGGAATATTTGACATTTATAAACATCAGTAGAAGTCTACAGCATTTCTTCGTATTGAGATTGCGATCAATGGTGTTACTTTCAGGTAACATAAGGCATACGTAAACAACAAAACTATTATCCAATAAATCATACGATTTTATTATCATATAAATATTCAATACGCGGCATAAAAATCTATAAAAACGTCATAACCTATTTAATAAAACGTCATCGCTTGAACATCATTTTATTCGCATTTATATGTATTATATCATTGCTTGCATTTGAGCAACCTCTTAGGAAATGCTAAGTAAATCCAGATTAACCACCCCAGTCAGTTTCTTGTGCCGACTGACCATTCCAAGGTGGTAACTGCTGGGTTTGCCCTATTTGTTAAAAGACTTATCACAGATGTGCTCTTTCTTTTAATTCTTTTACATTTGGCTTGAATGTGGATATCTTTGTCCTGCACCTTTTCAAAATTTGTTATATGGTATATGATCATAGGACTTTTAGACAGCGTGACAAGAATTGAAAGGTTCTATAATGAGGCTTAGGGTAGAAGGGGATATAGCTAATATAAAGTCATGTTCAAAGCAATGTAAAAAAACAAATTTGCTATCAATGGTGCACAGTTGGTTCCCATAGGAAAACGAATTACTTGTCTATATAACTTGTCACCACTGTTTATATAAATATTGTAATATATATAAACACAGAGCTTCACATACAGCCATGCAATTTCTCATAAAAAAAACTTTTCTAAGAAATACTTGTTAAAACGCATCCCTATCATTACAGGCAATGTATAAACGTTGCTCTCTAGCAGTCAATTTGGTCTTAATTAAATCTAGAGATAAAGAAGTGTGCATGGTAGAGAAATCATTAGTATTAACGGCAGTGCTATTGAAACTTAAAGTGCGGAACTTGTCTGAAAAAATTCTATAGACCCAAAGTGTTAATTCCTGAGCTTTCCTAAACTATTTCAAATATATTTTTATATGAGGGATGGGTATTTAGAAAGGTTTTGTTGTTAAAAAAGCAAGAAAGGTCTAAGAAAAAGATGTGCGGCGTTAGTGAGGCATTAACTTATATATTTGATTGTGTTTATGTCTTTGTGGAAACAAAACTATAAGAACAAAGAGACTAAAATATTATATATTTTACACCAGTCGCCCGCGCCTCAGTATTAAAGTTTACGAAGCACTTAGACAGTGCGGGAGTGAAGGAACTACTTTGTGGCATAAGCAGATATTACGTTTAAATGAATGTAGCATCAAGTGCCGTTCTATGCACTACACAAACTTATCCTGTAGGCAACTGATTTAGAATTGTTTATAACTTAAATTACGGTATAAATAACAATATATCCGCCGGGGACGTTTAATAGAAACACTACGGTATATGATGCTATTTGGAATGTCTACCAAATCAAGCAGGTCAAATGTCAGGTTAGACAGCTATACCGAAAAGGTTAATTCAAAGACGAATGGATAATGTCGTTTAATTAACAAATTAATAAGTAAGCTTCATACCACGTACCACAAGTTCACACCTGTAAGATAAGTTGAGATCGACACCTTACAAAAGCCCCTACCGTTTTTAAAGCATTTACCAAATCCAAAATAACTTTGTAATATTCAATGTATGCCACTGCGCTGAGTCGAGAAAATTTGTACAATAAACTTCAAAGTTTTATTGCTGTCGGCAAAGCAGTTACAAATTGCGCCGTTAAAATTTGATATTCACTGTTTGTCAATCGCAGCCCTACAGCTTTATCGCCTTTAAGATAGACCTCCCAGGATGTCTTGTGATCCCTGATAATAATCCTAAACATGTGCCATAATACACTCGATTGTTGTAAAATAACTTTTATTTATTTAACTTATATATTCGTAACACAATAATTAAGTCTACTATGTGTTTAAATGCAATGTCTTTGAGATTAAAATGTTTTGGTATTTAAAGTGCAAAGAAACACATATCAGTCTTAGAGTTTCTCAGTGAATTGTCATTTAATTATTGTATTGAAAGATACGACGGATATGCCACTAACATATGGAACATAAAACTAAAATGAAATACGTTTTGCTATGGCATTGTATAGCACAGATGCGTTTAAATATGCGAACACATACCGAGTAAAATATGTTGCTGCAGGTTTGGTTTTATTGTTACATATCGTGAACGACGAGTTGTCGATAGACTTTCCTTGTACTTTTGAGGATACCACGTATGATCTTGTGGGTAAACTGATGTCTACCATAACCACATAAGGCAGCCTCAGAGTGGGTAGACTGTGTCAATAATTGATGCTTTTATTAATATTAAGCTTTTTCTTTGCTTTCTTCGCTGGTTTGGCTCCTTCTAGACTGAATTTTGCAGCTAGTTTGTCTATCTTTAAGATTGTTCATGATACGTCTGTTTTGAAACTTAATGTTTATGTTTATGCGTACTGGCCACATCACCAGGAGGTTTAAAATGTAACGACAATATTGACAATATCCTGTAAATTTTACCAACTACTTACAGTTTCTTACCATCAAGCAGGGTAAAGCAAATAATTATATATATATATATATATATATATATATATATATATATATATATATATATATATATATATATATATATATATATATATATATATATATATATATATATATATATATATATATATATATATATTCATGTGTTTTCTTTAAAAAGCATATTTTTGTTTTAAAAATAAATCATTTTGTATATAACAAAACCCACATTCATCACAATAGACAATTATCTTATGTGCATTAGTCGGATGGTGTTGCGGTTATCTGTTTTGGAGTTTTGTTTATAATATTTTACCAACATAATTACACTTCCGTTGGTGTTTAGCTTTATTTAAAGGAACTTCCGTCGACAATAATAGAGATTATCGCATAACATTTCAAATGTTACGTACACTTATCTCATCCGATCGCAAGGCTGATATTTTAATGAACAGTTCTATGTTCTCAGCATACATATGCGTTTTGTCTGTTTTGTTTCAAATGGACCTGTATTTTGTGTTCATAATTTGTCTTTTAGTGTAAAAAAGTACGACACAGTCCAATGAGTATTGCAACATAGATTAAACAAGGCACAGGACAAAATATTCAGATGCCAGTTAAGTGTAAACGGTACAAAACAATGACGAGAAATTGTACAAATCAGAACAAACCCGAGAGTTACCGCCTTTGAACGGTCAGTCGGCATGAGGGCCGGAGTAGGTGCCTAAGCGGTTTTATAAAGGCTCTATTCTCCAATGTCCTGTGGGGTTTCTCAAATGCAAGCAGTTAGAAGAAAACATATCTACGATCTACCTTGAAACAATGTTGTCCAACTGTCATATTCTTAGATCTAATTTTTGACGTCATTCAAATAATGCCCACATAATATTTTGGTTAAGGGTATAAGTATTATTTCTATAATAACAAGTAAACAAAATCCCTGATTGTAAAAAAAATCAAATATTTAAATCAAGAACGAAATGACCACATAACAAGTATACATATATCGATTAATTGGCGTACCAACGTCCAATGTATTGTTAAGATAAATACGCGTAAAACAGAGAAAGTGAGATGTTAATTTTTCTAACCACCCAGACGGTCATTTACCAAACTTGTTTAATCATTCGTCTGTGTGTTATGACACATACTTTCACATGTAATCCTTAAGTGCTGATGCTAATTCAGACATTAATTCCGACAATAATATGTGTTTTTATACTCATTACACGTTGTCTCATTTCGTATATATGTTTCAAATACTTGTTTGTTGCGAAATATTGACTCTTCTAGAAATAAAATGTTCTTGTATTTTATTTCCAAGCTACCACCACCATATGAGCTCTAATATGCTGACGTGTAACCATTTTAGTTCTATTTTATATTTTCCTATATGTACGTCTTGGACTGACCAGTACTCTTCAAGTTAGAAACAATTGGAGATGGAAATACCTAAGAAACAATAAGAACCTTTTTTTTAATTTAACCAAATTTTTGTTTAGGATTGCAATATACAGAAAGCTGTATCTTTCGAAAAATCAAATCTTTCTGATCAAAATAGATTTTTTTTCCCGAATTCACTTCCTTAATGACCCTCAAGAGAATTTATACCATTTGTAATCCATCCTGGTAATAACGGTCTCTTTACCTGTTATTAATATTCTGATACTTATATATACGTGGAGTTTATACTACGTGGAGTACACACACACACACACACACACACACACACACGCACGCACGCACGCACGCACGCACGCACGCACGCACACACACACACACACAGACACAGACACACACGCACACACACACACACACACACACAAACACACACATATATATACATAAACATATATACATGTACATACATTTGGAATTTTTAGGTTGCCGAGGCATTTATCTACTGTACATACTGTACATATGTTGATAGTTTATTTTATTACTAGTGATTATGTATGTACATAAGTTCATTATATCTGTTTTAACTACCGATGCAAGTGCTTACTGTTAGTTGTTTCACTTTGACGGGATATTTTTATTTACACTGTTTGTTTGATAGAACAACCTTCAGGAAGTTCCACAGACCAGGTTTAAGCACCCCAGTCGGCCCTTTTGCCGACTGACCGTTCCAAGGCGGTAACTGATGGTTTTTCTTTTTGTGTGTTATGTCTCGTCTCTGAGTTTTAATCACATTTACATTTACCTTGTTTGTCTTTGTCTACAGGTAGATAACATTTAAATATCTGTATGTATTATTATTATTATTATCATTACTTTATTACTTTATTTCTTATATTATACTTTATTATTACTTATATAACATTAATATGATTATTATATTATGTAATATTATATTATTACATAAACTCCTAGTAAGAGTTATAGATAATAGTTCACCATTTGAATTTAATTAAATTGTATTTATATACAACAGAAACTTCAATGACATGAGCTACTTTTAAAAGTCACTATGTGTTTGTTATTGGTTGAGTTTTCTGGCAGTTAATCCCGCAAAATGGTATTATTTTGCCTGGTTTTGCACAGAAGCAATCAGTTTTTCTCTGGCAGGTATATAACTGATCATTGTGGACAATTTAAAAGTGGGACCAGCTTCTGTCTTGGGACACAATCAATTGAAATGACAACAAACCTTGCATTGTACTCTGTCCGGAAATTTTACCTAGGTAAGAGTAGAAAATGCAAAGCTATCAATAATCAATGTTTACTTAACAAGGAGTTTTTTTCTAAATATGGCTTCAGTATTTTCTTTTCTGGTACATGCAATATCATTATTTCTAATAATTATCTATGTTTTTACTTACCTTCATCGATTGTATTAATACTATCGCATGTTTATGTGATGAAACAATTATTATATTGCTTAAGAAAAAACAAAGTGCTTGAGTAGGCTAATAAAATAAGGCTTACACCGTCCACTTTTGGAATTTATATTTATTGCCATGGACAAGAAATAGATTGTGTGCTTTATCAATTTTTTTAATTAGAATTAATATTTATTATTTCTGTTTGTCATATTTCTTATTACTTTTCAGTATAAATATTTGACAAAAGATTTCTTTTCTAACTGCAAACTTGAAAAGTAGCAACGATACAATAAGAATAGAACACATTATGGTGACGTATGTAGGAATCTTCTATGATAAGGCTAATTAATTATGTATCAGGACGTTTGAAAACAAATTACCTCCGAAATGAACAAGAAATAGGTAATCTTATTAAGCTATTTCATTTTATCGTTTCAGCTATGCAATATCCGATGCCTATGGTGAAAAGATGTCAGTGCTTCGGAATGTAAAATGTGAAAAATAAACCGTGCACGCAATTAGTTCATGTGCTGACTAGCAGCTACAATACTGTCTTTGTGAAGACATGAACATCTCAGATAAGACAAAAGTAGATTGTACCAAGTATTTTTTTGTTTAAATTTAACATTATTGAATTCGTTACAGTTCTGTTGAAGCTTTTTAAGTTTTTGCTAAAGAGCATTGCCTTGAATTGTCGGTATGAAACTGAAATTTCACGGGTTAACAAATATTATATTACAAATCTAACAAATCTACTGCTTAAAGGACATCCATTACTTGCTGTTTATGAATAATATGCCATTTGCAATACTTACATCAAAACTGAAACCTTAAGCAGGAAAACAGTATAGCTTTCCATATTTTTATTGAAAATTGAAAAAAATCGGCCGTTTATTTTGTCATGCGATTTAACCGTTTTAGGCAATAATTATTTACACTGGATGCCAAAAATATATTTCTATAATGGTTGGTATCTGCTATCATCTTTCAAATAAAAAGTTAAAATTACCTTTATATTACTAACCATAATAAAGTTGTCTAAAGTAAAAATAGCATACGGATAATTCTCGAAACTAACTGCAAATCAGTATAATCAGTCAACGTATTATATTAATTGGAATATATGTTAGATATAAATTACATCATACAGGAAGTTATTTGCTTAACAAGCCACTACACCGTGTACATTTTCCTGAAATTTGGGTTATATATATCAGACGTTGACTTAAAATGTGTAGCAGGAATCAGAACTATTTGTTAACCATTGCTAGTAATCAGTTACCTCAGGCACTACTACGTTAATGCATTTACCTTAAATTTATTTAATTTTAAACATTTAAATATGATATTGTAAATGTCTTATAAAGAATGCAAGGGAGTAGATTAAATGTAACAGCATGTACATATTTCAAGACTTGTCATTAAAAAGAAGACAAATATGAAACATTATTTCCAATGTCTTTATTAACTTATTCGTTATAACACCTATATGCACAGTCTACCTTTATATATTATTAACTAATTGCTTTTATAAGCGTAACGTTGCAGTACAAGCCAATATAGCGCCGTACTGTGTATAGAAATAAGCTTAAAACGAATAATAAATATGCAAGGTAGTTAAGTATGTAGTAATTCGACTGTGTGTTGTAACTTTCTCATTTTTGATCGTAATTTTAAAAGAAACTACTTCTACTTTCACTAAGCACGCCGTCATTTGTTGCAAATCGTAAATTATAATCATCATAAGTAATGCAAAAGGCCCGTCTGTGAATATAAACAACTTGTAGTCCGGTTTTCCAGCTTTCTTCGGTAATAAAAAACTCGTGAAAAGCCATCTCGTGCCAAGTTAAATTCGTAATTATATAGCACAACATGTTCACCAGCTACACGCTGTCTAATGTACATCTTTCCGTTGCTATTACAGGTGTCATTGAACTATAGGAGAACACAAAGATAACAAGCTTTATTTGGTGGACTGCTTACCGGCCAAAAAGAAATGTCCAACTCAAGCAATTCAGAGGTATGGGTTCATTTTACAATACAGATAGCAACAATAAAACAACGCATTAATGAACATAAACTAATCGCAATCATTGCTTTGAGATAGTAATCTTGGACAATGAGGCGAATTAAATACTTTAAGTACTCATCCTTCATATACTGTTTCTTTCAATCAAAAGTACACTACCCATGTTGATAAACAGTCCCAACACTTGGACCCTTTTATGAAAATTAAATACAATAATTAAAAGATTGATTTTATCAATTTACCTTGTTTATTTTGTGATAAAAAACAAGCATCATTTATAAAATCCCCAACTACTTAAAACGTAAAACCGCGATGATTTGTTATAAATAGAGAAAGAGTTATTATGTTCAATTTCAAGCAAACTGTAGCAGACCTTAATCTGAATGACCCTTGCCTTGATTATTGTAACTGTTCAACGTCACCTTTCTGTTGTTTATCCTCAGGTCATATCATTCCTGGGGATTCAAATCTTGATTGCTGTAAATTACGGAATTAAATCTTTAAGAGTCCAAAATATCGCCGGCCAGATGAAATTGACATTGACCTTTGTGGCAAAGAAATTGGTAATGGTATAGTCTGTCTGCTTAAAGCTGGTGTAAGAGAGAAAACACAGTAGCACCCAATACTTGGAAGAAGTCAATTTTTAAGATAATAAATAATCGCATTAAATTCTGTCGCTGTCGCTATTTGTCACTTGAAACACCAAATGCAGTACTTTCAGAATATTCACGATAATTTTGTAACTGCGGACAAAGCCACAAACAACATAGATTTGACAATTGTACTGTAAAATGTACTGAATGTTGAGTAATCCACTACCAAATTTTGCATTATCACTTGTTGTCATCCATACAGTCATTGAAAAACATAAACAGTCTTGGATAAGTTCAATATCAAGATCGATTCAAAAATGAGAAACTTTCTTTATTGTACTGGATTCCTAAGCTTCAAAAGCCGCCATACACGTCACGATTTATAGCTAATGCCAGCTCTAGCACTACCTCTAACATTTCTTAACTTCTTACTTCTTGCCTTACTGCAGTTCGTAATCATGTTGTTAAATATTGTGAAAAGGTGTATGAAAATTAATGGATTAAATTTTTATCTATAAGAACATTGTCAGTTTGGGACAAGCTTCGTACTTTACATTTAATTGCTCTTCAGTTAATTATTTATCATTTCTCCACGTAAACCTCTTTACCTCATGATTTAGTTTAGACCAAATTGATAAATAAAAACAACATTTGCTCGAGAGCAACGTTTATACATTGCATGGCATGAAGGTAATGCTGTTTTACCAACATTTTCTTAAAAAGCCATCATGCAATGTTTTACATCAGAAAAAGAAAATCAAGAGTCTCAATGTGTTTAATTAACATAATAACAGGAAAGGCCATTGCATAGATAAATAAGAAAAGTTCCTATAAAAATGTCACAGATATTTAAATCTAATCTACCTATAGACAAAGGCAACCAGGGTAAATGTAATTGTGACAAAAGCACAGAGACGAGACATACAAGACAAAAAGCAAAACCATCAGTTACCGCCTTGGAACGGTCAGTCGGCAAAGTTACTGACTGGGGTGCTTAAACCTGGTTTGTGGAGCGCTCCAACCTCGACCTTCCTGACGGTGTAAATAACAGTGTAAATAAAAATATCCCGTAAAAGTGAAATAACTAACAGTAAGCACCTGCATCAGGAGTTAAAACAGATACAATGAACTTATATATATACAAAATATCTAGTGCTAAAGAAACTATCAACATATGTACAGCATGTACAGTAAATAAAAGCCTCGGCAACCTAAAACTTCCAAAAGAGAGAATAGTTTGAAATAAAACAGTCCAAGCGCTGACATGTAATAATAACAATTTAATGACGTCATACAATTTCATCACGTCATATGCCAAAAGTGTCAAAAGTGAAATATAAAAATTCGAAAGAAATCATCGAATTTTAGAGAACCCAAACCAACAAAATAAAATGTAGTCTGTTAAGAGTTAATAGGTAATAAGTTTTAAAATAACATATCATAAAAAGCTGTAAATTTATCCGCAGTTGGCATATTATATATAATAAAGGTACTAGAAATCCCGATGTTATACCTACTGTGCAATCACACGTAAAGGGTATGGAGACTGCTCAAGTTGTCCCACCTATACAGGGCACGACTGGAGAGATGAAGAGACAAGAAACCCATCAGCGACTGTCCAATTATGGCTTTAAGTCACTGTTTTCATATATTTTCAACGACCTTTCCGGTCATCGTGTAATTTTAAAGCAATGCAAGTTCTTGACTGTAAAAGAGTCTTGACAACTCCATGAAAACGATGACTTAAAGTCATAATTGAACGTCACTGGTTGATGTGATTCCCTGTATCTATCCAGTCGTGGCCTGTATACTTAAGGCTAGTTGAGAATTCTCCATAACCATTACGTAGGATTTGACAGTAGCTATAACTTCAAGATTATTTTGCGTTTGTTAAATTAAATGCTAATTAAATTAAATCCTTGACTTTTTTAAGCATAATATTTGAATTTCATTACCTATTATCTCTTTACAATATTACATTTGGTTTTGTTGGTTCTAAAATTCGATAGATTCCTTCGTGTGTGTGTTGTTTTGTTTTTGTTTTGTTGTTGATTTTGTTGTTTTTGTGTGTGTCTTTTCATTTTGACACATCTGGTATATTACGTCATTTTATTTTTGTCGTATGACGTCATTAAATTGTTCTTATTATACGTCATCGATTGGGCTTTTTTTAAACTACTTGCTTGTTTTGGAACTTTTTGGGTTGCCAAGGCTTAAATATACCGTTTATATTGTACGTATATTGACATTATTAGAAGTGTGTGTTTTTTTTTTGTCTGTAGATAAGTTCCTTCCACAGCTTTAACTACCGATGCAAGTGCTTGATGTTAGTTGTTTCACTTTGGAATATTTTCTGTTCACACTGGTTGTTTGAGAAAAACAAACCTCCAGGAGGTGGAGCGCTCCACATACAGATTTTAGTCCTTTTGCCAAACGGACCATTACAATGCGTTAACCGTGGGATTATTTTCTTGGTGTGTGTTGTGTCTCTTCTCTGTGCTTTTATCACATTTATACAATTACGAGTTTGCAATGTCAAGAGGTATTTCAGATTTAAACAACAGTGGCAATTCTTTTTTCCTATTGCTGATTGATGACAAAACCTGCATATTCATTAGCCACCCAACAAATTTTCATTAATGCTTCAAAAATCATGTACCGTTTAGGATCATTTTACCTTCTTAAGTAAGGGTTTGATGAATCGATCTTCGGCACAGTTGCGAATGACTTTCTGAGGCGGTCACTGTTGGGGTTTTTTTTTTGTGAATGTAATATCTCGTGTCTGTGATATGATCACTTTTACATTTACTTTGGAGTTTATTTCTTTAGAGGTAGTTAAAGTTTTGATATTTTTGTAATTCCCATAGCACCTGAAAAGTTTCGTTTAGTTATCCATAATTTTTTTGGAGCAGTCAATGCTTAGGTATGAAATACTACTAAGGTTTAAACAGACTTAGAAAGCCGAAATTAGCAGAATGTATATTAAACGTAAATATTTACAATACCAATGTTAGTGATCGTAAGTAATTTATTGTTTAATGATTTTGAGGCATGTGTTTATTGTCAGTTGTCTTTTATTTAAATTTGATGCACTTTACAATATCTATTTTAGAATGTTGGGGAACAAGAAAACTTTACTCAACACCCAAGAAGGTTACTTTGTTCATGGACGTTTAAAATGCGGACACTGTTTATCAATTTTATATGTGTCTAGCATTTGCTTGCTTGTTAACCCTCTCTTTAGGCCTGTCTTAATCTAGGACATTCGTATTGTCCCATTTTTCTAATTTAGTTTCAATTTCTATCTGTCATGTTTAACATATTACACATACACAAATGTAGCGCTGCGCTTAATTACGCTTTTATTGATTGTACTGTCAGAGATGATTGTAAAATCGATTAAAACTTTAATTCATCTTCTGCCGTCCAGATAAAATGCAATACTTTTGAATTAAATATTCTGGAGTGCGCTTTTTCTGCCTCTACGCTTGGTTTTAAAGTGTTTGAAGCCTTTGATCACTACACAGTGGATTTTAAAGAAAGTTCTTAAGCACTAAGAATTTAGCTTAAAACTTAGGTTGAATAGGAATTTTTGCTTGTATGTAATGTGTGCATCAATTTGATTCTTCCTGAAAACGTTACATTGTTAAAAACGTAAGGCAATATTTTCATTTCGCACAAGGTTTCTAAAACCTTGAGCTAAACCTAGACTTAGACTGCTGTCGTGTTCGACTAAACGCTGATTAACAGTTATGGTACAACATTTGATGCATTTGATTAAATCAGAAGTTGAAAATAAATTAACATTTGAAATAAAGCAGAACCTTTCTATCTAAAGTCAAATGAAATTGTATTTTGGATATCAATTTCCAATTCATCTCAGAATAATATACTTCTAATTATCATGCAATCGATATGCGAGGTTGATACTTTGGAATGTTTAATATTTTGGTGTCTCATTTTGAAAAATTATTTCATTTAGTCGGGCATTGTTTTCTCATGATATTATGTTGATAGCATAAACTTATTAATTTATTAAACTTTAAAATGTTATCCCTCTCAAACATTGAGTTGTATAAATATACTGTGCGCCAACGCTATACAGGAAATTGATGTAAATGTTAACAAGTGACGCATCGTCTTTGATAAAAAGTAATTTATCAATTTATTTGAAACATAAATAAGTATCTTACACATGCACTTTGTAAATCAATAACAGTCAGATTTTGCATTGTGTCATCAATATTTTGATGTATTTGTACAAAACCTGCACGGCGTATTAAACCCAAGTACAAAAGCGAGTTCTTTGAATGTATGCGTGGAAGATTTGGTTTAATTGTATACATGACCCAATGTTATAAAGGGTGGTACATTTTCTGTCTGCACAATGAGGAAATGGTTAATGTATTTTAGATAGATTCTTTGGCATTTTCATATACACACAAATCACATATATACCCACTTAATTAACACATGCCAGTTATATGAACTAATTCCACAATAACTAAATTTACATGTAAGGTGTACATGTAGTGTTTACAATTATTGTTTGTTCTTTGTTCGTTAATGAAAATAACAAATTTACTCCTTCCCATTAACAGTGCATCATCTTCTCTGTGCTTATTTTTTGTGACTTAATATAACAAATACAAAATTATGCATTTCCAGTAAGATGTTTTAAATACAGCTATCGATAAAAGTAATTATTGGTTATAAGTCAGTTATTTATTGGGACTCATATTTCAACAGTGTTTAATTATTAACAAAAATAATACAGAGTCTCTCAATTTTCAAAAAAGACCATTTTTTGTTGCTTTAAACATATTGGCACCATAACAGTATAACTATGGTAATGAAAATTACAGCAATTAAATTATTCAATTAATTGCTGTCCCTTTGAAGCAATAAATAAATTCTAAAATAAACTAATTTGAATTCAAGCGAATTGCTCAGAAGACACGAGTTAAATTGAGACATGGTACTGTTTAATTTAAGACATATCCTAAAACCTCAATAAGCACTAGAGACCGTAAAAGACAAGCAAAATGTATATGTAAATGTGCAGCAAAAGATATGCAAGTTGCATGTAAATGTACAGTAAAGGACATGCAAGTGGCACGTAAATGTGCATTAAAGACATGTAAGTTGCATGTAAATGTAACAGAACACTATGATGGGACATAAAACAACAAGTGAATTCACAACAATTACCGCCTTTATAAATAGTTAACACTAAGTCTGCGTGAGGACAGATAGGGTTTTTAAACTGGTTGTTTTTTGGAACTGCATCCCCCAAATATTTTCCTTATTCAGGAACAGTGTGAGTGAAAAAATACCTCACCAAAGGAAAACATCACCTGTAATTAAGATCCTGCAGCTGGAGTAAATAGTGAAGGATGAACAATAAACAACGACAAACATATTCAGACAAGTAATGACGTCATATTTAGAATTATGATGCCATTCGTCAATAAGAATGGACATTTTCAAATACGTACTTAAATAGTACACTTTTGATCAAAGGGAGAAAAACTAAAACAAGAAAGTCCGGTTTTTAGGGCATTTACTTGCCAAATGAAACAATAATTGTATAGAATAATAAATGACTGAGGATTTGTGTGAATATAATATGTGAAGCAAAATTTATCTAGTTAAGAGGCAAAACAGATTGATCATTTGGACAGGATTTTCGATTGTTAGAGCATTGTCAAAATAGCGAAAAATATACTTAAATGTTTTCATTAAATGGTTTTGCGTCGAATCGGATAGTGTAAACATAAATGCACACACAAGGAAGTATAAACACACATCCACAATCAATGATGCACATATGGTTCCCCTGAGAATTCATATTGCTTGAAAAACATGTTGTTATCATGATTACTGAAAATGTTATCAAGATGGAAACATTCTAAAACGTCCTAACAACTTCACATCGCGTTTTTTATCTACAGCATGCTAACAGGCATTATTTGATCATGGCAATTTCAACAAATGTTTACAATTTTCTGCTAATGTAATCGCAGTTAAAGAAGGGTGAAAAAACAGAAATCATATTAACTGCGGGTAATGGAAGATAAATCAAGGCATTTATTGAAGATACAATTTATACATATATTAACCAGTTAACTGGTTAACCTTATCCGGGCTAGGTTATCCGGTAACAAATGCTGTAACTGGTTAATCGGTTCTATTGTACGTAGTATATATTTGCCGAAATAAATAGAGTTAAAATCCACAATGCGTTGCCTATATTGAAGTACTCTTATATACTAATTCAACAATCTTGACTGACCCGTTCGCCTAACATGTAGCTAGATGGTGGTATGCGTTCACGACAACGCGTGCAAAATGATTGCAGCATGTGTCAAGGATGGACAGACGTTTCAGCTCTGGAAGAACTTTGTAAATTTTGTAAAGCCTTTTAACTCACAACAACCGATATTATGAATACGGTTACGGTAGCCGTAGAGGTGAACCAAAATACCTCTCTAATAACAGTAATGGCCGATCTTTTCAATATACTACGGATATATGATGGTACTATGTAGCCAGTTAGCGGGTTAACAGTTCAAACGGTTAAAATGGTAACTGGTTACTGATTTTGTAACCGTTACCAGCAAAATTTTATATGATGTTCAAATAAAATTGACAACCAAATTAACAATTTTTGTTGTTGTTGTTTTTTACATGTTTTATGACTTATTGTTGATGTTGTTGTTTCTTTGAATCAAGTTAAAGATATCCGGCGCATTAAATGCAGTCCTCTGTATAGTTCTCACCTACTTTTGAAATCGAATCTTGTAAGTAAGCTTTTCATCCAATGAATTGTTTGTTTTTATATGTTAGTGCTTTCTTAAGAATGATACTCAGCACTTGATGTTATTTCATTACACAAGACACTTATGGATTCGTCTTGGACGAAGGTGAAATAAAATAAAATGATAAAAATGTCAATAAGAACACATTTTTAAATAATAATTCAGATGTTAATTACGCCAGAAATAAATAGTCATGCAGCCGTAACGATGCCTATGATTTTTTCTCTGGTATAGTTATTTATGTAAGAAGTTGCATATGGAAAATCTTCCAAAAGCTATCGTAAAATAGACGATTAGCACGGACCATGCCAGAATTTATTACACATATCTTCAGGTGTGTTATCTCATAATAAAGAAAAATAATTCTTCGACAGTCTAGGATTTAATCTAAATATAGAGTGGATATTACGTACGACACGTCTTTTCACCACATGACGACATAAGCTGCAAGTAAACATCATTACGTGGACTGTTTTGCTTCCGATATATACGTTTGCTTTACATTGTTTGTAGTTAAGAAAGCCACAAGGAAGTGCGAAGTAATAGCCCTGACAACTATTTAAGGAGATACGTTAATGTCCTATGAGCATTGCAACATATACCAATATTCGAAAAAGGCACAAGTCAAGTGTATTCACATGCAAGCTAATATGTAAAAGCGAGAACAAATTTGTGATGAGTCATTAAACAGAGCAAACCTAACAGTAACCGCCTTGGAACGGTCAGTTGGCAATAAGACCCATTTCGGTTCTTTAGCCAGCTGACCTTTTAACGTCAGTAACTTATGGGCTGCCTCTTTGTTTTGTTTCGTTTCAGTGTTCCATCAATGTATATCTAGTGCGCATATGTCTACCTTTGCCCAGTGCTTAAAGTGAAATGTATTAACGCTCAGGAGAGTTTTCATAAATTAGTATTACTTATTGTATATTAAACTGTTTTCATAGGCTTTGTCGACAATTAAATCGATAATTTCATAAAGGTACTTGAACACAACCTCCATACCATTTCAAATTAATTTGTAAATTTATGAATTATAAATGCATTTAATTTGCATGTTGTACATTTTCTATTGCTAGTTCATGTTTTAAACCATATTCAATCTTAAATTTTATTCGCAGCTAGCACGCTAACACGTTTTGTTATTATTTGTCATAGGTAATCCTTTTCTATAGATCAGCTCCGTGCGGCTCAATGGACATTTGTATTTCTTAATGTTCCAATGCTCGATGTGTCACCTCAAATATTTAAATTGAAATGACACAAACAGAAACTTTGCTGCGTATACTTTGTGAATTGTTTCAGTAGTTGTAATCAGAATGCAACGCTAGAAAGATTTGCTGTGAGTATTCATAATTACAGGGCCTTGTGTGACATTGAATATTACTGTACACAAGATATCATAACGTTTCTGGGGTTTGTGTAATACATAATTGTGCAGATATGTATAATCAAAAGTGAGATATCTTATCATAATAATTGTAATAAACACAATGTTAGTTGTGTTTTTGTTTTATTTTCGGACCTCAAAGGTAACGATCGTTAGAATTGTTAGCCCATCAAGATTTGTACCTGCATTGTTTTCTGTACACCCGTTCCCTTTTCATTTAGTTATTACACATGTAATATATGTTGTCTTAGGGACAAAAAATCCATTTTGTCAAATGCACGACCTGCCATGATCTGTACATGTTAATGTAATATAATATATAAAGCAACTTGACGTGTGCTCTTTGCTTTGGATTGTCCGGTTTTTGTAACCAGGATGCACGAGGCGTTTCTTAGCACTTTAGGTCGTATACCTAGATAATATTTTATGAACGATTTGACGTTAATGAAATTACGTTGCCTTAAATGTTTATTATGTCAAATCACATCGGACATAAATTTGACATTTCGAAAGACTTTAAAAGTAAAATCTATATCTCAAATATAATAAAATATACCATAGAAAAGTATGTTACTAGAGAATGACCAGAAAGATATATTTATGGCATATTTTTGTACAAAATTGTTACTAAATGTATTTAAAAATTCTCAACTTTTACAAGATCAACTGAATGTTAAAGGTTTAAAATAGTTTCTACTTGTCAATTTAAAAATATATTTCACGTTAAAATTGTTCCTTTATCGTGATTTATTTACATAGAGCTATCGCCTAATAAATATGGTATTTAATCTAATAGTCGTAGATCTAGCACCAAGCGTTATTTATTTAACGACGATTTGCAATAAAAAGAATGGTAAATGGGTTAATATGTCATATTCTACATATTCTATATGAGATGTGTGAGATGAGCTGCGTCTGAAAAGAGGAAATAAGTTGGTAAGTATGATTTACAGTTGAATAAAGAGATTTTGTATTTTCTCAATTAGTAAACAATGAATTTAATTCATCAATGATTTTTCAATTCACTATGTAAGAGAAATAGACATCAACATATAAATGCTTATTATAAGAATTCCGCTCTGTCCAATCATCTTTAAAACTGTGCCTGTAATACAGCACATTGAAGCTTCCTCTCTCGCAGGGTTACCGTTCGTGAGTCTCAAATATACCCAGGCATCAAGCTCCCCGGCATGAATGTCAAGATTACGGAGATCACATTGATGAAGATAGTTATCATGTTCTGGATGTTTGTCTTGTTGTACACTCGATAACTTTAAAATACCTTGTTTTAGTCTGGAAAGATTGAATACTTTTAATATTTTAGTCATTACAATGGAATCATTTCGGTTCTATTTCAACAAGTCAGGTATATTAAGCAATAATGTACACAAAAACACTGTGATTTGAAACGAACGCAGAGGAAATGACAAATCAAATATGAATTACCAGCTGACACTAGCTAATTTAATATTTTTCAGAGGCTACACGTATAGTCGAAATTGTATTGCAGTCTTTTCCTGAAAGATTGTTAACTTGACGTGAAAGTAAGTCACGTTGTCCAAAATACCTCGCGCCTGTCACAGAGGTTATTATAATAACTGATGGTGCCAAAAAGTGATATTGTTGTGCAAGATTAAGGTGAAGGTGCTTATTGTTAGATGTATCACCATGAAGGGATATTTTTATTTACACTGTTTATTAGATAGACAAATCCCTCCTGACGCTCGGAACTTAGGGGACAGCATTACGCCTGACTCGTCGGTGTCATATAATGGACGGGCCGGGTTCAGTCCCTCGGCACCTCAAAAGTGCTCTTGTGCTGTAGTGATAGAAATGTCGCTGCACAGTATCGGCAAAAATACCGGCAAATCCCAAGCCCATCCCTAAGTTAGAAAGTCCTTCGGGAAGTGCCAGTTTGGAGCGCTCTACAAACCAGGTTTAAGTACCCCAGTCTGTCTTTTTGCCGACTGACTGTTCCAAGGCGGTAACTGCTGGACGTTTGTATGTTATGTCTCGTCTCGTATTTATGTCACTTTTACATTTACCCTCTTTGCCTTTGTCTAGAGATAGTTTAGATTTATGTGGTTATTCCTACAGGACTTTTTCTTATTATATTATACCTATTCATTTCTTTATTGGATGTAAAATGTCCTGTTCATATTGACTATGTCACTCCTTTTTGTATCTACCTTGAATGCTAGTGTATGCTTTAATATCTGCAGTAATTGTCAAAGAATCCTGTCACAGTTCGTATTCGAATAAGACTTCACCTTGTTTTTGTCTACATATTTAATAGCAGTGCTGGTTGGTGTAGTTAACGAAAATCCCTACTCAAATATATTAAAAAGATTTATTTAAATGCATTTATTGTTCATGCGTCACACTATTGCAGTCATGTTTCAAATAGATTTATTTTCACTGGTTGCTTTTCAAGAAGTGCAGGTTTAAATGATTTAAATGATTAAACATGGCGCCACATTAGGCTAAGGAGCGTTTAACTTAGTCCTGCACATGATTAATAAAATGTTTATTCTTAACTATTATAGGCTCGTAATATATTGTCGAAAGCTTGGCTCGTTGCGCATGAAAAAGAGAGTACAAATTAGCAAATTAGCGGAAAATTGTTTATAATATCCTACGTTACGGACCAGGTTTAAGAATCCTTTAGCCAACTGACCATTTCGGGGCGGTACTGTTGTTTTTTCTCTTTGTCTGTAATGTCTTGTCTCTGTGTTTTTGTCACTTTTACTCTGTATGCCTTTGCCTTTGTCTAGGGAGAGTTCAGATTTAAATATCTGTGACGATTCTTATAAGACCTTTTTATTTTCCTTTAGATGTTGAAAATAGTATTTCCGTATGCTTTACAAACTATATATGCTATTTATGAAAACATATAGTTTTGCTTCCAATGTAAGTTGATTTGAGTTACTTAACATTTCTCTTAGGGCGAAGGTTAAACATTTGACATAAAAAGGAATCAGTTTAATGAATCGTGAAGATCAAAAAGAATTACCTGAATGTCCATAAACATAAAAAATGAAATCAAAAACCACAGGTAGGATAAAAGACCGTTAGTTAAAGCTTCTTCTCAAACGTCGCTTTCCCAGGAAGGAGCTTGGCGAAAATAAAGTGCAGGTAGCGTGTATGTCCTTAAGTGATTTAAATCATTAGATCTTCGAATAAGTTGGTGGTAATCGTGACCTCCATCAACAAAAATAACTCATCAGTAACCTAACAGTTTCAAAGTTTATATTGTTATGTTCTTTATTGTGTTAAGTCTTCATGTCACTATATATTATCATTTGACCGCTAAAATCTGAAAATGTTCAACTGCTTACGGATTAAATTTAAGTATTTCTAACATTTGTTACACGTAACACTGTAGTTAAGCATTAAATAATCGGTATGAAGACTTGGTAACCATCTCATTTGTATACATTAATATTCTTGCTTGGCTGTATTTGTTTGCCAAATAAAGATTGGCATGAGAAATACCAAGGATTTTATGAAGTAATTATATCGATAAGAAATGCAAATTGAAAGTCATATATAACTGGTAATATCTACATCATAATGATAGGTAAATAAGTAAAGGTCCTAAAATAAATTCGAAAGATATTTAAAACTAACCATAGACAAATACAAACGGGGTAAATGAAACGAGACATAACATACATAAAGAAAGACAGCAGTTACCGCTTTGGCATGGTCAGTTGGCATAACCATTAAATTAAATATAGTCTTATATTGGCTACATTATGTTGTATAAACATTAAGTTAACATCTTCTGCCATAGAGGCATAAACAACATATTTATAGTAAATACTTGTATTCGAAATTTTTCACGAAGTTCTTTGTGCAGATTCAATTATCTTCTAATTAATTGATGGCTTTAACTCACAATTATAACGAAGCAATAGATACTTATTTTATTATTAGCTTAAAGTTCATTATAATGGCTTTATTTAATATACCTTTCTGAACACTACCATTATAAATTAGACACTGGACCCACGTGTAATTTATACTTGGTAGATGGTATCAACCAGTTTTGGGAAATGCTCTGCAGTCAGGTATAAGTAGTTGCCTAGATTTACGTTTAGTTTCAGAACAGATGTAACATATTTATTTTAAAACAAAGGATGTGTAAGTCCCATAAATAATTGAAACTACAACAAAACATAACCATGTCACGCTATTTTTACCTTCAGCATTTGCTAGAGTTTGAACAGCAGACGATGGATACACATGCCAGGTCAGTGGGAAAGTAACAAAAGACTTGCGACGAGATTTATCACAAATGTCGATATCTGAAAGCGCACAAGACACATGGATATACATGTCTGTTTCATATGTAGGTAAATAAGAAAAGGTCCTATCAAAATTTCCACAGATATTTAAATTTTATCTGCCGGTAGACAAAGGCCAAGAAGGTAAATGTAAATGTGACAAAAACACAGAGACGAGACATTTCACACACAAAAAGAAAAACCATCAGTTACCGCCTTGGAACGGTCAGTCGACAAAAGGGCCAACTGGGGTGCTTGAACCTGGTTTGTGGAGCGCTCTAACCTCGAACTTCCTGAAGCTTTTTCTATCAAACAAACAGTTTAAATAAAAATATCCCGTCAAAGTGAAACAACTAACAGTAAGCACCTGCATCGGGAGTTAAAACAGATATAATGAACGTATGTACATACATAACAACTAGTAATAAAATTAACTAACAACATATGTACAGTATTTACAGTAGATAAAAGCCTCGGCAACCTAAAAATTCCAAATGACAGAAATGTCTCGTCTCTGTGTTTGTGTCACATTTACATTTACCTTGTTGGCCTTTGTCTTTGGGCTTAAAAGAATTCCAAATATTACAATAATATTCTCTCGATTTTTTTCCTCATTTGTCACAAAGTCGAGAGAATATTATTGTAATATTTGGAATTCTTTTAGCAATTAAATTCATCAATTTATTCTCTTTTGTTGTTGTCTTTTACATCAATAACCGAACAACAACTCGAAAGAAAACTCAGGCGTAGTGCGCGGGAATAATTGCATTTCTGTCTGGTTTTCATTTCAGCTTTTCTATTATCTCTGCAATGCTTTCTCTGATCAAATCGATACCTATACAAACAATACATCACTACAATTAACCTGGAACCAATGCATCAGTACCAGTCAATGTTCTGGTAGAAACAAATCTTAATATACAGTCAACTCTCGTTATTTCAAAATCGGTTATCTCAAATTTCCGGTTATGTCAAACTGTTTTCTACGGTCCCGTTTTTTTCCCTAAAGTTTCTATATAGTTCGACTCCGCTTAACTCAAATTCGGATGTGTCAAATTATCGGACATATCAAACTAAATTCCTTGTCCCCACACGTATAAAACTGTTGAAATCAGTTGGTCTATCTCAAACTTCAAATTGCTATAAGATGCAAAACGGCAACAATAGTGATTTTCACACCTACCGTAAAACTCGCGAAGATTCGGGCGCGAGTTTTATCGCCAATTATCGGCAATCAGGATGTCACGTAATTTAGAGAAGACGTTAATCGATTATTATTTAATTAGCTGATTTAATGAACAACAATTTCTTTAATCAATTAACGCTGATTAAAGTGTTTCAGTTTGTACTTGTTGTTGTAACAGTTTTTGAGAACGTGTTGACACGGCCTTCTCAACTTGTAAATAAAATGAGAGGTCGCGTTAGTGATTTTATCATTCTTCCACTACCTACCCACAATGCAAGTACTGATTATTGAATAAAAAAATAAGATTGGTTATGGCAACAGACCAGACACGAGAAAGTTCGAACAATCTGATGAAGGACCCGGTCTTAGTACTGGGGGGATAGTCAGATCGACATTAAACTTTCTTGCAGCTGAGCAATACAGTAAAATCTAATAACACTTTAAACATGCAAAACCACACAAACTTGCAGAAACTTAGTTTACAATGGCAGATATAACAAGGAATTTCAGTCATAACCAGTCATCGTGTAGTAGGTAAGATTTTTAAGATTTACACAAACTATTCTTAAATTCGGATAACTCAAACTTCGGATATCTCAAACTGTCCCTTGAAATTTGAGATAACGAGAGTTGACTGTATGTCGTTTCCTGCATATAAAATACACCCTTTTATCTATTAATTTCTGTATATAAAACTGATGTCTGGGGTTGTTTTAAGCTTTTCAACTCTAAGCTTTATTACCTTTAATACCTTAATAACACGAAACAGTAACTGCTTATGTTTAAATAATAAGATAATTGTTGGGCATTCTTAGGATTATTATTGGCACGTTTGACATTCGGTTAAAGCCTTTAGATAAAACATATTTAACCTTGAACTATTCGAAAAGAAATCTGAAACCGATTTAAGACTTTATAACAACTCAAATATTTCTATTTTGTTAAAACTATGTACATTCTACACTATATAAATTAATTTACATCATGTCTATACGGTCAGAAGATGGTACATATAATTTCATTTGTTGTTGTATGTATCTATGTTTCTATCAACAAACTATCAAAGCTTCATAAATTTTCCTCAATTCACCGTTACACATACTTAACTACAGGTTAACCATATATTGTCAAATCAAAGACTCCTCATGATACATATCATGTATACACAACTTGTATACGAAAGCTCATTGTTCGAAAAAAGGATGCAGGTCCAAATCCTATGACCATTGTAATATATAATAAGATTTGAACGGCATATGACACCGCTATCCACATGCAAGCCAATTGTACAATTAAGAACAAATCTGTGTCGAGTCATCCATCATAAACAGGTTCAATAGTCAATTATACAGCTCTGTAAATACTGACAACGAAAACAGGACAACTTATGACGTTAATGTATCTGACATCTATGTTTGTTATTAGTACAGAGAATGTATGCTTATACACAATATGTATACATTGATCATATGGACCGAGTTAGTTTACATTATGGCAGTAGCGCATTAACAAATGCATACAGCACGAGATCGAAGTTAAAAAATATTCGATGGATAGGATGTGCAAGAGGTTTGCTTACAACTCTTAATATTAACAGTGAATACAATAAATAAAATGTCTTATTTGTAATGCTATTAAATATTTGAAATTTATTTAGGTTTATTTACGTTAAGGTTAGCAAGTGTGTAAAATAGTATTACTTGCTTCCGTATTTAATGTAAACAAGTGCCACGTTGGGCTTTAAATTTAAACGTCAAACTACAATCGAAATATTGATCTACAAATACAAAAGCATATATATTGTCTAAAGCTTTAGCATATTACATGCATGAATACAGACCAATTGTGTTTATTAGGTCTTTTTAACATAATAACGAATCTCCTTTGTTTTCTTGAGTTCGTCATGAGTGTCAATATTTGCTCTTCTGGAACCTAAAACAGTAATTAATTAGTTTAGTACGTTTCTCGGTATGTTATTTCTATGTCAATGGTTACCGATAGATCCTGTCCGTTCAACCAATACTATAGATACGTCATTATTGCAATCAACGGCTTGCCATTTGGCCTTGTGCGAATTAATAAGCGTACACATTACGATATTGATTGATAAACGTTAAGAGACGTTAGTGTAGAATTGTTGCTAGTTTTTTTTAAGTGAACAATTATACTGCCAATTTAGAATATTCCTCCCTCTTTTATTTTCTAGTTACAAGTGTTCTGTTTTCTTTTAGGGATTGTGAATTATAAATTACACGTTCGGTATACATAGAAATGTAAATTTCTGGCAGTTGTTAAAGTGGGCTAGTCTCATTGAAAAATATTTATTTTGCAAAGAATTGTTTTACTCATAGTTCGTTTATAAAGAGAGCAAACCCCTATAAACAGTATATTAAACGATGGCTTCTAGATGAAAATATAACATTTAAAACTGAAAGAAGCCAGTGACCGACGTATTTCAATTGACTGGTGCGATCACTACTTAAGCAATATTAAATAATGTTTGTCGGAAAATGATAAAGAATTTACTATTACTATTTACAGAAAAATTACCGACCAAGTTCTGAAAATAAGGCATATTTTTAAAACCGTAAAATAACCATTTGGTATTATTGGTAAATGTTATCAAATATTCCAATTTCACTGGAATATAGGTCAATAAATATGCTGAGAACTACTCAGAATGGAAATCTGCAGGATAATTAAGTTCGATTATGTAGACGTTCTTTATAAAAGTAAATTCGATAAACGAGGCTTAATGTATGTGTACGTGAAGTTATTTTGTTAGAAGAACGCCGATATCGATTAATGGGCTTTTTTTATTATTTTCAACAGAAATAAGTTTAGCCGATTAGCTTTTGCCGATTGACCGTTCCAAGGCGGTAACTGATGGTTTGTCTTTATGTGTGTTATGTCTCGTCTCTGTGTTTTTGTCACATTTACATTTACCTTGTTTGCCTTTGTCACTAGTAAATAAAATTTAAATATCTGTAGAAATTTTGATAGTATCTTTTTTATTTACCTATACATCGTAAACCCTTGCCGTTGAGACGATATGAAATTCTATCAATTTATATTAATTACTTATTACTGTCCACTTTAATTGTAGAACCAGTACTGTTGAAGTAACTACCATACATTAGCTGTAAATGGTTTTGCCCAGGAACTACTAACATAATGTAGTGGATCTAGGGTTCAAACCAAGACCCATACAGGATCTAGTGTTCAAAGATCCCTACAGTTGCAAATCACATGACTTAGCTAGTAGACTAAAGGCGCTAAGTGAGTTCCTTTATTGCTAAACGATTATTGTAAACACAATTACAACACAGATTTTTATATGGAGTGTCTACCTTATTCGTTGGGTAAACACTTTACATTTGACAAAGAAGGTATTTCACCTGTTGTATTTGATAGCAGGGTTGTTTGATTATATTTATATATTTATATTAGAAATAATATATTTACTTATGAACTGCTACAAAAGGCAGCATCTGTAGATAGCAGTTATGTTGAGTGGTATGTAATACGACTTAGTAAATTAAAAGTATCTTTAGGGTTTTTAGTTTAAATTTAATATACACGTTGTTAATATCTGTCAAACTATATATACATAAGTTTGGGATTTGTTTTGGGCTTGAATCCACATATACATGTCAATACCAAATGGCTTGTGACAAACTTCCAATGTAAAATTGTATGTATTGTTTTCTTCTAATCCCTTGTTTGATATCTCTAAATGTATATTTAAATGTTATATTGGAATATCAAAACGAATATGTATACATTTAATGTGACTTCAAATTACATAAAAGTAAAAGAAATATATTGAATGCAATAGAATTAATTGCTGTTACATAGATGTAATTAATAGAAAAATATGAAAAGATCCCATAAGAATTACCACATATATTTACATTTTAACTGTCTCTATACAAAGACATACAGAGTAAACTTATAACAACATATCCTGGCAAACGAAAGTTAATATTGAGAAGAAATTTAAATTCCTTTAAGTATTTCTGTTAAGAGTCTGAATTATGTTTGTGTTGACTGAACTTATTGGTCAGTCCATTCAAGATTATAAATCAAAATTGCAATAAACAATAAGGAAAAATAACAAAATATTAGTGAAGCAACATATACAAAAAATTGAAAAGGCCAAGGGGAAAGGTATTCACAAAGCCAAATGTAAAAGTAAGAAAAATATGTGATCAGTTATTTAACAAAAAAACAATAGTTACCACCTTGGAACTGTCAGTCGGCAAAAGGGACCGACTGGCGTGCTTAAACCGGTTTTGCAGAACTCTTACCTCGCATTTCCTGAGGGGTTTCTCAAATTATACAATCTATTTGAATAAAACAGTTGTTGATTGTAATTAAATTACATTTTAATCAAACATAAAATAAGCAGAGAAGAAGTGTCAAAGTTTATTAATAATTGACATCAACAATACTCAATTGTGTTTCACCTAACATAAAGAAGAACTGACTTGAATTTTAAAGCAATATATTTTAAGAAAAACGTCAATTCAATTTTTAGGACAATATAAAAAAGGATTTACACTTTACGGTAACTAACTGGCAATTGTATTTTATTTTTAGATACTTCTTTTGGGCGATATATTTATACTTCTGTATCTAAAGTATATTAACTAATGTTTGGTAATATTTTTAATCACGACTGTCTTAAGTTTAATGCTATTTAGGTTTTGTTGAAAAGTAATAACCGTTATGCAGATTTTTGCAATATTCCACACAATTTTAATTAAAAATTAAATACGATTGCTACTTATTATGAGATGTGTGTATGATGTCTCAATATACCATTATTTAAATGGTCAGCATTTCCTATTCTAAGTCATATCGTGAAACTATAACATACGCTGATGAAATACCATTGGGCATATTAGTTCTATTTTTATACTATTACGAAGAAAGTGCACAATCACGTCGATGTAGAATTTTGGTTTGTCAGTTAAACAAATGGATATGTGGACAAAGTAATAAAAGCAACTCTTTTATTACACAAAAATGGATTTTCATTTCTTAGCTCCGATTAATGGCTATTCATTTATATAATCAATTAATCAGATATATTTACAGTAAAAAAGGTAACAATTTATGCATTTAAATTTTAAGACAATTGAAGCAACTGTGCAATTGAACAATCCCGTTTTATTATGCTTATGATACTTTTTAATATTGTAGATACCTTGAGAAAGGCATTGCCTAGAACAAAATAATTAGGTAATGATATCCTATCAGATTGGACAGCTTCGTCCCAGGTTAAGGTCTGGAAAACAATGTGACATGAAACGATCATAGCCACTTATTATGCCACTACATAGTTTGCTCATTTCGAAGGTCAATGTCTTCATATCTCTGCCTTCAGTTGAAGGTTTTATTAATTAACTTTTCAAATCGTATGTGGTATGTTGCATTTTATGACTTTGCAAACGACGTTATACATATAAATACTGAAAGGATTGCCAATAATATTAGCTTCAACTAGGTGGACTAATTTCATTGTAAGAAAACAATATTAATACTACTTTTCTTATATGTTATAAAATCGTCTGGTTGACTATGCCATGCATATACGACAAATCTACTACACGCAAATCAAGTTAAATTGCGGTGTACAAAGATAAACATATTAATAAAGCATAAGGTTCTTCAAACGCTGACGAAGCTCTGTCAGTGTGTCCTTATTGTTTACTGTATATAAACTCAATACCTATGTCTTGACGTTTTAGAATAAATATCATCTGACTTCAAAGGGAGCACTTTTTATACAACTATACAAAATATGATAAAGTTACATGGCTAATCAAAGCTAGCCAATGCTTTTCAAAAGGTTTTTGACTGAATCTCTGTTCAAACATAACAAAACAATACCCCATCTAGCGCGCTGGAAAGTTTTAAGCATTTCATAACAAAACTGAAGCTCTGTCAATAATGGCATTTAAAATTCTAAGATGGGATATTGGGGATATTGATTTGTCACTCGTTATTACTTCATGTTTGCCTGCTGTTCGGAGAACCACTTCACAGATGGTATTGATTTTGCGTTTGGGTCACGCAGTCAGATAGCTCGCTACCATGGCAACAAGGGGAGTGTGGCGGCAAATACGTGGATCAATACACGACAGTGGTGCGTAGGTTGTTGTATTGTGAGGCCGCTTGTACTTAACCGTCGTAACAGTAGCCGTTGAGATATTTAAGGAGTCAAAGGCGTATATTTCATTATTAAAAATACGCGTTTCAACGTACATTAAACAAGAGCCGATCTGGTTGACATAAGCTGTAAATTAGCATTTCTACCAATTAAGTATTAGTCATTTGTCATAGGAATGAAAAGGTGATATTTAAGAAGCTATGTAAGTTCACATGATGTTCTTTTAGGTCTGAGTGTTTATAGAATAAGAACATAACAAAAGTGTGACCAAGATCAACATTTAATGTAACAAGTCTAAACCTAACTATGAAAGATATATAGACAAAATACTAATTTCATTGCATTTAAACAGTTCATAGATCCAGTTTGGAAAATCTGCGATGTACTGCATTGCTTGAAAGTCGGATTAGACAAAGCTAATTAAAGGACTTATGTTTTGACAGACACTTCTGGAATAGTATATCTTTATCTATCAATTCTTGCCATTTAAATGTGAAACACCATAAGAAGTCTCCATTTGCTTAAAACGTGTGATGCACATCAGGTAGTATTTCAGGATAGTATCTGTCTTTCTCGGTGAAACTTTCTAGCCTCACATTTTACTACTTTGCATTGCTTGTGTAAACTCATTGTGGTTTTAAACAATACGGCTCTTTGTGCTACCGATGATATATTTTATATATATATATATATATTTATTTCAACAACTAACGCCCCATTTAATCACCCACATATACACACAGCCTTTCAAAAAGTATGAAAATTGTCCATCTGCTTCCGATAAAATCTACGTACCACACGTATACTACCCATGTAACATTTTGAACTCATCGGCGACGAACGAGTCACCTTTTTCCGCGACCATATTCCCACTAATTTTGTGTAAATTGAATTTTTGTGACATTGTAAATTGCTTCTAGAGTGACAGAAATACAACCTTGTTGATCATGCCTGTGGCATGGACGAATAAGTAAAATAGAAGTATTGTAACAGTTAATAACTGGATTAGTTCTGCTAAGTGTGATTTAACAGAGATTTAACTGCTTTTAATTATATATGAATACTATAGGCTAAGCAAGAATTGAGGGTAGGGGTATATACAATGTGTCACATGATTTGCAAAGTGGATTTTCATCTTTATACCAACATTAATAATATATTAACCTGGTAAAATATACTTAGGTTCATCAATTAATAATCCATTTCTATCTCGGCGTTTACAGAATGATTTCATGAACGACTTATAAATATCGCATACCTTTTTAAAAATATATCTTTTAAATTCCGCTCTCAGGTAAACCAATTAGCCATTAACACTATTTGTTTTAACAAACGAATGAACTACATCATACAAAATGTTCCTTTATCTTAATTGATTATCAGGTAATTGGATTGTTTTATAAATGCCCTCACAAAACTTTCGAATTGCATTCGTGATGAAAAATTTGCATGTTAATAATATATTACGCCATTATATTTTGACATATTATGTAATTACTTACCTAATAATGCAGTCGTGTTGTCAGTTTTATTTTGAACTAATAGGGTGATTTTATGTAAGGTTTTATTAAATGCTGAGGCACAAAGCGTGTGTACACTATTTACATGCTGTTGATTTATGGCATTATTCGTTATATTTTTAGAAAAAAATATTTGTATCTTTCATTTTACATCTTTCATTCTTTTCGGCCTAAACGATACACTAAGCCATATAGTTTTTGTACATTATATTCATGCTGTAGAATAGCTCAATTATTTGTCATATATTATATAATATTGAACATCATTTTATAGTCTTTTGTGACTTTTATTATGCAATTACACATTTTTCTGTAAACTGACCCAAAAGGAATTACAAAAACACAATTTTCTACATGCAAAGTTTGTTATGTCAAACACGAGCAAAGTCAATAGTGTGTATAAAACTTAACGACCATCTCCACATTATTAAATTTTGTTTCAGCAAAGATACTTAATATTCACATTTGATGCCTTAATTTATGAAAAGTTTATGTCCAATATGGTGATACCTGCCAAAATGTATAATGTTTCCACTTAATTTACTTTTCTTTATAATGTAGCATGTATTAAATCTGGTGTATATGTAAATTTATGTATGATGACATTTAGAAGTTTTGAAAAAGGAACCTAATCACACTTCTTTGCCCGAAATTGGTTAGCCTGCTTTGCTTTGATTGCTTGATTGCATTGGAGGTTATACATTTAGCGTCTGCTGGAAGACACTACGAAACACGATTACATTAGAAAGGTAATATTGTGTAACCATGGTTACAAAAGTGTGTTTGCTAATGAAATGCTTCGAGGTTTCTACGTTGATTATGTAAAATTATATTTTGTGTATTCTTGGGAAGTTCTTTTGTAGACGAATTAACAAGGTTAATCAATGTAAATATTTAACCATGTCTTATTAACTTATTTACTTACTCTGTTTACACGATTTAAGGGAAATTCTATCAATGTCTTTTAACAGTCTTACAAAGCACCATTTTATCGTACACTGTGTTTATTTTGCACTTTTCATATATATGGAAAAAAAACTTAAGTGCAAAATAATTACAGTATGCAATAAAATGGTGCTTTGTAAGCCTGTAAATAAACATTGATCGAATTTATTATTATTATTATTATTATTATTATATAGACTTTCCTTTGAATCATGTAAATATATAGCATGTATGGAAGGATAAATATATATATATATATATATATATATATATATATATATATATATATATATATATATATATATATATATATATATATGTATGTATATATATATATATATATATATATATATATATATATATATATATATATATATATATATATATATATATATATATATATATTAAGGATAATATGGCCATAAATGTATTCCATCCATGTACATCTCTAAATATTGTTTTTCCAATCCAATCTAATAGCTAGCTTTTTCTGTTAAATTGTTTTTATTATTTATTATCAGCACGATGATGAGTCTTACGAGCATTTCATTAAATATTATACTTCAGATATAAAGTACAAAGTTACTAACTTGCAAATTAATTAAAAAGGTGGCAAAAATTAAACAGGACATAACACAAAAAGGGAAAGGATCAACAGTTACGGCTATCGAATGGTCAGTCAGAAAATGGAAGCTCAAACCTCGCACTTGTTTAATATTTCCTGCTCAGGAAAAACAGTATACATAAAAATTATCAAAGTGACCAAACTAACATTAGGCGCAAGCGTCGGTAGCAAATATATGATAAATGATACTACTTTCAAACTATAAAAAATACATTCAAAAAAATTATTTTATGCAGTATTGCAAAGATAAATGCCTCAGGACTTATGAATACCATCGAAATATATCGTGTAATCATAATATGCGATTTTATTATTTTTTATCGTAAATTTCTTTTTAAAACAACATATTCTTGGTGGTTACTATAAAAGACAATCAGACAACTTGCCAACTGATTTGATATCGCGATTTTAATTGCAGCATGTATTATATTTGTAAATCAATTAGCAATAACATAAAGCCTTATAAATAACCCCATTTCTTGAAGCAATAACTTATTCCAGCTGATGGTCAAATAAAATTATCGTGCCATTTGTTCTAATTTAATAAACAGTCCCTTGTTGGAAACTTAATCGATTGTTGCACAAATATCTGTTATAAATAAACGCAATATGACTATCTTTATCATACGGAGTAAATTATTAGAAACTGTTGACTTTGTCGATATTATTTGTAAAAAGTCATAATTTTAGCTCTTTGATTATATATTCAAATCCCGGCGTTAGTAGTGTGTATACTTTATTGTCAAACTGGAATTTAACCTTTTGTGATAATGTTCTCTATAGTATTATATTCTTTGAATAAGAACACATGGCAAAGTCTTATGAGCATTGCAACATATACCGCAATTTGAGAAAGGCACTGGACAAAGGTATTCATATGCAAACCAAATGTAAAAGAACAAATCTGTGATGAGTCATTTAACAAAAGAGCAAACCTGACAGTTAACGCCATGAAACGGTCAGTCGGCAATGCTTTGAATATCTTTATTATTATGATTCACTTTGTATAAACATTTACTCCTCCTGTATATCCAAATTTAACAGCGGGTCAATATGGATCTGTTTTATACGTTCAGGATTTGTCATAATTAAATGAGTAACTCGACGAGTGAGACCTGATATTAAGCATTTTGACAACTTGGAAACACTGAGACGACATATTATACCTTGGGATGGTCAGAAGTTTAACCTCTTAATGTTTTGTTGTTGTTATTGTTCTTGTTGCTAGCAGACATATCGTGTAAATAATACATATTTCATAACCATAAAACAACTAACAGTAAGTACCTGGATCATGCGTATATAGGAACAAAGACTTTTATTTGAACACAGTGCAACAAAACTTGGTATGTTTCTTGGATCAAACAAGAACGACTTAATGTTTATCTTTTTATGAACAAAGCGTTTAGTTGTACTCCCAAATCTTCCCAAAATCAAATTAAAAGCAAATTTGCTCAACAGTGCATTTAACCTGAAAATACACTTTAGTTTTATAATTGTGAAGTTCTAGAAGAATCACCCAATTGCTTTGGGGTTTAATGTCAGTTTGAAGCGAGCTGTTGTTGAAGTGTATGTGTGTTTTCATTTCTTTAGCAAATTTAGTTACGCCAAGTTAGGATGATTGCGTGCATTCTTGTAAAGACAACATTGCTCGTAATTACGCTACGGAAATTGATTCTGATGTTGAGGTTCTTTCTAAAAGATGTTGTAAGTAATAAGTGATTTGGATTGTACCCATAGCTCGTACATTAGAGGTCTTTCTCTCCTCTGATAAATTACAACATTTAATTCAATGATCGCAATATTATCTACTTAGAAATTAAATATTAAAGACAATGGATAAGAAATCTTTTAGCTGCACGTTACATGGCAATACATAAATTTATATTACACTTTTCAATTAATGCTTATTTTTTAGATGCTAATGGTAATATTTGATGCTTCGTATGATAAACAAGTATGTCAAATAAATCCTAATGTCATACAAAGTGCTACAAAATAGAAATGAGTTTTAAAAGATAATACAATTTCAGTGCATGTGTTTATAACAAGATCAAAATATACATCGTTTCAGGTAAAGTAAAGTTGAATGATGTGTTATTTTTCAAAGGTTAACTCTTACATGGAAATATTAAAGCTTCTTGTTCGTTGACATTTCTTTGAACCGAGTTTTTAAATATACAGAATGATGAAACAAAGTTGACAATATGTTAAATAAATATTTTTAGCTGGTGGTGGTTTAAAGTGTAGGTTTTTCAATTACTTTCATGAGCCATTACCGCCTTGGAACGGTCAGACGACAAGTTGACGGTAAATTCTTCTTACGAGCAGATCACCTTGATATAAATCGGTCTGAATGATGACATACTAGTATAATGTTTAATAAACCTTTTATAGTCATTGGTTATAAACTTATAAAATAATGAACTAAAAGAGTCCAAACGACAAAAACGGCCGGGTTGCAAATCAAACTGAATATATATATTTAAATACTACTAAAGTAATATGTAAATAAGAAAATGTCCACATATATTCAAGAATGGCCTAAAGGTTTAAATAAATTGCAGAGAATAAGACGTTTCACAAGCTTGTTCTGACAAGAAAAAAACAACAACACTTAACTAGAATGACTAAAGAAACACACTAAACTAAAAAATTTAAATACAATGGTGAAAATTGTAAGCATTTTCCAAAATGTAATAAGATATTTGTATAATGAAACTACATCGTGCACATTTTATGCTTGTCTGTATTTCTTCGTAGTATAAACTTTTTCTCTGCTATTTATGTGTCTGTATTGTTTAAATAATTCAGCGACATCACTTGATCTACAGGAATGGTTTCCATTTTATTTATAAAAATGAATTATTTAAACCTAATGTACCTAAGTAAGACTTGACTTGCAATCGTATTTGATGTGTGCATGGATTGTCCAGTCAGTTATTTATAATGAGATTGAGATTTCATCGTTTATTGAAGAGCAAACTAATAATGTATTTATCATTATATGATAATATTTATACCACTGAACATTTGTTCAGACTATTAAATTGCATGTTATCTTCATTTAATATAAAGTCTATTTTATATTGTGTTATACTGTGTTTATATCATGAAGTTGCAGTTATAATAAACTTATATGTTCAATTTATTAACAAATATACTGAACCTTTCAAATCAACTTACCTATACGTCCTGGTATTAAAATAGTGGATGCTGTTAGGTACCGTAAATATCACCAATTTATATTTTATGTATTTAAAAAAACGGTTTGTTTTAATTTGAAGCACTTTTATCGGTTGTAATCTTTTTTATAATCAATTAGGAATGTTTTTTCCTTCTTAATTTATGTGGTGTTGCTTTTTTTCCTGTTTCGGAAAATCGTTCATAACCATGTTGTGGTACTCTGCGTGGACATAAATTATACATGCAAGAACAAGCATAATGCATAAGCCGAAAATATGTCTATAAATAGCATGTCAAATACTAAAAGCAGACAATTTCCGTCACCTGTCTTGTGAAATGGAGACAGCTAAGGTTGCTTCACCTATATAGGGCGTGTCTAGAGATATGAGGATATTGAATGTCAACTCTGACAAAGGCATTAAATCACCGTTTTCATATCGTCCCAGCGACATGTCTAATCAGAGAGTTATATAAAAGCAATGCAACTTCTTGACTTTACAATTGTCAATAGCAACACTGCAGTACATCGAAAATATCACTTGTCGTAACTATCAGCAATACGTTTATGGTACGTATAAAGATGTCAGAAAAAACATTGAGACCCTTGGCTTTGTTAATATAATGGAAGATGATTTCAACAAAAACAGAATGGCTTTTGTCCTATTTTATTATTGTTTATATACTACTATAATACTTAAAAGCAAGAAAATGAGAGTATAAATACGGTTTTTCTTTTCTTTTACCATCATCAAATATGTTTTAAAATAATATTTTCTGATCAAATACACTCGCCATTTTAAAGATGGTATCCGACAGTTTGGACCGAAGATGTTTTTCTCAAATAATCGAGAAAGCCATAATTACATGAAAAGGTCCTGCAAAATGTTGTTCAGTAATGCCCCAGGTCTGTGTGACAGACAGGTTTGTCTATCTGAACCACGCTGCAGAGATAGCTATTATAAAAACAAACATAAAACAACAAGTGACACCTTACTTTTGAGATCACGTTATATCTTCATATAGGCAGTCCGCTCTGACTTTGATATCTATTTTAAGCAGCGATCACTATCGAGAACATTTTGAATGACTTTTTCGCAATGTGTACAGTATATGTAGTGTTTAAAATCGTTTTTACTTTGACTAAAGTGTGAGTCAATGTAGGTAGTATACATGCATTCTCAAAAACAGTGGTACAATAATGTTATGAATATTTGATATAGGCAAACTGTCGTATACCACCTTTTAATAACGTGTCTTCTTCTTTACTAGAAAACCAGTATTGAAGCCATAAATATTAGCTTCCATTAAATTTAATGTTAAGTCTAGAAGGTCAAGCTAAAAGTATATTCAAATCGTACTCGTTTCCACTCAACAATTAAAACAATCGTACTTTTCAATTACTTAACCTGTCCTGAATAAAAATATATGACAACGTCCTATGAGCATTGCAACAATTTGCCAAAATTTGAAAAGGCACAGAACAAAGGTATTCACATGCAAGCCAAATGTAAAAGAACAAATCTGTGATTAGTCGTTAACCATGCCATTGAAATGTAAGCGTCTCTATATTTTATCACAACATTTAATCGGTTCAGCATTAGTTATTTGTTGATTTAGTGCAACACACCCACATCCCCCGACACCACCCGACCCACAATCCCCACCCCAAAATGGAAAGGTGCCATTGTGTACAACAACTTTGTTTCCGCCTAAAATAAGGTTACACGAAATTAGATAACTTCTTGTCGTATTTTCTTGACTATAAAGTATCGGCACGGTGGTGTCGTGTGTTATACGAGAGTAAAATTTTGTTTATAGAATTATTGTTTGAAGTTGACACTGCTACTGTACCAGAAAGTGATTTTCTGACATCTACAAGAAAAGCGGTGTTTGTTTCCTTTTTAAGATTAGATATAATATCGTTTAATATGCTGAACATGTACATATTAGTAAAAACTAATAAAAACGCTAGCATCGATTTATTTAATTTTATTTATTTATTTTTGTATATTTTATGTTACCTTTTTATTTCAACAACTTTATCTACTGTATAAATTACACACATTGCTTTATTTAAAATACAACGTTTTCGATATAGTTAATATTCTAACACGACCAATATATTATCAATAGGTAACTTACAGAAAACCATATGTGATGTTATGGGCTATAATCAACGATTCTTAGCTGTTAAATTTAATCGAGCATCTAATACATGATGCCTATATACATGATGCCTATTTATATGAATGAACGTCATTTAATACAAAATATATGTTTGACTGTTGAAGGCTGAATTAAATTGCAATATATGAGGTGAGAATGCGTTTCCTTGATTCTAGAAATCTTTAGCAGTTTCTTTTTGAACTTGTACAAGTGGCATATCAACTGCTAAGTTGCTAAATCAGTTAATTGCCATTTTCTTACGTAAGGCCTAAAACCAACGATTTCGCCAGTTTTTGACTTGGAACTAACATTATAGGGAGATGCAAAAACATTTGTACATTACTGATATGACATATAACATAAAATCTCTTCGTAGTTTTAATTAAAGCAGCTTACCTTTTTGACGTTTTACATCGACTTGCCGAATTATCAAAAGTGACAGAAGACTCGGATCACATGTGTGCGTTTGTTGTATTTTCTCGTTGTATTATATTTCTATTTGTTTTAGTTTTTTAAGCAGATCAATTTTACAAATTAAGAACGAACGTAGTATGTCGTGTGTTGTATGTTTTAAATGGTAAGCTATGAGTTGACGTAACTTACCGGGAGGTATGAAGAATGGAACATCCTACGATGCGGCCATGTTCCTATAAGTAGGATAAATTTTGAGGACATAAATCGGGTTGTCGCGGATTGAAATAAGTTTTGGTTGTCCGTGGATCGTTTAGAATCGTCAGCCTTCGTGGTTAAATGTCTTGTAATCTTAACTCTTAAGATGGGTTTTGATGACATAAAATTACATCATAAACTTTTGTTAAGCAAATATTGCTCGAAGATTTGTGATAAAGATTGAACCCTGATTGCATGCTATTACTAATACAGCTGTAAATAGTAGTAAATACACGTATGTTTCAACAATATGTGATGGCAAGTACACAGTGTCCCTGCAAAAGAGTTTAATATATGCTGAATTAAAATTTATTGATGCAGTATTACCAAACTTGACAAATAGTACGTTAGTTGATAAACATGTCTTATACGATAAATGTATTAATAATTGTGCCATTTGAAAGAAAGACAAGAATATTTATCAAAAAATGTTAAAGCTATTACATACGTACAGCTAAATGGAAGGAATGAAGTTTTTGCTGCAAAAATTAAATGAACATAAAAACCAAAAATAAAATTAGTACTATTAAAGGCTACAAAATATAAAAAAGTATTTTATAATAGTCCGAGTAGTTATCTTTAAATTGCATGTGCAGTAATAAAGGCGGAAAATATCCCAAATTTATACCTACTGTGTAACCTCACGTAACAGGCACAAAATATAAATGACCCGTGCAAGAGAGATAGCGAGATGACAGCCACACGTGTACTGTTAAAATTATGACCCTCAGTAATCGTTTGCAACAACCTGTTCAGTTATCGTTTAATTTAAACCCTATTAAAGATTTGACTTCAAGTCTCAACGGCCTGTCTTTGGTTTCGCAAGAGGAATTTTGCAATAAATTGTTTATTTATTAGACTGTAAAAAGCCTCATCACACGCCTTTTCCAATTTGTGAAATTTGAAGCCTCATTGTTAGCCTTTTGTAGCAATAAACTGGTTTCTGGCATTGATACGTCTAATATAAAACTCTGCGAACATAGTTAGTTGGGATATAAAACTACCATAGAAAGTAGCAAGATGTAAATCACCATCAAGGTATGCATAATTTACATTACTAACTTCGAAATCGTCGCTCTTGCCAAGGTTTAGTACAGTTTGAAATAGTAATCATTTGGGAGAATCGATTATCGATGTTGAGAACAATGCAAGATAGCGTGACATTAAACTGAATGCTTCTATAGTATGACTTTGAGATAACAGATAAATGCTTTAAATATAACACTAAAAGCAGCATAATAACAAACAATATATGGAACAAGTTAATTGTCACATTTTATGTAACAGTGATAAAAATACATACTAAAGTCGACATCGGTTTTCTTTTTTCTGAGAATTCTTTGGTGAAGAAGGCATTGCTTGTGTCGCACGCAATTTTTTTAATTTTGTTCCTGAGCATAGACTCCCCTATTATTAGCCAGCCTTAACCAATTTAGTGTGGATGAAAAAAAAAATGTGTATGAAATAGACAAATAATATGCACTTACAGGAGAGCATTAGTGTTAAAAGTGCAACTTTGTCTAATACTTTCGAAGATTGTTTTGCATAATGATGTTTTTTTTACCAAAACTGTTAGGTCTCTAAATTGATACAAGTTGAACAACGATATTGTGAACTACAGTAAGGTAAGTGGTAAGAAGTTTGGAGATGGGGGAAGTAGTGTTGCTAGAACTAGAGTTTGCAATGGATCGAGCTTGTATCGTTCTTTTGTGAAGCTTAAGATTCCAGTACAGTGATGAAATATTTTCTTGTTTTATTTTGATCTTAATATTGAATATCTGCGTCGTATGTTTAGGACTGCCGATGATTCTATAAATGTCAACATTGGTGCTTATGGAAGAACTAGTGGTGAAAAGCTCAGCACTCAGTACTATTTAGTATAACTATGTTATCAACGGCTTCATTGCCAGGTAGGTATATTAATGGATAAAGAATATTCTAAAAGATATTCTATTTCTATCTATCTACCTATCTGTCTGTCTGTCTGTCTGTCTGTCTGTATGTCCGTCCGTCCGTCCATCCGTCCGTCCGTCCGTCAGTCCGTCCGTTCGTCCATCCATCCATCCACCCACTCATCCATCCATCCATCCATCCATTCATCTATCCATCTATCTATCTATTGTACGTAGAATGATCATATGTAATTTGAAAGGGCATACTATGTCCAATGTGCAATATGTATTTATTAGATAAAGTATAAGAAAAATTCGAATGTAAATTAAACAAATGCACAGTAGACACGTTATGTCATTTTTGGATGAAAGTTATAATGTATCGTAATAGCTTATTTATTATTAGGAATATTTAGATAAATTGAACCAAATGCTAAAATCATAAAAAATTCCAAGAAGTATACTTAACACTTTTGATAAATGTAGAACGTCGGGGTGTGGGGTTCAAAGCCACATTGCAAAGTGCGTTGATAACATGTTATCGTGTCGTCTTATTGGCAAATACTCTTTTTGGTGAAATGAGAGTACTTAATTAGATATATATGTTCTTGCTGTTGTGTCGAGAAATTTTTTTGCCCTTGCAATCTCATTTAGAATACTTAACATTTGTGTTTACCAACTGATATATTATTAAGTATTTACATAATTTATCACTTATATTCCCGTTGGATTGCTTTATACATCACGACCCAAGCTAAAACATTATATATCTATAAACTTTGTGTATGTTAAACATATGAAGCACTGGAAATACCGTTAAGTCCTTTTTCTTGAATTGCGTGCCTTTTTCAGGCGGAAACACACATTAATGTCAGTGCCACCTATTCCTTATTACGTTATGTCTATGCTTTTTACAAACTTGATTGGGAACCACACTCAGCAGACAATGTTGATTAGCAACCGTCTAATACATTTCCTGCTATGATAAACTTCTATGTGCTTCATTATTAGACATTTGAAGGGAGCTGTTGGTTTGTATATTATATCGTTTTATTAATTTATCAATGAACGTCAGCGTGCAGTTGGCGAGGGAAAATCAATTACTGAATGCATTTTGATTTCCCTGATGCCTTTAGTGAAGAATAATTCCGCGTGGATCTATATTTAAGATCCTTCCATATGCCCGCACACCTTTAAATCATATTGATTTAAATGGATTTTAAATGTGGCATTGAAATTATAATTGTCATGCAAGATTTATAGTTGTTTTGTTCCACCACGGGTTTCTATATTGTTTTTATTTGCAACGCAGGTAACTATGAATGTTACGTTACACTTATTGAAATACATTTTTTTACATATTGTTGTTATTGTTGTTGCGTTCGCTTTTAAACATAAAGTTAATACGACAATTTGACATGGTTTTGCGATATTCGTATCATATATGGCAATCACAAATAGAATAAAACGAAGGATAGACATGTAATTTAAATATACACTTATAAATACAACGATATATTATACTAATAGATAAAACTAATAAACTACCCCTGTAGAGTGGTAAATCGGCAAATGAACAAACATGGTGCCTTAACCAGCTTAACGAACTCAAACCTCCGAGGCTTTTATCTACTGTACATACTGTACATATGTTGATAGTTTATTTTATTACTAGTTATTAAGTATCTGTTTAACTCCCGGTGCAGGTGCTTACTGTTAGTTGTTTCACTTTGACGGGATATTGTTATTTACACTGTTTGTTTGATAGAAAAACCTTCAAGTGCGAGGTTGGAGCGCTCCACAAACCAGGTTTAAGCACCGCAGTCGGTCCTTTTGCCGACTGACCGTTCCAAGGCGGTAACTGATGGTTTTTTCTTTATGTGTGTTATATCTCGTCTCTGTGTTTTTGTCACATTTACATTTACCTTGTTTGCCTTTGTCTACAGGAAGATAAATTTTAAATATCTGTGGACATTTTAATAGGAACTTTTCTTAATTATCTATCCTAACAGTTTTTCTTTTGTCAGAGATAGATATGAAACATAACTATATCCCAATCCCATAACTATGTCTAGACAAATGTACATATCCAAATTTATCGATGGAGATCACTTATCAATGATTCACCACAAAATGGTGTTTTATTGAAACAAAAACTTTCATTGCATTACATCGTTGATACGATATGTAATATAAAAACTAATATTATAAAGTAAAGCATGAATACCACCAAATTTTAAAATTTGAAGTTACGCTATACGATTGTACAAACATAAAGAAAGTTCAGCTAAACGTGTAATTGTAAATTATCTCCCCTCAGGGCTGTGACAAATGATGGACACAAAAGGTATTTGTTGAAAGATAGAACACAATAAACAATGAAAACGTACCGTAAAAATGAACTTTAAAAACCGCAAATTTAAGTTTTGCCATGCATGGCCGAAGGTCCATATCAACATGCTCCCTTAGTACATTTGGGGTCGCAAATACTGATTCAACCACAGTAACTAATTATAAGCCATATATATTAGAGACAACTTATTGTTTACAAATTTAAACTGATTCGATAGGGAATAAGAAGTAACATGTTAGAAATCATAAAATCTTGTGTTCGATCGAAGATAAGGCATAATAACCAAGTTAGTGACAACTTTTACAGCATGATTGGGATTGCTCAGGGTGATTGTATGTCATCTTTTTTATTTTCAATGTATGTAAATGATTTATATAATCGGGATGTTAAGGTAAATCCATTAATTAAAAAAAGATGTACCCTTTTATATCCTGATGGTGCTGTATTATTATCAGAAAACGAATGTGATTTACAGAGAGGGTTGGGTATCTTAAAAATATTGTGATCGTTGAAAAATTATTGTAATTGTCGATAAAACTCAAATAACAATTTTTAGAAAATCTGGTCGATTCGGTCACGGTACCTGTTTTAAATATGACGGAAATTAGACAGACATTGTTAATAAATTCTGTTATCTAGCTATTGTATTTAAATCTGGAGCGTCTTACTCAAAAGCACAAAATGCACTATCCTGACAAGCGCTAAAAGCATTATACAAGATGAAAGGTTACTTATACAAATTTTCAAGTATCCCTGTTAGTAATTCAATTAACTAGTTTGATAAATTAATATGTCCAATTCTTTATTATGGACAAGAAGTATGGGGTTATAAAAACCCATTACAAAGTGAGAGAGTTCGCTTACAGTTTTGTAACCAAATCTTAGCAGTGAAGAAACAAACTCAAAACGAGTTTGTTATGGGAGAATTAGATAGAATGCCATTACAACATGGGCGATATTTTGGAATAATAAAATGTTGGTTAAAATTGTAAAACGAGATAGCTTGAAATACACACAGATTATTTATGATACAATTTTAAGTGTTTTACAAACAAAACCAGACATTTCTTCTTGGGTTCAAAAGGTTTAAGCTATATTAAAAATTATGTTTAGTTAAATCAGGGAGTTGAAAAATTGTTTATGTCTCTTCAAACAAAGGTTGTATGATTGTTATAAACAGACTTGGAAAGATCAATTACAAATATCTTCAAGAGCCTACATTACAAACTGTTCTCCGTTTTTTTTATTTAAGTCATATATAGACACAATAACAGTTAAGAAATTCAGAAATGGCCTCACCCAGTTGAGACTCACTTTGCATTTACTTTGTATAGAAACAGTTAGATATTCAAAACCATTTAGCACACCTGTAAATGAACGAAAATGTCCATTCTGTATTATTTTAGAAGACTTTAGAATTTCACTTTGTTTTTCAATGCCCTGTATATGCTGAATATCGTTCAAGATATTTTTGAGTGTAATAATGTTCTTAAATTTAAAAAATTAATGAAAACAGAATTACAGGTTACTAAATAATCTAGCATTTTTACATACCAAGGAATGAACAACTGACTGTATTTAATTTTTTGAGTAATATATTAAGTATATTATTGCTTAACATGGTGTTGTGTAAATGGTTTGGAGCTCTATAATATGATAATTATCTTTTGATAAACTCAAATATTGACGTAGATATAACCAAATCATGTCTTCTATACACGTCTTACAATTGGTTTTATATATCTATATAAGTAGACATAAAGATATTGTATAAGCCACCAGGTCTTTCATAGTCTTGGTTTATATAAATAAGCCATCACTTTATATGATATTAATAAGTATTCGTAAAAAGTAGGAGCTAAATAGTAACATTTTGTAATTAACATATAATGTGTTTTGTAAAACCTGCCACATTGACTTGTTATCGAATGTTTTGATATGTGTTATCTGTACTGACAGGCCGATAGGCCTTTTATACGGAATAAAGTAACTATCATGTTCTATAAACTATGTTGGATCTGAGGTTACAGTGCTTATTAGTATTAATAGTTTGTATCTTACAATTAGTAACGTTGATAAGTATGAGAGGCACATCTTGGAAAAATTCTCGTTTACAATTTGGATATCAGTCAATTGTCGTATAAATAAGAAATGTATTTTTGCAATCAACCATTCCAGGTATTTGTCAACCTTCAGAACTACGACGGCTTGGAGTTTTAGACATTTAAGTTAGAATATTGGATTAAATTTGCCAAAATGTTTAGTGCCTGTTAGTAATTAAAAGTGTCATTTAATTATATTTACAATGGCGAATGTTGTAGGAAAGAGCTAAGGCGCTTTTTTAAAGTTAAATACTTTAACTGGCATCAAGAAATAATAATTTAAACGCAACAATTTCTGGTTAGTTTATTAAGAAATGACCAATATACTTTAATGATAAAGTATCTTTTTTTTGGTCGGGAGCCTCTAAAAAGGTGCTAACATTTTAAAACAATAGAATAGACCAAAATACATTAAGAATTTCTTTACAAACAATAAAAAGTTATTAAATTAATTATTGAATATGTACATATGCAAAAGAAACTAAGCGAAAAATTGATCAGGCAGAACAATTTGGAATAAACAGGGCAGGTTATGATGTATTTTAGATCTTACATTGACACCATATGCAAAAGATAAAGTCGTGATTCCATTTAAATCCGATGTATTATTTTGAAACAAAGTAGGCAAGATGGAAGGAAGATAGCAGGCAACTATTGGCGTAAATAATATTTATTTTTCTTGAAATGTTTACAGATAGACAGTTGATATAATAATAATTAGTTTGGGTTTACGGAAATTGTCATAAAGCATACAAATAAAGACAGATAAAATCCTGTGGTCAAACATTCTGCGCAATATAACAATAAAGACACATTTGCTACGAAGGAAAGATTTAATTACATTGCAATTCAAAACAAGAAGTTTTTAATGGCAGAGATAATTCATTATCGATTGACACTTTGGGCCCGCTGAAATTTAAAAAAAAAAGAAATTATTGGTTTAAATGCGATCTTATGTTAACAATGTGGCAGTAGCAGCATTATGTAAAACTGCATAAATCACGAATGAACCAAGTGTTGTAAATGCTATAATAAAGGACGTAAATAAATGGGTTATTTTTCTATTCTTGCGATATTTGTTGTTGTTGTTTTTTTGTGTGTGTTTTTTTCATGTTTTTCTCCTTTTGTGGTTGCTAGCATATTTACAATTCTTAAACTTAGAAACGAATGAGATTTCTTAAATTATGTTTTAACAACAAAATAGTTAGAATATTATTAAGAATGCTTAACAATATGTCGGTGAGTGTGGTTATGACTTAAATGGAATGGATGCTGCTCCTAGTATTTGTTGCTCTGGAAAAAACCGTAGAGAAATAATATGTTTGCAGCAATGATCACGGTTTCAAATCTATACACTGACCTGCCATTTCGTAATATAAAAGTTATGCAATATCTTGACTGCAAAATGATTAATTGCAAGCAATGCTATTCGCTGAAGAATTCCCTGATTGTTACCATCATCAATTAATTTCTGACAGATTTGTAAAGAGGTTAATAAAAGTAAGAGAACCAACTCATTTTGCTCATCTTGTGCATTAACTATAAATAATTCTAGCTAGATAAAATGTTTTCTTGTAAAACAATTTACGAGAAGTACCTTTATTTTGGACATCGATTTCTTTGCTCAGTTCATGCCCGTGGAAATCTTATAAGATGTAGCAAGGGTTAATCACACTTAAGGCATAAAACATTCACAATAAAAATAAAATGATCTTTTTTGTCACAGTTATATTGTTTAACAATTCACAATAGGTAAATAAGAAAAGGTCCTATCAAAATTTTCACAGATATTTAAATTTTATCTACCTGCAGACCAAGGCAGACAAGGTAAATGTAAATGTGACAAAAAACACAGAGACGAGACATAACACACAAAAAGAAAAACCATCAGTTACCGCCTTGGAACGGTCAGTCGGCAAAATGGCCAACTGGGGTGCTTAAACCTGGTTTGTGGAGCGCTCCAACCTCGCACTTCCTGACGGTTTTTCTATCAAACAAACAGTGTAAATAAAAGTATCCCGTCAAAGTGACACAACTAACAATAAGCACCTGCATCGGGAGTTAAAACAGATATAATGAACATATGTACAGTATTTACAGTAGATAAAAGCCTCGGCAACCAAAAAATTCCAAATGAGAGAGTAGTTTAAAATAAAATAAAGCAGTACAAGCGCTGATATATTATAAGAACCATATAACGACGTCATAAATGCCATGACGTCATATGCCAAAAGTGTCAAAAGTGAAATGTAAACAATATGGAAGAAACAATAGAATTTTAGAAAATTTATTTATTAGAACTATTTATTTCTTGTATCTGGTATCCGTTACATCATAAAATAAGGGTGCAAAATTAGGGTACGATATAAGTAACCCCTAAGGAATAAGATATCTACAATGTATCATTTCTATTGTCATTGATTTTATTAATAACAATACCAGTGGTGATGGAAATCTGTAAAGACGTATCAGGTATGCTTTGCCTTTTTTACTGTAAATTATCGTAAAGTAATTAGGTGGATAATTTAGTACAAACACGTATTAAACAACATTGTCAAGATAGTCTGGAAATACATTTAAATGTTCTATAATTTGTTTTTACATAGAAGAAATTGTCAAATCATACAGCTGTATAAAACTTGCCATCAAGACTGCACGAATAGTTTTATGGAAATATCAATGAATGCCTAAGTAGGACCTCAATCTATTGTATGAAAATAATGTAAAAAACAAAACAAAAAATATCATACCAAACATCCATACATGTCCACAGTGTGTTTGTATCCTAAAATTAGAAGGTAAGACAGGAGGTAAAAGATAAAATTATATATCCTTATATACCTGCTTAACACTTTACCTCACTTAATAACGTGCGGCATTTATTTAGTTATGCCATATGGCAAGTTTACAATAGGTAAACCGCACACATATAATATATTCTTTCTAATGTTATCAGCCATATATATGACAAGGTCATGTAATAGTTTTTAAAAGGTTGAACAATTAAAATAAAAACGTTCCGTGTTAAATGAAAACGTGGCAAAAAGACACTAAGACGAGACAATACAAAAGAGAGACAAGCAAACAGTAACAGCCTTTTGACTGTAAGTTTTCAACGGGATCGATTGAGGAGCTTTGACCGACTTAAAATCAACTACAAACAGGCAATTCCAAAAGGATGTGTGTTTTGTCTGAGACAAATATTATTTAAAAAATAAATCATAACTGAGACATTTCAGACAAAAAATATTGAATAGGGAAGAAAATATAAAAAAGCCATTCTTTTAAGCAAACAATAACAGCGATTGGTAAAAACTATCCACAGAATGTAAATATGTGCACAAGATAAATGTTTATAGTTATGATATTTTTCTGTCGGTATCAAATGTAGATCCCTCGTTGAAATGAATGCTTTTAGGTTCACTTCTTACAGCAAAACCTGCCCTAAATAGGTGGAGATAATATATACAACATTTACAGAAGTAGAGGGGCAGCAAATAGTACTGGTGAAATGTTGTATGTAATGCATATAACCACACTGCTTTCCTCCAGTAGAGTGGCAGCAAATAGTACTAGTGAAATGTGGTATGTAATGTATATAAGCACACTGCTTTCCTCCAGGAGAGTGACAGCAAATAGTACTAGTGAAAAGTGGTATGTAATGTATATAAGCACACTGCTTTCCTCCAGTAGAGTGGCAGCAAATAGTACTAGTGAAAGTAGAGTGGCAGCAAATAGTACTAGTGAAAAGTGGTATGTAATGTATATAAGCACACTGCTTTCCTCCAGTAGAGTGGCAGCAAATAATACTAGTGAAATGTGGTATGTAATGTATATAAGCACACTGCTTTCCTCCAGTAGAGTGGCAGCAAATAATACTAGTGAAATGTGGTATGTAATGTATATAAGCACACTGCTTTCCTCCAGTAGAGTGGCAGCAAATAATACTAGTGAAATGTGGTATGTAATGTATATAAGCACAGTGCTTTCCTCCAGGAGAGTGACAGCAAATAGTACTAGTGAAATGTGGTATGTAATGTATATAAGCACACTGCTTTCCTCCAGTAGAGTGGCAGCAAATAGTACTAGTGAAATGTGGTATGTAATGTATATAAGCACACTGCTTTCCTCCAGTAGAGTGGCAGCAAATAGTACTAGTGAAATGTGGTATGTAATGTATATAAGCACAGTGCTTTCCTCCAGGAGAGTGACAGCAAATAGTACTAGTGAAAAGTGGTATGTAATGTATATAAGCACACTGCTTTCCTCCAGTAGAGTGGCAGCAAATAATACTAGTGAAATGTGGTATGTAATGTATATAAGCACAGTGCTTTCCTCCAGGAGAGTGACAGCAAATAGTACTAGTGAAAAGTGGTATGTAATGTATATAAGCACACTGCTTTCCTCCAGTAGAGTGGCAGCAAATAGTACTAGTGAAAAGTGGTATGTAATGTATATAAGCACAGTGCTTTCCTCCAGGAGAGTGACAGCAAATAGTACTAGTGAAATGTGGTATGTAATGTATATACGCACACTGCTTTCCTCCAGTAGAGTGGCAGCAAATAATACTAGTGAAATGTGGTATGTAATGTATATAAGCACAGTGCTTTCCTCCAGGAGAGTGACAGCAAATAGTACTAGTGAAAAGTGGTATGTAATGTATATAAGCACACTGCTTTCCTCCAGTAGAGTGGCAGCAAATAGTACTAGTGAAAAGTGGTATGTAATGTATATACGCACACTGCTTTCCTCCAGTAGAGTGGCAGCAAATAATACTAGTGAAATGTGGTATGTAATGTATATAAGCACAGTGCTTTCCTCCAGGAGAGTGACAGCAAATAGTACTAGTGAAAAGTGGTATGTAATGTATATAAGCACACTGCTTTCCTCCAGTAGAGTGGCAGCAAATAGTACTAGTGAAAAGTGGTATGTAATGTATATAAGCACAGTGCTTTCCTCCAGGAGAGTGACAGCAAATAGTACTAGTGAAATGTGGTATGTAATGTATATACGCACACTGCTTTCCTCCAGTAGAGTGGCAGCAAATAGTACTAGTGAAAAGTGGTATGTAATGTATATACGCACACTGCTTTCCTCCAGTATATACTTAATACACTGGCAAATAGTACTAGTGAAATGTGGTATGTAATGTATATAAGCACACTGCTTTCCTCCAGTAGAGTGGCAGCAAATAGTACTAGTGAAATGTAGTATGTAATGTATATACGCACACTGCTTTCCTCCAGTATATACTTAATACACTGGCAAATAGTATTAGTGAAATGTGGTATGCAATGTATATAAACACACTGCTTTCCTCCAGTATATACTTTATACACTGGCAAAAAGAAGCAAATCATTATTAGGAGAAAAATCTAGAGAATTGATAAATAACGACCAAGATCAAAAGAAAGTTTTGCACACATATTTAACGCAGAATACAATTTTACAACCTTGGTCTATTAACTGCATTTTGCCTCAAGGCTAGAAAGTTAAAAACTATTTTCTCAGAATAGTAGTATGGTTGAAGTCATGTGTCTTCTGGTAGGCAAGTTAAAAGAATTCCCAGTCGGATCCTTTTATTTGCAGATAGGCAGAACTTGCAAAAATGTTTGAATGTGTATAGAAACGCATCTATTTGTCATGTTAACGCTTACCTCTTCTAAACGCCTGAGTTGTAATTTGCAGAAGATTGATATGTCTGTTGTTTGGTTAAACAATTTTTAGAAGTTGTGTGTCTTTTCCAAAATGTTATTTAAGAATAAGTAATCTTTTTACATGATGCAGTAAAAGTCAGAAAAAGTCAAATGAATTTTAGTAAGTACATGAAAAAATTCGATATAGTATGCTGACTTAAAATGCAATAGCAAGTTATAAATTTTAGAAATATTGAAATAATAAAAAAAAACATCAAATCCATTGGGTTCACATTCATTACATGAATAAAAGAGACACTTCATTAATAAAAACAAAACACTGCTGTATTGGTACTGAATACATACTTTAATACAACTGACGTCTTATGGAATCATTCGACAGCACCTCATTATTGTTTAAAGGATCAATGTCTTGTGAAGAGTACTTCCGCAGTTTGTTATTCAAAGAGATGAGTGCAATTTCAGACTGTCTAGCTACTTGTGTGCTTCTGAAGGGACTGGTATTACCAGGTATTCGTTGAAGTTTTATATACTCAGTGAAATGCCGGACAGGTTTTGTCAGCTTTTGATATTTCAGATATAAAAATATAAAATTGTTTTTATTGCTATTATCATTATTATTCCTATTATTACTATTATTTATTATTATTATTATTATTATTATTAGAAATGACAGTTCAATTGAACTGAATCAAGTAAAATTATCAGTATAATACATTAAATTAAAATAAGTCAATTTTGTACATATATTTACAATTTATTCAAAGCGTTGTATATTACTGTTTCAAGGTGTCAACGCTTGTGTTTATGGAAGATGCAGACTAAGCTTAAGTTATTTTAAGTAAAAATATATAAGATTTCGCATTGTACATGTATAAAGTGCAGTCAAATGAGAAGAAAAAATGATTAATGTTTGCATTTTTCATTCATGTATATTTAAATCATATCGATTTCAAAAGCTTGAAGCCAGAGATTTTATTCGATACATGGTAATCAGCTGGGGAAAGCTGCTTAACCGTATCATAACTCATGAATTGCTTTGTTTCTTAGACATATGTCATCGTAGGGGCTTATACAGATGCCATTGGCCTAAGGAGCTTACTCTATGAATATCAAGCCTGTTGACAACTGAGAGCTACGCGTTGTATGTAGGATCAGCAAAAAAAAAACAACATTTTATGTTCATGGTGTTACAAAATATGTGGCGTCATCACATATGTTTATATGTATGTATGGGCGACAACATGAGTTGAGCGTAAGTACTGGAGCTATGCCAGGATCATTACTAAACAACTGTAGTATGTCGCAACATGAGTTTGAATCCGGTGGGCTCCTGTACCTTTCCTTATTTACCTATTGAGACTACACTCTACATTGGCTAAAGACTGACCGATAATGTTCATGCTGACATGCCCATGGGGCCTCCTAAATATATGTTTATAAATAGTATAAATGTTGCTTAGTTACTATAACTCGAACACGCCGAACCCAATGATGATGGTCTTATCGTTGGAAAGGGCAGAAAATTAATTATAATGACATTTAGACTCCACTAACGATGTGAATCCTGTGGTGATTTTGATTGTCGCATTGTATGCAAAAACATAAAAATACTTAGACGAGCATAATGTCGCTTTACTAGATTATGCAGCAGTAGAATTGATAGAAAGACTTTTAACAAGACACAATTTTACGAAAACGAACTTTCTACAATATGGCGCTTCGTTTTCACACTCAAAACCATGCGGTTATGTTAAAATACGGATAATTTTTATAGGCTTTTATACTTTTCTGACACCATACAAAAGATGCACAAGGAGAAATACTTTTCTCATTTCTCAATTATCTTTCCATCAAATCGTTGCCGTTGAATTTGGTCTTCGTATGTATAACGTTTCCTAAAGAAACAGCGAAAAGATCTAGGAATATAGGAACGAGTTTGTAAACAACCAGGTCCAGTTGTGTGCATTCCCTTATCTACCTATCTACCATGGGAGTCGCCATTTCTTATTTAATTAAAGCGCCCTGACATTTCGACAGATAAATGTATATATAGCATTTTCTCAATCTGATTGAGGGAGATTATCGTCAAAGGGCCTAGAGCAGTGTTGGTTTTCAGTTTTTGCAATTAATAGACACTTATTGACAAAGTGAGCTATACTGTGTAATTGAAAGGCAGAAACTCGCCAGCAATAAGGATCTTAGCTTTGTTGTTTTTGTTTTTTTTTGTTGTTGTTTTTGTTGTTGTTGTTGTTTGTATTCTCAGCCCTTCTCGTATTCTCTTTTCTATATTTCCTTTGCCAAGTTACTACACGCCGCTATTACAAATATAAACTATATAATCCAAAAAGTACAAAACATCATAAATATTTCTGAAATATCGAAATTTTCCTTTGCCAATATCACAAAAAGTTTACACAGAAAAAATGCAGATGATGAGATTCTGGCTTCTTAAAATATGAATGGTAGAATCGCAGTTATTGTGGAGAACGGCACTGGCCGTCAGAAGGCCAGATATCATGAGCAGTTTTTGGATGACACAGACAGAAATAACCTTATTTTTAAATAAATTTGTGTATTTTATTACGTGTCAATTTCAAACTTATTCTAAACAATCCTCTGAACGGTTTAACTGTTAGACTTTTTGCAGTATGTTAAAAAAATATTGCACATTAAAATTATTGTTGTGAAGAGAAAAGAACAGATTAATACAATGTAAATAGGGCAGCATATTATGATCGTAGCACGCAGTGCCTAAACAATTGAAACAACATAAATAGCCTTACAAAAAGGGAACACATAGGATTAACACGATTTTGTAAACAATGTAATATACGATATATACTCACATAAACAAATAAAGTTACAGATAAATTGTCTGTCATAACACAAATTTAAAACAAGTAAACTTAATTATAAAGGTTTAGGTCATACAAGATGGGCCTCACACAAAATGTTCAAATATTAACAGCATGGCAACCGTTAATAGGTGGATGACTCAACAAAAAAGATAATTACACAGGATCAACACAACCTTCTTAATCGTTTCAACATTCCATCAACTTTAAAGGTTTCTATGTAATATAATATTGCATATATTGTTACCATGAACTATACATCGGTTATTGTTATTATATTCCTACTATATATAAAGTTAACATCAAAATATAACTGCTGTTAAGTTGATTAGATCAAGCGAACAACGCGACAACAATTAAGAAAATATTTACCGAATCACTGCACACAATAACCAAGGAGTTCTGTAGTTTCGTCGACCTCACATAACAACGAGCTTTTGCTTTTCTTTATCAGCATCAACTCACAGATCTAGTTTATTTCATGCATTTATTTGTGATGAGTCATTTGAGGAAAAGAGCAAACCCGACAGTTACTGCCTTGGAACGGTCAGTCGGCAATATGGGCCGACTGGGGTGCTTAAACCGGTTTTACAGAGCTCTAACATCGCACTTCCTGAGGTTAACTAAACTTATATCTGGACAGGACTTATTTAAATTCATTGCAAATGCCTTTCCTATAAAGGCAGAAGTCTTGGATTAGCCAATTTAGCTTATTGGCATTCTGACAAACAATGCGTATGCAACAGTCCACCCAACTCTTGCCAGCGATGTTAATAACGGATACTTGTCTTATCTCGTTCTTCTTATTGCGTCCTGTTATATTTAATGCTTGTGGTATGACGCTGTTGGAAACCTTAAGGTGCTTTAAACGAATATTATTTGAATATTTTTTTGCAAAAAGAAAAGTAAAGTCGAAAGGTCGAAATAAACAATGACGTAGTTGTTAAGAGATAGGGTAAAATCCTTATTGCAAGCTAGACATTATATTGATAACATAAACAGTTTTTACAAATCATTGGCTGATGATTTAAAGATAAGGTTTGCGGAATGAAAAACCATTTTACACTGTAACAACAATTCACATGCTATACATTCATATATATATATATAAGCCACATTTCTTTCCTATGTCCCGAACTTAACATTAAAAGTTCATCACATTACAAGATAAACAAAGTACTACAGATTAAAAAGAAACACATTTTGGGGGAAAAACTAAATCTAATTATTCAATTATCAAATTAATAAATATATTATTTCGCTATAGTTTCTTCTTACTGTTGATCTTAGGTTGTATTGGCTCAAGTTTGCCCGGTGAACGTGAATTAAAATTACAAAATATAAAATTCATAAATATAACTTGTGTTTAATGACAGTTTTCCAAAATATTAAAAATAAAATCACATGAACGGCGCCGTTATTAAGAAACAATTAAGGTGTTTTATTCCGATTGCTTGTATACCGTATGGCATAATAAAGTTGCATGCTATGACACTACTTAAAAGTAGACATAAGATATTTACAACTGTAGTTATGTAGTAGCAGTGCCAAGTAAAGCTACAACTGCTAATATTTCCAGTATATGCCAGTATTTACTAATTTAAAAACGTTTCATACGGCCACATAATTCATTCACATATTCCTCCAAAACCTGAAGCATTTCCTTTGGGCTGTCAATAGACGTACTTCCATATTTGATATAACATGTTATGTCATTACAAGTATATTGCCAGGTGTATACGTTGCATGAATCTACAACATGTCTAAAGACGTTAATGTTCATTCAGACTAGGCCAAATAGATGCTCTACCATAAGTTTTCTCAGAGAGGCCATTGATTATTTAATTAACCACTGTGGCATACTAAAGCCAATGCGAATGTATCCGTCACCTAATGGACGATGTTAATGTTAAGGTACTTGTCTGATCCTGGCTGATCTCGGGCACGTTAATAGCTTATTGTATTGCATTGTATGCTTCTAGTTCTACACGGTGATAAAAGTATCTGGATAGGTATAATGATAGATTACACTACATTTGAATAGATGATGAGGTATTCAAGGAATTAAGAATGTCGATTTGTTCAATGAGCAACACTTATAATATACCATAGGAATAGGAAACATCCTTGATTCCTACCTCTGGATGAACTTTTATTCCTTGTTATTTAAGGTCTTAGATCATTTTACAAATGGGGGGAGGGGTTATCATACAGCAATTTTCTTTTCTTTTAATTTGACAGATGTAATATTAACGTTAGTCGTGTAAGAAAATGTAAAATATGATCTTCGAAAAAAAAAAAAAATAGATCAGTTTTGAATACACAAAGTAAAGCTGGCGTGCATCAGGTTGTGCTATTTTTTATATTAAAAATACTTTAAACTTAAAAAGAAATTGTATTGTTTAATTATGACTTTCTGACATGGTAATGTGTATTTATTGTTTAATCACCGCCGCCAACAATGTTAACAATTAGATACCATTCCGATCTTGGACTTTATGGTCTTTATATTTACAACCTGGTGTTTTTGAAGCTGATTAGCTCATTCCAATTACGACTAATTCTATTTTTCGATAAAATGCAATTGATAATTTCAATCATACTGATAAACTGATGTTCATTGAGCTAGCAATAACACCTTAAAATAGTAAGTAATAATAACTATGTCAACTTCAAAAGAACGGACCAGGTTGTTTAATCCAGGTTTGTGGAGCGTGTCTGTCTGTTGTGGAACTGTCTGAATTCTCACAAAATAACAGTGTAAAAAATATCCCATCAATGCAAGACAACTAACAGTAGATACCTGCATCGGCAGTTAAAGCAGATAAAACAGCATTAAATGCAAACAAAACCAGTCTTATTATAATGAACTATCGACATGCGTACAATAGGTACAGGAAATAAAAGCCTCGGGAAATAAAAGTTTCAAATGAATGAGTAGTTTGAAATAAAACAGCCCAAGGGATGATTGATAATAAGAACAATTTAATGACGTTATAAGATCATATGCCAGAATTAAAATGTGCAATTTAAAGAACACGAAGAAAACCATCGAATTTCAAAGAATAATTTATACCAACAAAACATAATGTAGTATTGGGTATAGATAACAAGTAATGAAATCCAAAAGTTTGTTATAATAAGCTGGGGACATATTGGCAATTGACATATGATATAATAAAGGCAAACAAAATACAGACAATGTAAACTCACGTAAAGGGCGTGGAGACTGCTTTAATTGCCTCACCTATAAAGGGCACAATGAGACATAAAGAGACATAGTTCCAACAGTGACCCATACAAAAAGACGGAGAACCTAGTATTGTACAAGTCCGACGATTTGCCATAATAATTGTTATAATGTTGTTGTTTTTGTTATTTGTATTATCGTATTAAGAATTCTACTCAAGCATCTTCTTACCTCTAAAGATGCATAGCAGGAATATATCAGGCTTAGGTACATGTAACAACAGATTGGAGCTATAAAACAGCTGTTCCCTGTCTGATTAGTGTATATTCTATTTGTTGTTGAGCCTATATTCAATTGAGATGTTTCTTTATCTGGATGCATATTGGGAGGTTAATGGGTTGTGAATGATAGTGGTGGTGGGTGAGTCTACCCGGCTGGACACATCCTCCAGCAGCTTCAGTGATATGAAGATGGTGATTAGAGTCTTGCTCGCCAGTGCTTGCAGTAAGCCAATGTGCATCACTTTGATTAATTGATCTATAACCTATAGTTTTATGACATTTCTGTGTATAGTAAACGTGTTTGACGGTTTTATGACCGTTTCAGCTGTGATCTCACACCATGGTGTAATTGTGAAGGGGGGGGGGGTGGGGGGGCACTAAAGAAAGCTAATTACAAGGCCTTTAATATGCTTTGTTGTTACCAATGCGTAAAGTGGAATCAAACTCGGTTTAGTATGGAGTATTGTACTGAAGCACTACAGACGCGATCTCGTATTCAGTCCAGAAAATCTTCGTTCGACCTATGATTTATTATTAAAATTCCACAGCATCATATGTAAAATAAAGTTTGAAAAGATAATTTAATTTTTAAAAGATAGTTTAGATATAAACAAATAGTTTAGACTTGAAAAGATAGTTAAGATTTGAAAAATTCTCTTATGTTGTTTTTTTTCACAAGCCTTTTAACATACATTCAGTTATATGACATATCACTGTATAAACATACGCAGACAAAGAGATCTATTCGGAAAAAAGAAAAGTGTCTATCCCACACAAAAAAATCTACTTTATATGCATGAAAGCACTTATCCAGTTGTTAAAGTGGGTAATTACATTCAATGTAGAACATACGTTATATTCATTGTTTTTCTGCAAAAGCTATACATCTTCCTGACTGGCATCCATATTCATCATTCCATGTTGTTTATTGTTTAGTGCTTGCAGTTGTGTATTAGGTGTATTGCACCCTTGCTTCAGATAGTATACGACGCTGTAAAAGACGGTCATATTAATACCCTTGTATCAGTTAATTTTTGAATTCATCCAATGTACGTCATTGTTATATACGTTCAGTCAGCATGACAGTCTGTGAATATGTATTATGTGCTTCCGATATGTGTGGTTATTTTTTTCATTAAACTTTAAGACAACATGACACGAGTCTCGTTATTTGATTTTAAAATTGTCTAAATAGCAAAACTGTGTAACTTTACAATATAAGAATTATATTAAAACATCAATCTACTTTAAAATAACATTTAAGTGAAATTTATAAAAGTGTTGCTGATGCATCAAGTTAACAATGTGGCTTCATTATTGACAGTATATCGTAAAACACTTTTATCATCTCAATGGCTTTCAGGTTGCCATGACAACTGGTGGTAATTGTGTTGTGTGTGCAGTGATAAATGGCCATTGGGTTCATGTCGCCAATGAATAATTAGATAGAGGTGCATGGTCTTTATGACTGGACACTGGACCTCAGTAAGATGTAAATCAATCGGTCTGTTTATGCATAAATAATAATTTTTATTTATGTATGATTTTTAATTCCTTCCATCCTATTTACAAGAATATGTTGTACAAGAATATGTTGGTTTCATAGCCTATCAGTTGAATAGTCTCAATAAGGTACACGCGTATGATGTTGTTTGTGAACGATTAGTTATACAGTATATACTATCCGTTACATACATGTGTATGGTATTTGTTTATAGACAATCTGTTATATACCTTTATTTAGATACACGCGTATGATGTTTGTTTTTTGACGATATGTTAAGTACTTTCAGTTAGATATACGTGTATGATCTTTGTTTATGGACGATCTCCTATCTATTTTCAGTTAGATACATGTGTATGAGCTTTCTCTGTGAATATGTTGTCGAAATCGCTGAGTTAGATATGTATAAATGCTCTCTGTTAGTTGCCATTTTGTTGAAAATAATTTGAATGAGGCATACACCAATTCTCATATATTTACTTAATAACATAAACAGTTAGTGAACAATAATTGCTTTAGAAGAATATCACAGATTCACATTCGTGTGCTTTGTAAATTGAAATTGCTTTTTTTTTAAATATTCTCCTTTTCATTTTCATTGTATTGCTTAAGTTTTCAGATGTGATAGAAAATCTAATGCGATTAATTTAAAAGCTAGAGCTTTGTATGTGTAATCATGGTTAGGTACACGTTTATTATCGACAGGTATATAGAGTAGGCATTATATGTTTAAATGTGTCCGAAACTAAATTATAGATCAATTGCATATGAAATAATTAATATTTTTCAAGATCCAATGGACATTTATCAATATTTTTGGTATAAGTAAACAAAATAATGAATTACCTATACCGCTCGTCAATTTCCGTGCGATAAACAATCTACACATTTTGTAACTGTGCCCAGCACTCAATAATTTTTTAAATTAATATTTAACTTTGATAGGACATTAGCGCAGAATCTTTGTTGTCCATTAATTTTCATTAAAGATTATTTATTAATGTCAACGATATTTGCACAAACAAATTACAATTTGATCATCACTAACATGATTTGATTTTATTCCAACCCTGTGGTAATTCAATTATTCTGACGAATGCAATTTGTTGAACACTCACGTCTTAGCTATGGACACACTATTTATAGTTACTGAAATTTAATTTCTTTGAAGCAATTACAAATCGTGCAATCTTCTTTTGTATGCAGAAACCATTATCTGCTTTGGTTTAAATAAATGAACAATAAAACCATGAAACAGGGAAGAGTCAGAAACAGATCTGAATGGTTGCGCTGATCTTTAACGACAGAGTTATCTATTACATCACACAAGCCCTTCAATAGACAATATTATAGTCATGAATTAAACCCTGGATATACCTTAATTTAAGCAGTTAAAGACATTATGTTATAAAGCTTAACGTACGTTTGTCTTTTATAAGTAAATATGCGCGCATTTGTCGAATTATATTAGAACAGAGGCAAGTAAGTCATTCATTTCGAACGCATTCATTAGTCATATTCATGTATAAAACAGCAGGTTTGCGTTGTAAAGCTAATGCAAACAATAAAGTTGTATAGTGCCGTCTTTTGTTTGAATATTTAGTACAATGTAGGCATGGTGTATATTAATATTGACAGCTTGAAATATAAAACCGGGGTAGAGCACAAAAATCAATACCCTCAACAAGCCAAAGCCATGTTGGTAGTTCAAGTACGGAAACATATTGATTGGGTTCCATCGGTAGTCTTTGCCAATCTCTTTTGTGTGGTAAAGTATTTGTGTTCGATTGTTCCCACAATCAAATAAAACATTGTATGGAACAGAAACGCTGAATGGTGACGAATATCATGTTTACCAAGGTTATATACGACCATTTAGTCAAAAATATTGGGAAGACCTTGTCTGAACATATTTCGCATACCTCACTTTGTATGTGCTTTAGCTTATCGTTTGCATTCGACGAGTAAGGGTCGTTAGAAAAAGGTTTGAGATTCAAATAGCGTGCTTGTAGTATATATTAAGATCAGTTTTGTCTGCACGTTCATAGATAGCATGTTTAAGTGCACATGGATACACAGGGCTACACTTTCAAACAAAGAATACATTCCTTACGTTGCAAACTTATGAGAGTTTGTTTCAAACATGTAAACGAGAAAGAAATACGAGGTTTCTTACACCACTAAATGCAAGGCCTTGTAGAAAGGGAGCAAGCTTATAAGCACACGAAACTACTGTGTTAAAAACCTTTTACATCGAAAATGTTGGGGAGGTATGAATCAAGATTCATTCAACTTTACCGCAGTAAGGGACCATAACTTCAAACTAAGCAGTCAACAGACAAAATTTACGTTAAAAGCTTAGTATTTTTAAGCTTACAAGTATGTGTTTTCCCCACCCCCACTCCCTATTCCTTCCCAGATCGGCATATGACTTGGCTTTTATCTACTGTACATACTGTACATATGTTGTTAGTTAATTTTATTACTAGTTATTATGTATATACATAAGTTCATTATATCTGTTTTAACTCCAGATATAAGCAGGTGCTTACTGTTAGTTGTTTCACTTTGACGGGATATTTTTATTTACACTGTTTGTTTGATAGAAAAACCTTAAGTGCGAGGTTGGAGCGCTCCAGAAACCAGGTTTAAGCACCACAGTTGGACCTTTTGCCGACTGACCGTTCCAAGGCGGTAACTGATGGTTTTTCTTTTTGTGTGTTATGTCTCGTCTCTGTGTTTTGTCACATTTACATTTACCTTGTTTGCCTTTGTCTACAGGTAGATAAAATTTAAATATCTGTGGAAATTTTGATAGGACCTTTTTCTTATTTACCTATTGCTATAACTATTTCGGAAAAGTTCGGGACTGAATGGGATAAGGGGGCTTATTTTAGGGATATCTAACTGAACTCCAAATAAAGCCAGCTGTTTGTAAGGAAATTTAGAGTACGCTCATCAACGCCTAATACCTATTTACATTGAAAGGTTAAGTTCCATACCTAGGCAAACAGGGTAAATGTAAATGTGACAAATACACACAGACGAGATATAACACACAAAAAGAAAAACCAGCAGTTACCGCCTTGGAGCGGTCAGTCAGCCAAAGGACCGACTGGGGTGCTTAAACCTGGTTTGTGGAGCGCTCCAACCTCGCACTTCCTGAAAAGATTTTCTATCAAACAAACTGTGTAAATACAAAATATCCTGTCAAAGTAAGCAATAAACAGTAAGCACCTGCATAGGGAGTTAAAACAAATCAAATGAACTAATATACAGATAAAAAACGCGCATCAAAGCTAAAGGTTAATTTACTTTTATTACCGATGTGTAGAGATGTCTAGACAGAAGTTAAACTTTATAATTTGTCCAAACATTTATGACATGATCCCTTCAACCTTTTTTAATTATACAAACCATTGTCATACATACCACGCATATGACAAGCAGCCTGTAAAGGCTGAAAAATGTGAAGCTAAGACAAAACATATCAAATGTACACACAATCCTTGTTTTAAAAAAGCAATAATATGGCAAACATTGCTCTCAAGCCAATTTACCTTTCTGAACGCCTGATTAACGTCTATTAGGTACTTCCACTCAATCATGTTATTATTTATAGACTGGTTGTAAAACCACATATAATTTACAACCGACGAAAAGGCTATTGCTCTAAATAGCAGGTTATTGTTGACAACCGTCTCTGTCAACTCATATCATGCTTGAATTATAAATAATACCAAATTTTTCTGTTTGCATATCAACTAAATACTTGCAGCAAAACATTCTGTCAGTGACTCTGAAGTAAATAATGCAGATCTCAGTCATAGTGGGGCAGCTCCCGCCAGAGGCTTGCCGTCTGGATCTAGTCTTGTTTTCGATTCAGTGTTAATTCTGCTTAGAAGATTAAAAAGTGAGTCTTTTTAAACGCAAAATAACACGTTCCATCGTTATTTTTGTGCCGGTGGTTTTTCTCCAGACAGTGTTGACTGAATTTCATCTGCCAGTTACAATCTGATTTTGTTATTGACATTAAAATAACATTGTCATTGGAGCTAAAACCCGATTAAACAAGTGTGTTCAACTAGCTATCAGTTAATTGAACATATAAAAATTTACTTTGAATTGAAACAGAGACGATTAATTTATGAAATTAGTATACATTTGAAACAAAAATACTATTAATAATTTCTAGTATTTCCGATATGTTTCTGATGGCTCTACCAAGATACCAAATCTAGCTGTATTTCGCAGGCTTTCCCTAAGTTTCTTATACATATTGTACACAGTGTTAATTTCTTTTATAGAAAAAGTAATGTGTTGTTTGTAGTCAATACATTCTACCTGCACCATATTACATGATACTACATGTATATCACTGGCGCTATCCTGAACCCTTTTCTTAAGACTGTTCGGTAAAATAATTCAATCTGACTTCTATTCATTAAAACTAGAAAACTTGTCCAACTGTTCACTTTCAGACATTTTAACCAGAATATAAATTGAGCGTGTTATGTTTCTTCGTTTGCTCTGCAAAAACATGTTATAAAGTCAATGGTAAAATGGTACAAATGATTCTACATTTTGTAAGGTGCTCAAGTCGAATGACTTAAGAATGACGGTCTTAGTGGACCAGTACAGGGCAAAAATGTTGCCGCTAGGAAAGAACGGCTATCTCTTCATTACTAAATGTTGGTTTGAGGGTTTGTAATTACTAGTTGACATTTTAGAGGCCAAAGGTGGAGAAAGCGTACCAAACATAAGTGACTTCCGGATGCCAAAAAACACACCTCGGTCCCTTCCTTTGGCTTGTTTTCGTAGAGTACATGACGTAGACGTTTACTATTTTGTTTTTGGCTTATCTTTCGTCCATTTTGTTGTCTGTTTTGTAATTTTTCCGAAGAATAGCCACATTGCCGCGGACCAAACAATCATCTACAAGAACTAGATGTGTAACATATAACATTACCATATGAATGGGTGAAGCATAATGGCGATTATAAACCTGTCTTTAAATAAAACAAGCACACCATGCTATGGCTATTTGCCTTCTGTAAACCTGAACTCGCTGGCTTTTTGCTTAAATCATTCATTTACATTACTAATGGTTAGCTCTTTGATGTTCATTTACCAATGGAATATCTATGTACAAATTAATTCCACACAGAGCCTAAATGTTATTATATATTTATATCTATATCAATATATCATAATTAGGCATGTAAATTATTTTACAGGTGTTAAATGTAAACAGTTTATGAGACGTCGTATCGTATTAACATATGAAAAAGATTGTCCATACTATACGATACACAAACTTCGAGCTTTCGTACCTGTGTGTATTGTACAAAGGGAGACAAAATTTAATGAAATGTTTAAAAAATAATTCAGGTCAAAGGCAAGATAATTATTAAGCTCTTTTAAATTTAAACAGCAAACGTAGGTATACATTTTGTATAAAACATGCCTTTTATAGAAATGAGTTTGCAGATAAATATTGACATATATAGACATATCGTTACAGAGCAGCATGTGTTGTTTTAATTGCAAATGATCGATTTATCATCATTTATAAAACAATGTACGAAGAAAACCTCACCCATGTTTAGAAATTAACCATACAAAATAACACATTATACAGTACTTGATAATCAAATGTTCAAGCAGAGTAGGTGGATGTATAAACATGTTGATTGTTGTTGTCATTATAACACTTCATACAGTTCTTGATGATCAAACGTTCAAGCAGAGTAGGTGGATGTATAAATATGTTGATTGTTGTTGTCATTATAACACGGCATACAGTACTTGATAATCAAACGTTCAAGCAGAGTAGGTGGATGTATAAATATGTTGATTGTTGTTGTCATTATAACACGGCATACAGTACTTGATAATCAAACGTTCAAGCAGAGTAGGTGGATGTATAAATATGTTGATTGTTGTTGTCTTTGTGTACTGATTTAAGAACTGCAAGACATAAAATTCTAAGTGTTGAAACGAAGTATTGCATCATATGTATTTTTTTTCCTTTTTCATCGCCATTTATAAATAAAAATGCCTGTGTTTATCGTTTTTAACTTCATTTTTACTAAGTACTGCCTGAAGCATCAGTTAACATTACCTAAATCCTCTTCTTCTCTTGGGTAATGCGCGCTTATGCTACAGTGGAGTTGTGCCTTTATTGTGGTGACTGTTTATGCGGAAACGGAACACACCGCATAACTGTTCTAAATACCTGGACATAGCATTTATGTTTATGGTAGGCCGTGCTGAATGATTAATCATTGGTAAACATGCATTATACACATAGTTATGTATTGCTGATTTTGAAGCAGTTTGTTATCTACATTATTTAGAATATCCATGCATGATTTAATGTTTAAAAACAAGGTGTAAATGTTAAGTTGCCAGATAATAAATAATTACCATCAATGTGGAGTTTTGTGTTTCAATCAGGTATTTTGTAACACTGGCTTATATTACCTGATAACATAGTCAACAAATGAGAAGATGTCAATCGGGCGACGTGCAGTCTACAGGTGTATGTGAATGTTATCACGAGCTATGGTAAATGGCAAGCTTTTGATCAAAAAAATATGGGAGGTTAAATCATCGGCAGTTTTATTTGAGATTAAAAAGGATACGATAAAGCAGATTAAAAATCCCATGTACGAATCAATAAACGTTCATGTACAATATAACAAATAAAAACAGATTTATTTACGTGTGTAGTAAATCGATGCTTTATTACATAGGCGAGTTTTCTTAACATCTTAACAGCATGGGAATGTTGACAATTTCTTCAATATTTTTCTTACAAAAGCCTTGACATACACACTATTCTGGATGGATAAAGCAATCGTATCTAAGACGTTACACATAGCAGATCTGTATTATTTACCTATATCATGGCGCATGTGTGTCCTTCAGTCCCTAGGCTTAAAGTTGTACATGTATATGTAGTTATACCTTTTGCCTTCATACATATACTTAAATTATGTATTTTGCCTTAAAAATGATATATAATTATATATAACAGATAAACAAATATACCAAATATGTAACTTTCTTATAAGGACAGATATTATGAAACATTATGTATGTAAATTGTGTCCACTTCTTTCAATAATCTTAAAATATGTCCTACCTTGAAATTATCACTGAGATAAGCAATGCTTGCCAGAATCAGCAGGGAAGAGTTTGTTTTAAACATTATTTTTTTATGGGATAGGATTGGGATTTGCCGGCATTTTTGCCGATACTGTGCATCGACATTTCTATCATTATAGCACAGGGGCACTTATGAGGTGCCCAGGGACTGAACCCGGTCGGTCCATTATACTGACACCGACGAGTCAGGCGTAATGCTGGCACTTTAGTCCCGAGCATTAGGAGGGAAGTCACTACTACCAACTTTAAAGTATTTGATTTGACCCGGTCGGGGTTCGAACCCGCGACCTCCCGATCCGCAAGCCGACGCTCTGTTTTGTATGTCTTAAAAGTATGGTCAAAATGTTTGTTTAGCTAAATGTGAAAACAAACGAAAAGCTTTAAAGAGAGTTCAAAAATGTATTTAATCAAAATAAAAGAAACTCGCCCATGAAGTCATGTAGCAGGCGTCTATGGTTATCGTGTACTGAAAGGATGTTGAATATACAATTAAATATGGTCGCAAGTGTATAATAAAACTACTGACCAAGAAAAATGTATCATTGTTAAAGCCAAATGTGCTTATTTTGTTTTTATGTACATCGCAGTGACATTATAATGGCCACGCCCACCTGTTATTGGAGGAGGGAGGACCCTGAAGAATTGTGTAGGTACAATCACCGGCGCACGGAATGTCAGCAGGATCCATAAACGTATCCATTCAAGAAAGTGCTCACCCCAACTGAGATTAGAACCCACGGGTGTGGATGAGCCATTGAACTGCCGAATATAATGTTCTTCTCTTCGATTTCGTGCTGGCAACATCTTTAAATGAAAAACTTGTCGTGTTAAAATAACCATATTCGAACACGTAATGCTAAAATATATACAATTTAACTGCAGAATACATGAAAATGCTGAGGATAAACAACGTATGTGTTTGTATCTCTATTTCTTTATTTCATTGTACGCTTAAGAAATGAATCACTGATTCACATATCAGACATTTACACACAGCAGATAAACTAAACGGGACAATGAGACAATAAGGTATGAAAATCAGACATTGACCTAGCCACGACCTTCATGTCAAGAGACTGTACACACATGTACCGGACCAGTAAATGTCACTAAATGACAGCACAACTTGTATTGCTGAGTTAATCTTGTTTCGTTGTGCTTTTACATAACTCAATCATCCTACAAGATATAGACGTTGAAAAACCGTGACTCAGTATGTACTCAAATGTGAACTAGTTTTAATATTTAAAAAAAGATGACATGTTTGATCATCCCCTCCCGTGAATGTTGATGTCCTCCCGTCGTTTTATTCATATAGAACCCAAATGATATCTTTTCTGACCGAGCTGTTACGAAAACCTTGTTTGGTTTGGTGGGGTAAGAGTCCGATTAACAATAGGTCTATTATACATTGACAGATGGTCAAAATATAGAAACATTTACATAAACTTTATGTAAAAGTATAATAGAGCACTAGAATTAGATTTGGCAATATTCAAATATTAATCACGTAACTAACAAATGCCTATTAGATAACGTCATTTCTAATTTGTTCACTGACCCAGTATAAATATTATGTAATTGTTGGTCCAATAAGGCAGGAGAGAATGTAAACTTAATGAAGCGTTTAAAAATAGTTATTGTGACAAATATTTACAAAATAAGTACCTATCGAACTTACCAACAAATGTTTTTGGCTCACTTTGAGATTGACTAAAACTACATTTTATTTAAGTAGCCTAAATAAGTGACAATTAAATACTATGGTGTTGTTGTTTTTTTCAACGGGCGTGACTAGTGCAGGGACAGACAGTCTATGGAAAAGGAATGTATGTACCCGCTGTAAAGTAACAAAAATGGCTTTTGTCCGGTTTGAGGACTTTGGATTTTAAATCTGGACAGAAAATGTTGACATTAAAATACCAAAGAAGAGGGACCGGCCAATTTTTAGGAAGACTTTGTGTTAAATATTCACAAGCGTTCGTATAATCTTACATCATTTAATTCATGCGATATAAAGTTTTGCTTACCCTTAATAAGAAATTCAACCATCATAAATTACTGATGTAAAAACCACATAACTAGTAAAATAGCTTCAGCACTAATATAAATCTGTCGACTGTGAAGCAATCTAGTTATTTTAACCTCGTTCAATTAATGTGCAACCAGAAACCAATATCTTTTTTTTCCGGAATCCCTATCCCCCTTATGACAGAACACAAAATGAGGCTTCAGTCAAGTACACAACACCCCACAGTGAACATGCCTCCCAGACCAATCGTGTATGTGTAATCTAGACTGGCCAGATAAAGTCACCATGTTATTTTCGGCACGTTTTCCCCCAAGGTATGGGAGTGTTAACATTCTTTACACGGTAAACTGTCGCGGCCCTGGCCGGAGCATAACTAAAACACTGTCTCGACTGATCGTCGCTACACGACCCAAGCTCGATAAACTTATGGCGTATGGAGATCTATAAATAGACGGTAACACATAAAACTAACAAAACAAGCGTATTAGCTTCAATCTTGATATAGGCGATAGAACATTAGCACGATCGGGTTATCAACCATGTCAAAACGATTCATTGGTAGTTTTGAAATTGGCTGTGCTGGTTGAAATCGTCTAACGTAACTGTTGGATTGTATTGCTTTTCATCTGGTAACCTAAGCGTGTTTTTAGCACCGATGTGCCTCTGTTAAGGTACATTGGAACGGGTTATTAATATTTCAGCAACTCAGATGAAATTTAAATTTGTGAGGCAATATTTGACAAATAGAGCCACATATCGGCGAAACAGTTAACAGTATAACAAACAAATCGTTCCTCACGGGAGCACTGTTTTAGTCGAAGGAATGATATATGTTGGCCTTGGTCGGGTATAGCCCCACATGGAAATTGTCGCTTGGACAGTTGCCCTTTACATCGACTGTCCTTGGACAATTGCCTCTTTTACGACAAAAATAAACGACTCTTTTGGTCCTGTGACAATAAGCCTTTGGTCAATGACCTCTTACGTCAATTGGAAACAGGACGTTTGTCTTTCAAGTAACAATTGTACAATTGCCGGGTATGGAGATTGCATCTTTGACAATCGCCCGTTACAAAAACTGCCTGTTTAAAGAATTGCTTATAGAATACTTGCACCCTATGACGACTGGTCCTTGCCGTTTACGACAATTACCTTTAAAGACAATGGCCACTTGGACAATCACCCCTTCCGATAATTGTCCCTTACAAGGATCGCCCCTTACGACGATTGTCCCTGGTCAATTGTCCCTAACGAATATTGCCCTTGACGATGATTGCCCCTAACAACTAATGACCCTAGCACTTTATGACAATTACCCCTGACGATGATTGCCACTTCCTAAAGAATACTATATAGGGCGATGTTATTGAGAATAAATACCATTTTCTTTTAGTTTGTCCTTTTTACTCTGAAGTGAGAAATCAATATTTACCCACAGTCTATCTACGATGGCCCACAATAAATAAGTTTGTTCAATTAATGAGTACTCATAACACTAACCTTATCATAAGATTGTCAAAATATATAAACAAGGCTATGGTAACTAGATATGATTTTTTACGTTTAACACACATGTATCGACACTATTTCTGTAGTACCTGACTGTATTTTATGTGTTTATTATCATAATATTTTCATGGAATAATTAATTCAAAACACGATATAAAAAAACAATTTTGTATTTTTAAAGTTTTAGTCAATTGTTATAGAAACGTACCTCTAAATTTTTCTGTAAACATCTCTTATAAAAGGCATATACACATACACAATTGTACTTACCTTATTCCAAAATAGTGAAATAATGGTATATTACAGATTTAGTTAATTGTTATATAAACATAACTATCTAATTTTTCTGTAAATTTCTCTTATAAAAATAGTATATAAACATACCCTATTGTACCCGCTTGTAGCAAATAGTGCGTAACTGCTAAATCATGTATTTACTTATAATACACTCATGAAACATTTGAATTGCTTGTAGAAATAATACAGGTATAACATAAATGGAGGTATTCATATTCTCTTTAGTCATGCTTTTCTATAAATACTTGGTCATTTTGTACTGTATTATATATTGCCATCTTCTCCAACTTTTGTATATCGTTTTGTACTTTGCAATAGCCAAAATGGTTATGTCAATAAAAGTTTGAATTGAATTGAATTGATAAATCCTTAATAAAATGACATACTGAACCATCAACCACATTAAAAGACTTTTATGTGTTTTCTATAGGTAAAAAAGAAAAGGTCCTATCAAAATTTCCACAGATATTTAAATTTGATCTACATGTAGACAAAGGCAAACAAGGTAAATGTAAATGTGACAAAAACACAGAGACGAGACATAACACACAAAAAGAAAAACCATCATTTACCGCATTGGAACGGTTCTACCATTATATTATCAATATAGTACAAAGAAGAGAAGACTAAAGTACAAACATGGTTTTATTACATGCAAACCGTTTATATAGCAAACGGAAAAACAGTTTCAAGTGGAGTTTTGTGCTAGCTTATACCCAATTAAATAAAATGTTTTGTTGTTGTTGTTGTTGTTGTTGTTTTCAGAAAAAAATGTCTTGAAAAAGAAAACACATTTTATAACGATTTTCCTATTTTCTTAATCCTAAATTTATGAGAATAAAAGAAAATTGAATTCAGTAATTAACCTTATTTTATCATATTTACCGAGTCTTACTCACCTTTAATTATCGGTAGTGTTTTAATTTTCATGTACACAATTAGCAGTTACCTAAATAATTGTATGCCTCTAATTGGTTGAACATGAATTGTTTTTGTTGCTGTGGTTAATTTTGTTATGTTGTGTTTGCAGCTTTTGTTGTTATTGTTAATGCTGTTGTTGCCGTCGTCTTCACAATAATTGTTATTTTTGTTGTTGCTGTTGTTGATATCGTTGTTTTGATTATGAATAACTTTACTCGTTATCACAGCGAAAGAAGGTCAAATACTTCCATAAAGATCATATACAAAACACCATGCTTGTTCCTGGTAATGTTGTACTATCGTCAATTTTAAATGAAGTGTAATTCGTAACATAAATATTGTGCGAACCGTTATAATCGGCCAATAAATAGAAATGCATTTAATCAGAGTAAGAAGGGACTCCTTAGAAACAATTGTCAAACATAATCGTTATGTTGAACCGTTTGTGAATAAGCATTCGAATTCTGATTTTACATGTTTCATCACATCTGTTTTTATGTGTCCAACTTGTTTTACTGTTTAATCGCTTCCAAAGAAACAGAACTTGCTTATAATGGTACAGGCTACACCCTAAATGCGTTTTTTTTTTTTGTTATTGCAAACCGGGTGTATTTATACATTATCGAGTCAAATTTGTTGATATTTTCAAGTTTCAATGCATTGTTAAGTCATTAGTTCTGTCACAACCTTTTAATCTATGTCTTCTATTCATGCGTAGGGCAATATAAGGTAAACGCGGTATGTTTAATTTTGTTCTCTCTTTATCTCTTCTTCCGATTTCCATTCGTAATAGTTACTGATACAATTTAGAAATACACACTGCACGAGAAGTTGACCGTTTTCTTAACATAACCAAAAAACAACAACAAAAAACACAGATAACTTTATTGAATAAAAAAGCGATGTCTTCCCCATTTGACAAAGCAGGAAGTAAAATAATGGAGCGATAAATTTAGTTGCCTAAATACTTGAACTGTTGTACATTCTAGCTATGAAATTACATTTACAGCTATGGTAGAATTAATCAGTCTTTTCATAAGGAAATGAATTTTAGGAAAATAACATTTAGTGTTATCCTTCAATGCGTCAGCTTTCTTTATGTCATAAAGATGTCTCTTTAAAAAAATATATTCCAAAGATTTATTTACTATAAGATATCAAAAGCTTTACAGGAAAGGAGGTTTGCAACTGTGCAAGACCAGTTCTCATTACCTTTCTGGAAGAAAAATTTAGATAAAAAAATGCAATTAACATTTCCTCGAGTGAAACATGCATTTATTAAATTGTATTAAGGAACTTACTTCAGACAGTGTAGTAGTTATATACACAATGAAATATGTTTTTGTCTTGTGATTTAAGTTGTTATTATCCTTCCGACGTTTGTTATTTTAACAGTTTGCTTTTTCTTTAAGCATTTGTTTTTCAGAAAATATTAAGTACATAGATCATGAGGTTTTATTGTATGTAAATGTAAGAATTTAAAACAAGTTTAAGCATCTCAGATCGTTCCAAAGAGATAACTGCTTGTTTATCTTTTTATATGATGTTTTGTCTCGTCTCCGTGTTTTTGTAACATTTACATTTACCATTTTTGTCTTTGTCTAGAGGTAGTTCAGATTTAAATAAATGGTTCCATTCGTATAGAATTTCTTTAATTTTCCTATTTAAAATTAAAATTAATCACGTGCTAGCCATTAATGATTGGCTAATCTAGTTAAAAAATAACGAATCTTATGTTCGATTAATCCCAAAACATTCAAACTGACTACTCGCACCTACCCTTACATTTGATTCACTGTTCGTTTATTTTATATCATTTTCTTCATATTTCATGTCACTGAAAATACATATATTTATTTTGTGTTCATACAAAAACATCAATCTAGAATGTATACATGTAAAGCATAGCAATATAAATGTATAAAATATTATTTTCACGCAAGCTTACGCTTTTACAAATATATTACATTACATCTAGAAGAAAAATACAATTCAATTTAGCGGAAATTGGTCCGTAAAATTAAGTAAACTTATCCTATGAAGGTAAGATAAGTGTATATTTGTGACTCATGCATTTAGATGAGATAATTAGATGAGATAAAATTGCTGTATTTGCTGAATGTATGTTGCTGTTAACTATTAAACGCAAAAAGAAAGTTTCTATTAGATATTTACAGTTTGTCGAATCGTCCAACGAAAAGGTAAAAGAAAACTTGTTGGTCCACTGTTATTGTGGCATAAAATTCAATTACATCTAATATTGCCTTAATTACTTTTTTGTGAATACTTAATTATATTAAGTGTGTATATAGAACATAAGGTAGAGAAATCATATTTCGGACATTCCTTTTAATAATATCAATACAAATAGTAAACGTTTTTTATTACATTAACATCTTGCACCTGTCTCTACGGCCTTGTGGTTTGGATGCTTTGCCATCACCCATGATCAACTCCATTGTTAATGTTAAAACTTTTTCGTTAAAATGACTGTTGATTAGGTCTTATTTATTTTATTTTATTTGTAACCAGAAAAAATCAATATGTCTATTAAAATAGAACCAATTAGAGAAACAATACATCGGATAGGACATTAAATACAGGACACAGTGTGTCAGAACATTTAAAACAACACACACTGTGTCAGTATTAAAATCTAACAAATGATAAAGGAAATATGTCGGACAGAACATTTAAACCAACACACACTGTGTCAATATTAAAATCTAACAAATGATAAAGGAAATATGTCGGACAGAACATTTAAAATAACACACACTGTGTCAGTATTAAAATCTAACAAATGATAAAGGAAATATGTCGGACAGAACATTTAAACCAACACACACTGTGTCAATATTAAAATCTAACAAATGATAAAGGAAATATGTCGGACAGAACATTTAAACCAACACACACTGTGTCAGTATTAAAATCTAACAAATGATAAAGGAAATATGTCGGACAGAACATTTAAAACAACACACACTGTGTCAGTATTAAAATCTAACAAATGATAAAGGAAATATGTCGGACAGAACATTTAAAAGAACACACACTGTGTCAATATTAAAATCTAACAAATGATAAAGGAAATATGTCGGACAGAACATTTAAAACAACACACACTGTGTCAGTATTAAAATCTAACAAATGATAAAGGAAATATGTCGGACAGAACATTTAAAATAACACACACTGTGTCAATATTAAAATCTAACAAATGATAAAGGAAATATGTCGGACAGAACATTTAAAACAACACACACTGTGTCAGTATTAAAATCTAACAAATGATAAAGGAAATATGTCGGACAGAACATTTAAAACAACACACACTGTGTCAATATTAAAATCTAACAAATGATAAAGGAAATATGTCGGACAGAACATTTAAAACAACACACACTGTGTCAATATTAAAATCTAACGAATGTTTAAGGCAATATCAGAATGGGCAGTTAGAATAGCTTGCAATATGTCAATATTAAAATATAATGAATGATGGAAGCAATATGTCATACAGAAAAATGTAAAATACCTGACAATGAAACAAAAACACTTATTTACTATTGAATAGGACATTAAAACACACATTATGTCAATATTATGTCAATATTAAAATAGAAATAATGATGAAGGCAATATGTCGGTCAAGACATTTTAAAAAATCACACGCTGTGTCAATAATAAATCCAAACTATAAATGAAGGCAATATTATTGCGGCAGTAGGTTGATGTTGTATTAGAGTTTGGATTCAAGCTCAATTAAAATATACAGCAAAACAATAAACACCAATATTTAATTGTAACTAAGTAGTTATTTTTTTAATCAATAAACAATTGAGAAAATAGTTTAATTATGCACCTTCAATAAAGGTCAGGATACTTCTTATAAACGTTAGAGACGGTAACACTTTAACTGCAAAACATCCAATAATAAACAAACTATTTATTTCACACGTTTTCAACATTTATGATCTGGATTTACTTATCATGTATGCTTTCAATTAGATCGAAATAATTAAAGACGAAAACAAAATAAAATATATTCGAACAGAATTAACGTCGACAAAGTGCTGGAGTCTTCGACTGTGGAAAATCCCAGCTATTTTTCTTAATCCTAATGCACCAGACGGTACAGTGCATGCACTGGGGGAAAAGTGTGCAGAATAGAACCAACAACCAAAAAGTTGCAACATAGAATGCACAAGAAAGGAAAGCAAAATCAAAATGCACTGAGAGAAATATGTAATAATAATTAATTAGATAATATTTATTAAGAGAACAATTATTAAAACACATGTTAAGCAGATAATCATATTTTAGGTTTTCTAAAACTACTAGACTACCATAGAATGGAAATTTAAACAGACCGCAGAGTACACTTTCTGCATAACGAAAAATGGCTGCCCTGTCAAGGCTGCTCGTCTGTTTAGACAATAAACAAGGAATATTCTTAATAAAAATGTATTTACAATACACGTGAGTTTTGTGATGAAACCAAGTGGCTATACAACTTAATACATGGATCCCGAAATTATAGCATTAGTAATCTAAAAATAATGATGATTAAATAAAAATCGCGCAGAAATAAAATACACTCGAAGTAAGATGTTGTGCAACTTGTAGAACATAATATAGCTAAACACATGTTTACAATTCATTGTTCCGTTTAGTTTACTAGAGCAACAGTCATTATCCTGGTGCTTATGCTAATAATCAACTATAAAACTTAATGTGTAAATCTAAAGGTGAGTAAAGATCCACATTTTTTTTAATAAAACATCTGTTTTAATAGTCTTAGGGCCTTACAATATATTGGACAGGATATTTTAAAATAGCACACAATGTGTCAAAATTTGAACAGTACCAATGACAAAAGCAATATGCCGGGATGGAAATGATCAATAATCGGTGTCAAAATCATACAATATTTAAATATTAAAACCGAACGGAAATATGTCCGACAGGACATTAAAAATGTCACATAATATGACAATATTAAAGGAGAACCGAGTGCCGAAGGAAATATGTCGGACAAGACATATAAAATAACACTCAATATGTCAATACTTGGTACAGTATAGGATGTTCCCTTACAACGGATAAAACCAAGAACAAATGATAAATGTATACAGTACTTACTAAAGGCATTTTATTAACTTTGCAATTTTTTACCAGTAATGATTACCATGAAACAGTACTTCAATTATTAAATATAAAAAGTAAAAAAATAAACAAAATACGCAACAATGTTGAAATAAAGTACCAATAAAACAACAAATATAAAGAAATAACGAAAGTTCTCGCGATTTAAACATCAAATTGATCTTATTATTATCCGGGGGATTCTTAAAACTCCTTCTAAAAATAAAGAACATTTCACTATGAGACCGGTATATAATATAACAGTGGAACATATTTCAAATAAAAAGACCACTTACGCAGAACGATCGCAGATCAGTACCTTAATGTGTCACAGAACATCAACTTAAGTGCTTTATAACAGTCTAGTGAAATAACACTTATGGATTTTGTTGCATACGAGTAAGTGCAACATAAATTCACAATCGAACAAAAATGGCTTTTTAACACTACTACATGCTTAACACAAATTTATCACGCACAGATAAACAGACGAGTTGGCTGATTAAGATCTGCCTAATATGCTGCCGAGTCTTTAGAAATATGTTTTGCTATCTTCAAATGTTGCTTTTAGCAAACAATAAAATTGTATAACTCATATCAATAAATAAATCATTTTAAGTTTATTATGTTTTACATAATACTTTACGGACATCCGCAAAACCTCTAAAGGGTGAAGGGAGATAACTATGATTGTTCGCAAACAACGCCTGAGTATATAGCAGTCAACTATTGGGCTGAAGTTAGTGTAAACCTTATTCGCACGTATTGATTTAGCACGCGCTAGCGGATGTCTAAACTACTAACAACTGGCCAATTAAAACAACTAGGTATTATACGAGTTGAATTGATGTATACTACAAACGGAGGGAGTAAAATGTTCACAAAAGTCAGGGTGATTACTAGTTTTCGGGATGAGTTTGTATTCCTTTTTGTATCCTAAAATCAAAGGTTATTTGATCTCTGAATATATTCTCAGCGGTTGTTTGATCTTTAAATATAATCTCAGAAGGTTATTTGATCCAAGAATATATTTTCAGGCTGTTAAGACATATTTTTATCCTTACCGCCTTTAAATGGGAGATGTTTCGTCGGTATTATAGTTAAATACAATTCGAATCAATATATAGTTGCTATAAAAGAATAATTATATCTAAATAGGAAACACTGGCATTTTATTTATTTTTAAATACATCGCAACGACCAGTTATGATTATAATAGCAACTTCCAGTTATTTTAGTGGAGGAAGACCAAAGGCAAATAAGTACCACCGGCGCACCTCAGGTCCGCTGGACAACAATCGCACATTAGGAGTTTAAGCAGTCCGAGGAGTTACAAGTCGGCGACACTACCACTATGTCACGGGCGCCCCCAGGTTACAAGTCGGCGACACTACCACTATGTCACGGGCGCCCCCAGGTAACAGGTCGGCGACACTACCACTATGTCACGGGCGCCCCCAGGTAACAGGTCGGCGACACTATCACTATGTCACGGGCGGCCCCAGGTTACAAGTCGGCGACACTACCACTATGTCACGGGCGCCCCCAGGTAACAGGTCGGCGACACTACCACTATGTCACGGGCGCCCCCAGGTAACAGGTCGGCGACACTATCACTATGTCACGGGCGCCCCCAGGTTACAAGAACAGAACAGAACAGAACAGATCTTTTATTAGACTTATACAAAAGTACATCGTCTCAATACATAATACAAGTACATAAGTGTCTGTCACATGTCTAGGAAAAACAAGCAAGTAATAAATAAGTGTAATATTGGTAGTAAAAGAACTAACGTATTTTTACATTTTTAAGATATTAAACGTTATTATTATTATTATTTCAGAAAGAAGTCACATAGCATTTATAAATATAATTTTAAAATATATATATTTGTTAACACAAGTAAATGTTTTAGTTGTTTGTTGTTGTTGTTGTTGTTGTTTTTGTTGTTTGTTTGTTTTTTTGTTTTTTATTATTATTATTATTATTATTATTATTATTATTATTATTATTATTATTATTATTATATAGAGATGTTTACCGAATCATTCTGGGTTTTTTTTCTGCCGCAATACAGCACGCATTTATCAAGGGATATAACTGAAAACGTTTAGCGAGCACGTGGTTTTTATTATTGTTTTTTACAAGCCTGTTTGTATATTCCTCATGTTTTAGACATAATAGTGCAATAATTCAAAATCTGATTAAAACTACAAATAGTGCGATGTTTACAACTAGGCAATTAGTATTTTATGTTCTGGAGTCTCCTGTGTATTTATGTGCTGTTTCGGCCTCATTGGCTTCGTCCCTACTAGCCTCGGATTAACTTTACCAGTGTTAATGTTCCCTGTGGTAAACAGAACCAGGCTCCTTTATGCGGCTGTGAGATCAAGAAAGCGTCAGATAAGTATACTGAGTTACTGCTAATAATAAATGACCGATTTCATTTAATTTAATTACATAATTATGAAATTTATTATTTACATACTTAATTTAAGAGTTGACATTTCTTTCAGTTCATTGTAGAACATAAATGTAATACAAAATTTTAAGTTGATAAAAGCTTGCAAAACTACCTGTACATACTAACAAACAATAATAATACATTTAACAATATATATATATGGAGTGTTGGTGATTGGTGTCATGATGCTGGTGACAATGACAGCAACAACATATATGGAAATAAATACCATATTAACAATAATCTTTACATATATAATATTATATGTAAATCAATACACATTAAATTATAATAGTTCTCTAACTTGAAAACCTGTGAGTATGATACTTTGTGTACTTTTTTTTTATTTTTCAGGCCAACCACTGACAAATACAGATGAATGCATATGTCAAATACACAGTGAGTTACGTATTCAGCCTATGGTAAATTCCATATTATTTTAAAATGTTTTAAATAATTAATTATATCGCAAAAGAAAAAATAATAATAACAACCGCATCAATACAAGTCGGCGACACTACCACTATGTCACGGGCGGCCCCAGGTTACAAGTCGGTGACACTACCACTATGTCACGGGCGCCACCAGGTTACATGTAGGCGACACTACCACTATGTCACGGGCGCCCCCAGGTTACAAGTCGGCGACACTACCACTATATCACGGGCGCCCTCAGGTTACAAGTCGGCGACACTACCACTTTGTCACGGGCGCCCTCAGGTTACATGTAGGCGACACTACCACTATGTCACGGGCGCCCTCAGGTTACATGTAGGCGACACTACCACTATGTCACGGGCGCCCTCAGGTTACATGTAGGCGACACTACCACTATATCACGGGCGCCCTCAGGTTACAAGTCGGCGACACTACCACTTTGTCACGGGCGCCCTCAGGTTACATGTAGGCGACACTACCACTTTGTCACGGGCGCCCTCAGGTTACATGTAGGCGACACTACCACTTTGTCACGGGCGCCCTCAGGTTACAAGTAGGCGACACTACCACTTTGTCACGGGCGCCCTCAGGTTACATGTAGGCGACACTACCACTATGTCACGGGCGCCCTCAGGTTACAAGTCGGCGACACTACCACTTTGTCACGGGCGCCCCCAGGTTACATGTAGGCGACACTACCACTATGTCACGGGCGCCCCCAGGTTACAAGTCGGCGACACTACCACTATGTCACGGGCGCCCCCAGGTTACAGGTCGGCGACACTACCACTATGTCACGGGCGCCCTCAGGTTACAAGTCGGCGACACTACCACAATGTCACGGGCGCCCCCAGGTTACAAGTCGGCGACACTACCACTATGTCACGGGCGCCCCCAGGTTACAAGTCGGCGACACTACCACTATGTCACGGGCGCCCCCAGGTTACAAGTCGGCGACACTACCACTATGTCACGGGCGCCCCCAGGTTACAAGTCGGCGACACTACCACTATGTCACGGGCGCCCCCAGGTTACAGGTCGGCGACGCTACCACTATATCACGGGCGCCCCCAGGTTACAAGTCGGCGACACTACCACTATATCACGGGCGCCGCCAGGTTACAGGTAGGCGACACTACCACTATGTCACGGGCGCCCCCAGGTAACAGGTAGGCGATGTCTAAATACAACTTATTTTTGCTTAAATGTAACTGTTTAAATTTAGGAATGGTGATAGGCATAATAATGCAGAAGTATTTTAACAAGATAAACGTTATGTCGGCAAGTCGACACTGTTGATCAAAGTTTGATTACGAGAAACACAAAGCAATAAATCAAATACATCAATGAAACTGTTCCAAAATCGATTCATGCATAAATTGTCTATAAGTCAAATTAGCGTATTTTAATGTAAGACGGATTTTAGTATGAAACGGTAAATATTCCAATACTATTTTATTTTGGAATAAACAGCACTTTCCTGCTGTATGCTTGACTGTACATACACTGTTGTCTGTATCATAGTAGCAAATAAAAAATGAACCATGTTATATTTCATTATTTCGCTATTGAAAGACCCGATTGAAGTCAGTATAAAATGATCAACATAAAAGGAATAAGAACTCATTATATAAAGTTATAGACGTCGAAAATGATGTAATTTGATGGCAACTCAAGCGACTTCATGCTTGGTCTGAGTTTCGATAGGGGAGAAAAATCAGTGGAACATCTGGTATGCTAGTGATTCTACTCAGACATAAGTCTGGAGTCTCGCTACAACAATAATAAACTGTGGTCTTCCTACACCAATAATAAACTGGGGTCTTCCTTCACCAATAATAAACTGGGATCTTCCTTCACCAATAATAAACTGGGGTCTTCCTACACCAATAATAAACGGGGGTCTTCCTACACCAATAATAAACGGGGTCTTCCTACACCAGTAATAAACGGGGGTCTTCCTACACCAATAATAAACTGGGGTCTTCCTACACCAATAATAAACTGGGGTCTCTACTGGGGTCCTCCTACACCAATAATAAACTGGGGTCTTCCTACACCAATAATAAACTTGGGTCTTCCTACACCAATAATAAACTGGGGTCTTCCTACACCAATAATAAACGGGGGTCTTCCTACACCAATAATAAACGGGGTCTTCCTACACCAGTAATAAACGGGGGTCTTCCTACACCAATAATAAACTGGGGTCTTCCTACACCAATAATAAACTGGGGTCTCTACTGGGGTCCTCCTACACCAATAATAAACTGGGGTCTTCCTACACCAATAATAAACGGGGGTCTTCCTACACCAATAATAAACTGGGGTCTTCCTACACCAATAATAAACGGGGGTCTTCCTACACCAATAATAAACGGGGGTCTTCCTACACCATTAATAAACGGGGGTCTTCCTACATCAATAATAAACTGGGGTCTTCCTACACCAATAATAAACGGGGGTCTTCCTACACAAATAACAAACTGGGGTCTTCCTACACCAATAACAAACTGGAGTCTTCCTACACCAATAATAAACTGGGGTCTTCCTACACCAATAATAAACGGGGGTCTTCCTACACCAATAATAAACGGGGGTCTTCCTACACAAATAACAAACTGGGGTCTTCCTACACCAATAACAAACTGGAGTCTTCCTACACCAATAATAAACGGGGGTCTTCCTACACCAATAATAAACTGGAGTCTTCCTACACCTATAATAAACTGGGGTCTTCCTACACCAATAATAAACTTGGGTCTTCCTACACAAATAATAAACTAGGGTCTTCCTACACCAATAATAAACTGGGGTCTTCCTACACCAATAATAAACTGGGGTCTTCCTACACCAATAATAAACGGGGGTCTTCCTACACCAGTAATAAACTGGGGTCTTCCTACACCAATAATAAACGGGGGTCTTCCTACACCAATAATAAACGGGGGTCTTCCTACACCAGTAATAAACTGGGGTCTTCCTACACCAATAATAAACGGGGGTCTTCCTACACCAATAATAAACTGGGGTCTTCCTACACCAATAATAAACTGGAGTCTTCCTACACCAGTAATAAACTGGGGTCTTGCTAAACCAATAATAAACTGAAGGTGGTAAATATGACCACGGTCGGTTCGGTGCGATGCAACCAAAATCTAAAACTGCATTTTTATGATATGGTACAGTGTTCCTGGTTGTAAATGTCAGACATCGATACCATTACATATAGGTATTATAGATAGTCTTAATTCTCTGCGTTATTTCAAAATTTACAAGCTGTCTAATGTATTATTTTCTGTGACACTACTGTCCACTACCGAATACAATTCTCATTAAAAATCATCAAATCATTAAAAATGCAGCATATGGGATTCGAACAAGCCAAATTAATGATTTCAAACGTATCGCTTACCGGAACTAATGTGTTGTATTATCCATTGATGTTGAAATAAATGATAATTATGTTATTTTTTAACCTTACTAGTTCACTAAGGAGGAGGTAAGATTGAAACCTAAAGACAAAAACATTAAAACTACATAAATTGTGTTGTAAGTTTACAAATAAATGTTTATCGTTCTTCAGGTTTACAGGAGCTTGCTGAAAGTATTGCGGAAAGTCATCCAATCGTATTCGGGGTTGGTTTATATAACTGTTTACTTTCGTAAATTTACCGTTGCCTGACTAGTTAAGACTGATTTTTTTTTTAAATCTGAGATTCGCGATCACGTTGTCTGCTTTATTTATTGTTCAGCTTTGGTACAATATCCTAGAGTTAATCACTCCAATCAGCAGTTTGCTATAAAACCACTAAATTTTCTAGTATGAATTGTACAAGTACGCATTCATGAACTTGTTAATCGTAAGGTGATAAATCTTGTCAATGTATGTTAATGCATGGTAAAAAAAAAAGAAACTGACGTGTTCTATTTAGCAGTTGATTTGTTTTATTTTGATAGAAAGATGACATAGATGATAGAATGTTACGAATCCAGGCGTCCCCGGATGTGACGTCATGTTTACGTCAGTAACTGCCGACCGAACCTGTCATGGCGGACTAGCGTCCATATCTTGCTCCCCCTGTCAATGGAATGTAAATGTATGTATTTAGAACGGAGACAAAACATATATGTAAATTGAACTATAGTATTATGAAATGTAATACATGTTACTGAAACTTTTTCTAAAATAAAAACCTGTAAATACCAATATAAAATATAATATGCATAATAATTTAAAGCAATTTCATTTTTATGTTATATTATTTTAAAATAATATTCTGTACATACTAATTTTAATTTTAAATTTTCGCCTTAAGTAATTTATCGAAAAGCAACTTCCCTTCTTTCAGATTCTGCATTTCCTTACATTTACGGGGGAAACATGCCCCACTTTGCCTATCTGTAAATTCGTCTTATAATATAAGATTTACTATTTAAATATTTAAGAGAAAATGCATATAATAAAGGAAACATACATTATAAACATTTTTAAAAGTATACAATATCACTTTATTGTAAACGGTATTGCCTTCCACGTGAATAGTTTCACAGGTATTGGATGGTAGCATTAAAATTTAAAAGTAATATTTATTCTATATATTAATAATGTTCATTGTTCAGAAACGTAACTTGTTACAAGTTTATTTTTCATTTCAGAAATGCTTGTCAATTTCAATTTTAGAGGAGTGTAGTATATTTTGCAAATTGAGAGTACCTTTAACATATAATATTTTATAAATTCAGTGATTTATAGTCAGTTTCTAAACTTATATTATCCTTAGCATATACGTCAAGCAACGTTGCCAATTGTTAACACTATCCACCACCTGTTTAACAAGGCTACAATCCGGGTGCACTGAAGGCACCAGAAGAAAGGAACATCTACTAATGGATAAATGGTCGAACCATCTATAGAATAATTATGAAACATAGCCACGACATGCTTTGTGATCTACAAATGGCCAAGCTAGTGTATACATGTATATGTATGACTGGCGACCTAACTTCACCGATATGGAAAATACGTATAATAATGATATGAAAATATTATAAACTGGGATGATATCTAACAGGCTAGTAAGGCAAATGTACGAGTATTGACTTTAAATAGAAACTCAATCAACAGCCCTCGAGTAGATCTTTTCATTGTTAACAATACGAATAAAAAGAATTTATCTGGAGACTTATAGAATACTCCCTTATAATGATTTTATTACGAGTACTGATTCAACCTGCATTATGAATCTGTGTCTGAATCTGAAACTTTATCCTTAAGCACCACACACACACACACACACACACACACACACACACACACACACACACACACACACACACACACACACACACACACACACACAACCGCCCCCTCATTTATACTCATATTGTTAACAAACAAAGACGGACGTCAAAGACTTCCCTTTTTGGTATATCCGAAATACATCAGTATATCCTTTTAATGAAAAAAAAACACATCATAAGCTACTAGTCTGTCGTAATGATGTACTTAAATCTCTAGAGAGATGTATGCATAGATAATATTTCGTTTTAACGTATAAAACGATACACGACTGTAAAATATCTGTTTAACTAACGTTCAGTCTGTCAGGGATATCAGTGCATAAATTTACTTTTTTTCACACAATATGATTGAAATTGACGGAATGTGAACTGATGGACGTAAATAAAAAATTCTATTATCACTTCATAAATGCTAAACATTATGTATAAATACTACATTTCTGTTATAAAGACACGTCTTCTACAAATGATACATGAAGACTGAACGTGATCCTGCTAATATCACCCCAATGCAAGCTTGGTGAAAAGATGAAAGCAACGTTTTTGCGCAGTGCCAAAGCTCAAGTTTGTAAACTTCCGTACCAACAACTAGATATCGAGGTCGTGAAGTTAGGCATCGGGATTCACCACCATCATAACATCGTCACCATTTGCAATCAAATGATGGTCACCGGAAGTTACCATGATGTTGTTACTAGCTTCAACCATTGGAACAATAGACATTGACTCGGGTGGTGACATAAAATACATGGGCGTCCTTTCGGTTGCATCGTCTGCATTAAAGGGATATTAGGTATTAAATTGGTTTCTTTAAACATAATGCGCATTGCTAAACCATTAGCATGATAATTTTACTAAAATATCGTACTAAATTCTTGGTTATTTGCTAAAAACTTTACGAAAAAGCAATTAAAACACGATTAAAAAAGACTGAAGCGACAATGTAGATCCTGATTAGACTGCTCTAAGCTGCAGTTAATTGATCCACGTCTAGACTGTATGATTTAGCCTGATCAGTTACTCCTTATCTGGCTAAGAGTTAAACACTAATAACTGTTAAACTTTTGAACAGCTGGCTATGGAATTATTTTAAATCTGTCTATTTAGATGAACGCCTTTGAATGAAGGGTCAAGTTAAATTAACGTCTTTTATGATCTTAGTTCAATCTTCTCACTGCTATCTGCAATCTTGGCAATGATTCAAAAGTTAAAAATTCATGAAGTGTAATGCTTAATGCTCTTCGTTCTTGGAATACATGTGTACGTATTTCATTACTATAGAATCACTATAGTGAAAAATGTCAGTTAATTACTTTAGTGTGAGGATCCATTGACTTCAGCTGCATAATTGTAAGACTAATTTGGTGTTTTTATCAAACCTGACTGTATTTAGCAGACATTATTGATATATCTGGTCTAGAAAGAAGGTTCGGATACCTACCCATGCCAGTCTGCATCATGCCGACATTTCCCATTCCATTCCATTGATTGTTCCAATTGTTTGAGTTCATACCTACATCAAAATGCAAATAGTTTGCAATAGAATGAGGTTATTTACGAATTGCATAAATAAACAGTCATACAACTTATCACTATGATCTACTAAATATTGGACTAGACACTTATCACAAAAATACACGATTTTCTAAAGTATTGTAAAACCCTTTATATAATGCCATTATTTTCCATCATACAATTGATGTTACATGAAAAAATGAAAATAATGTGTTTTACTTTATATTACTGTATGTAATGATTAAAATATAGATAGAAACTAATTAATTTATTTTAACCGGTCAGAAATCACTGTAATTCGATACGTGTAATTCATTGATATTCCCAGATGATAACGAAGCACACCTCACCGTTCATCATATTCATCATAAAGTTCATGAAGTTCATCATGTTGTTGTTGTTCATTGGGGCTGCAGTTGCCATAGCAACACAGATCGCCAGACAGAGGAGTACGGCTGAAGACGTCATTGTTATCTAGAAACATTATTAATGGTTGGAGTCATGCTTTATTTGTTTAATGAACTGTACGGTACGATCTTAACTACAAAATAATGACTTAATGATAACACATGGTTATTTTTCACAATATATTTGAACCATAGGATGCAAAGTAAGAATGTTTCTGGGGACAAAAATAAAACAGAAATCAACGATAGGTGACGAAAGAAGTGAATGGTATAATTAAAATTAAATAACGCAGATTTTTAAAATATATCGTATGGAGAAGTATATGAGAAGAAAAACAGATACAAAGAATACAAAGAATAAAAAAACTAGAGGTTAAAACAATAAAAACAGAAAAATGAAATCGAGGAAAAGAAACGCGCAACAAAGATACCAAGAAATAAACGAAAAAGATCTAAAGAAAGAAAGAACTAAAGAAAGAAAGAAAGAAAGAAAAAAGAAAGAAAGAAAGAAAACAGAAGACGACGAAATTGCAGTAATAAAGTAATAAAAGCCCGTTGCTTGTTGTTGGAATACGTTAATGTCATTTTAGTTATATTTCTACTATCTAACGTGTTAATATGATATTAAACTTAACAAAAGTCGCACCACTCCACAACCTTTAAATGCAAATTGTAAAACAATATAAATACGGTTAGAAAACTTACGATGGTTTGGTGATGATGGTTTGTCCCTTGCTTGAATGCGTCTGGTCCGTCTTGGATTAGGCTGCCATTTTATATATATATATGGCTATGGGTGTAAACAGTACGTACAGATAATAAAATCACAGAACAAACGATAAAACACGTGTAAATGTTTGTTATTTGTAAACCACACAATGTAACAATAAAGATTCGACGAGTCTTTATTAAGGAACAAAATCAAAGCAACAGTGTAATAAATACGTTCACATTATGATGGTTAGACATGTTCACGTGTTTAATGACCATCTCTTGTTGACGGAGGCGAGAAAAAAGCTTTATTTACGAGTGAGAGAGTGTAGTTTATGATCATAAATAGACAAGCTGTTCTAGCTACCTTTCAACTTTCTTTTTAAGCAACCTTAGACATCATGTTTGTGGTTATTTAAGTAGTACCTTAGAAAGAACTATTGATCTAAAGTACGATACATTGTATTAAAGTACTTTGCACGTCAAAAAACAAGATGTTTGCATGTAATCTTAACTGAGAATACACTTTCATGAGTTGATATTTGAACAGTAATCCATGGAAGTGAAATCATGCGCACGCAATTAATAATGTGCAACCACAATACAAACGCTATTCATTGGTACAACATAAATGTGAACGTTGTTATAAAAACAATAACGAAATTCGTAAGAAACGAGTAACCATGGAATGCTTCCAATACCAAGGATGAAGAAATTGCCTGCACTTATTTCCATTGCGGTGTTCGGTAACTGGTTTTATAACCCAGTGAGACTTTCAGTCGAAAATACAGAGAAAAAATAATTGAGAGGCATATATAACACAGCAAACATTACAGGTAATCTAATGCATATATCACAGAAGGTTGAAAATATTATGCTAAATTCGATACCCAAAGTAAAATTGCCTATAAAAACGTATTCCAATTAATTTTATTTCATTGTAAGTTAGAGCGCATTATTTCGTAAAAGTTTTTTTATATAAAAATAACAAAAACATGTACGAGAATTATGATTACATTAAAGATTTCAAAGACAGTCATTGATAATTGCTTATTAAAGACACCAGCGTGTTTTAGGAAGGTGTTAGTGATATACAGAGTAGTTATGCTCATCTTAAACTATAAAATTCAAACAAATATGTAGCTGTGGTACGGATTCGAACCGACAAAATATTATAACAAGAACCACTAGATAAAACTGACGTTTGTAATTATATGTATGTCTTAAAAATATCATAAGGTTTTTGTATGGCGTCTTCTTTCCAGGTTTATCAATTAAGTGTCAATTTAGTCAGGTCAGTGTCAGATTATCGAGTGTTTGCCTTTTCTAGCGGCGAATCCGTCTGTGACCCAGCGTACAATGTTTTGGACGTACATATTAAATAACCAATACAATAATGGCTATAATAAATGCGTGCCGTTTTGTTTTTACCCTAGTGAAAGCCTCCGTCCTATCCGTCCCAGTGTTTGTTTATCGCGTTCTCTCTCGAGGAAGGGTATATTTATCGTGTATTAATTATAAACAAGGACGCCCGTGACAGAGCGGTAAGAGTCGCTGACTTGTAAACTCCTCAAGCCCGCGTCGCGTGGGCTCGAATCCCGGTCGGATTGAGACCTTTCAAGTGGGGAGGCTTTCCAGCTAACCTGCGGAGCGCTGGTGGTTCTACTCAGACATAAGTCTTGGGTCTTCCTCCTCCAATAATTAACTGGACGTTGCCAATATGACTTTAATTGTGTCAGTGGGATGTAACAAGAACAAGCAAAGAAACAATTAAGTATAAATTGATGACTGATTGATGGTACAAGGGATTAAACGAGCTACAAATGTCATTTTACTATAAAGATGTATTGTCAACAGCAAAAAAAAAAATGAACATGTCAAAGTTCGTATCTAAAAGTGCACGGCCTGTCTCTATTATATTTATATTGCATAATTTACTCATAAAATGAATGACGACTTATTATCGTTGAATAATTGGTAATTTCATGCTTTGGAACGTTGGTGCATTTTATTTTCTCTGACACAAGCGGACAAAATGTGATATGCTTTCTACGAAACAATTAACACTGAGTTATAGTGTTCTGTTTATTGCGTTTATATTTATTGCTATAATTATTAAATTTACATTATTATTATTGTTATATTTTAAGACTTCCTGCCAAACATCCGTCACTCTTGCTTAACATCACGAATTTCAAATAAGCCAGGTATTTTTGGGATATGCTAAATTTAGATTTAGAATGTCCTTACTGCAACATATCACGTGAATTCTAAAATACAGCTATTTAAAAAAATGCGGACATACAAATTGAAAACATGTTAAGTGAACTCCACCAAATTAAACATTCTCGATAAAAGCAAGACTATCAAGCTTTTGTGAAGCTCAACATAATTTTGTGTTTGATAATATAATTTCTCTGACGAAATCACACAATAATGGATAAACATAATGCTCAGATAATTTCTATTTAATTATAAACATTTAATTTATCATGTGCCAACTCAAAATCTTTATATATAAGCCAATGTCTATAAAGACTTCAAACGCATTTAATTTGCACATTATTTATTTAAACTTGTTTCAGTCTGTTTCACGTCTACGTCTCTCTTCTAAGTCAATTTTTATGTTTCTACGTCAAGATGGCATTTATTGTCTTTTTTATCTAATCTACCACCTATTGGTGCTGATATTGCAGCTAATATTTCATCTGTCTAGCGAGACAGTACAGAATCATCAAGTATTTATGTTGGTATTATGAGCTATCTAACACAAGAATATACCTCGATCAACAGCACAAGGAGATTCTAAGCCGAACTTGAGGTTCATTAACCTTTACGGAATAATACTGGTAATCATGTCTGTCAGAGTGACCTTGGGTTATTCGCTTCTTGTCTGTAGCTACATTATTCCTGCATGCAATTATATATAATTATACATACAAATTTGTTATAAGGATAATGTCTACAATAGAAATAAAATGCTGAATAAGTATATAATAATATCTTACCTATTTCACTTACACTGTTTTGTAATTGGTCAATACCGGTCACGTGACAATATGGTATTTTTGAATACAGCCAAAATAATGATAAACTAAATGACAGATTTAATTAGTTAAGTGAATAGTTATGTTTCTATTTCCGTTTATGTCATTGTTATGTTATATTATGTAATTGTTATATTATTGTTACGTTATTGTTATGTTATGTTATTGTTATTGTTATTGTTATGTTATATTATGTAATTGTTATATTATTGTTACGTTATTGTTATGTTATGTTATTGTTATTGTTATTGTTATGTTATATTATGTAATTGTTATATTATTGTTACGTTATTATTATGTTATGTTATTGTTATTGTTATGTTATGTTATTGTTATGTTAAGTTATTGTTGTGTTATGTAATTTTTATGTGATGTTATTGTTATGTTATTGTTATGTTATTGTAATGTAATTGTTATGTTATTGCTATGTTATTGTAATGTTATTGTAATATTATTGTTATGTTATTGTTATGTTATTGTTATGTTATTGTTATGATATTGTTATGGTATTATTATGGTATTGTTATGTTATGTTATTGTTATGTTATTGTTATGTTATTGTTATGTTATTGTTATGTTGCTGTTATGTTATTGCTATGTTATTGTTATGCTGTGTTATTGTTATGTTATTGTTATGTTATTGTTATGTTATTTTTATGTTATTTTCATGTTATTTTTATGTTATTGTTATGTTATTGTTATGTTGTTGTTATGTTATTGTTATGTTATTGTTATGTTATTGTTATGTTACTGTTATGTTATTGCTATGTTACTGTTATGTTATGTCATGTTATTTTACTGACATCATGTAAGTTGCTTTGGATAAGAAATGTGTCCTTGCTATAGCTATAGTTACGTTTAAGCATTTATAATTGCTGGTTACGACATTACCATTTTGTCAATATGTCTTACGCGACGCCGCCCTAAGATTGAAATTTTATTGAGACAGGGCTGTTCAAAGCGGGTAAATATCTGTAATGTACCTTCGTCCTTTTTCCTTTTGCTTTTCTACATTTATTTAAACAAATATAAAACTAAGTGTCGCGGTTAACAACACAAAACAACAACAAGATGTGTTGCTAAACATTCTGCAGCAAATTCCATTCTCGAACTGAATCTCCGAGAGACCTCTGACCAAGTACATGTAGCGCTTAGCAATCAAATGGTAGAAATGAACATGTAGTAACTTGCCAATAACAAAAATTCAGGACAAATTTATGACAGACATTCAGCCTAAGTCCGAGAGAAAAGACATTTATCAAAGGCATAAATGTAAGATAAATGTAAGAGCACATCTTAATATTAAAAGAAAATTGACAATGCTTATTGCACTTGACTACTAGTCAAAGTTTAGTTTCCATATTACATCCATACAGAAATGTCGAATTAAAATGTTTTATTAAATGACTATACGTAATTAGTCCTATAAAAACCTGCCACGTACAATAACACGACAGCCTGATTTAAAACAGTGCCAATATCTATATTGTTCTTTGTTATAATTAAGTATCAAATGTGAAATATTATAAGTATATGTGGTTATTTAATAAAATTGTTAATAAATAAGTGATTTGCTTTTATGTATCAAATCACTTATTTATTAACATATATCAGTGAAATATCCAAAATAAACTATAAATGTGCCAACTTCATGTCATGGAACATGTTTTATAGGTGGTTCCTGATATTTTTGACCGCATGTCTTTCCTCAAACTACCATGTAAGTTATTGTTACGTGAAAAGAATTGTTGTTTATTGATACCCCACATATATGTAGAAAGTATGCCATAACACCACACTCGTCAGTACAAACATGCATTTCCTATCTTACACAGCTTCTCAGTTAGCTATTTTCAAAACTTAGAATGCCCCCCCACACACACACACACACCTTCTCTACCCACCCCCACCCACCCCCCCACCCCCCACCCCCTTAGAAAATAAGGATTTTAATAGAAATAAAGACATCCAATGTCTTTATATTATAAACGTGTTTTGCTGTTGAGCATCGTCTGTGAACAAAATAAAAAGTATACTGCAAACAAACCAAAAATGTATGTTATGTACAATAGTACACCAGCGTTTAAGGTTAAGGGTTGTTTACCGTTGTGGTTTTGATGACGTAGCAATCGCGTAACTGCTAGAAGAAAAGGATCATGCTAAAAAGTTCAATTGTTTATTTTTAACGGGTTTTCGAGAATGTTCTGGTTCGTGAATGTTCTGGAAATTATTTGAATATATATATAAGGGCGTGTTTGCAGATAAAAAGTAAGTTTGGAAGTTTGGATAAAAGTTTGCTTTAGAGATTGGACATATAGTCTGGAAATACTTGCAGTTTCTATCTTAAATCTTTCTGTGTTGGAACTTACGTGGACTTACTATATTCTACAGTGATATAAATATAAAAGTGTTGAATTTGGAATTATATCATTTACATTCGTGTTTTGTTCCACCTTTGGATTATTTCAGCTGTGCTTATCTACGAGGACATTCTAACAATAACTGTTCAGGATTATTCGACGTAGGATTATTAATTGGACTATTAAAGGGACACCTCCTAAAGGGACAAACTGTAAGCTAACATTTATTTTGCTTTCTGCAATTTTGTTTGATTTATTTATTATTGCTTAATTACGCCACAGATTTACTTGTTTATTAAAATAAAACATTATTGTACTAGTTTGTTGCTGGCTTGTTCTTTCTGTTACACCATTTCGTCGTTTCATAAACGTGCCATTTTATAAATAAACTTATATAGCGACACCGGTCGTAACAACTATGTCTATCCGAAATCTGTTATAAATTGCTGACCGAACCATCTTTTTCAGACTCATTTTTTAAAAAAAATACACCGTTTGATTTATAAGCCACTAAGCTCTATTAATATCGTGACAACGTTTTTGTTTAAAGTGCTGTCTTGCTTAATCTTGTCAACTGTTTAAAAATATCTGCCACGCGGCTTGGTCTCTTTTCTAGGTTTAAAACACATATACATAAATTCTAAGCAAATTAAGTGTTATAAATGTAATCTATGCCTATTAAACATTATTCGATTATAAGTGCAGCATTGCTCTAACAACAAAAACAACGGATTTATATTTCTAGCGTTTGTGCAATAAAGATTTAATGAACATTCATAAGTGCCAATTAAAAGGTCGCTACCATTTGAAACTATTGTTCTTTTAAAGTTTTATTCTCTGTACAGTCTTAAAATCTAGTGCAAAACAGACTTGTAAAAGCAACATGTGCTGGGTAAGGAAAGTTTGGTGGGTGGCGATGTGTACAATTTCTTGCTCCTGCGACGATAATTACAAGATGGTTGGAACATAAGCTTGGGACTAAACGTGTCATAAGAGCAATGCACAATATGTAACAAAATTGAACAAAGAATTCAAATTTACATAAAATCTTCAATAAAACACTTATAATACACGATGTATTCGAAATACACATTTTGTTGAAATACCAAGTGTGAAAGAAGATAATTATAAAATCTAAAAGAAATATTATTTTTGTAGAATAAGTAATGATCATTGTTCAGAAACATACGTCACCATATATATTTTCATTTCAGTAGTACATTTAAATCATACTGCGACAGGTAATGACTTTAGAATACCGAGGTTTCCCATCTATAGGGCCCTCGCGATAATTGCCATGTCAATGGTTCACTGCATTAATCCAATCCGGGTCAGTCACGTGAATTATCCGGATAATTGTACCATACCATAGAATGATACAGCAAATATAAAAAACCTGATTTAAATCAATATTTTAGTCTGATGGATACAGGCGCAAAGACATAAAATACCAAAGGTATTCAGTTTTTGTTGTTGTTGTTGTTGTTTTGTGATTGTTTTTGTTGCATCGCACATCGACACAATTCTGGTCATATTAGTTTAAACATATTTTATTTGATATCAATGCATATAGTAGAATACAAACGATACCATAAGCACTGGAACGGAAGATATAATCTTATCATGTTCCTTTCCTTGGTCTATGGTCATATTGGCAACGCCCAGCTACTTATTGGTAGAGGAAGTCCACAGACAGCTGGAAAACATTTCTTCATGGAAGTTCTCTTCCGGACCGGGACCCGAACCAACCAGGTGAGGTGCTGAGAAGTTACAAGTCACTATACTAACTGCTCGACCACGCGGGCACCAATGTATTTAGTTAGAAATTCGCAAAGAGCTATTTTTATTATTGGTTATTACTGGTAGAATGCAAAATGCATAGTAAGATGATATTCCGAATAGGTTAACTTTATTTTAGGTAAGAGCGCGTTATTTCGTTAAAGATTTTGATAAATGTTTGACAGTTATTATAAGGTTTATAATTAGAATTACGAACACAGCTATTGATAGTTGCTAACACAAAGTTGAATTATAAACATCAGCGTGTAACACAAAGGTGTTTAAGATGGAAAAGTAGGTATGTTCATCTTGATATATATTTTTTTTAATTTTAAAACTATGAATGTAGTGGGGATTCGGACCGGCAAAATATCATCACAATGACAATGCCTAACCACTAGATCAAGCTGTTGATTTTATTTCATAACAACAAAATCGGGTAGTGTATGGTGTAGTCTTACCTCGATTAACTATTCAGTGTTTATTTAGTCAGACCAGTATTGGTATACAATGGTCAGATTATCGAGTTTTGCCAATTCCAATGATGAATCTGTATGGGACACAGCATACACTGTTTTGGACGTACACGTTATATCTCTAATTGGAATATACACTTGTATGTTTTTTTTCTGTGTATGGCCGCCATCCTATCCGTTCCATTCTTCGTTTATATATCACGTTCTCTGGCGAGGAAGGGTATTGTTTTAATTATAAATTGTGGAAGCCCCGGGTTCGATCCCAGGCCGGAAAATACCAAGGTCGTTAAAAATGGTAGTGGTATTGCTCCCTTACTTACGCTCAAGCAAATATAAGGTTAGTTCCACGACTGTTTGACCAGGTGTCAGGATAATGTGACTGGTTGTTATATAATGCCAGGTGTTCACGGCATGCTATACACGGTCAAGGCAGCACTATATCTGCTTTGTGAGCATCGTCTCCAGATATCTGAAATACTGCTTTTGGGACGATAAACCCAATAAACATAAACATAAATTGCTAAATGATTTATGTTACCTAGGATTAAACGAGCTACAAATGGCATTTTACTATAAAAATACACGTCAACAGCAAAAACAGATATGTCAATCTTCAATTCTTAAATGTACAGTCTGTTTCTATTAGATGTATTTCACATACTTTACTAAATTGAATAACAACTCATCATTATTGAATAATTTGTCACTTCGTCCACTGAAATTTTGATTCATTTTATTTTCTGTGGCACAAGCGGACAAAATACGGTATGCTTTCTAACTAAAAGTTAACAATTCGTTAGAGTTTTTTGTCTATTGTGTTTATAGTTATTGTTATAATTATCAAATTATATGTGTGCAATGGGCTTTTTTGAGCGTATGTGTCACATAACGAAACACCGGCTGTTAAGCGAATTTAAATATTATGTAAATACTCACCATTCTTGCTTAATATCACGATTTTGAAAAGAGTCAGTATTTCGGGGCATGTTAAATTTCGGTTAGGATTGTCATTGTTGAAGCATACCACATACATTCTGAGATACCAAACCCAACATTCTTGATAAAAGAAAGGACATCAAGCCTTTGTGAAGCATAACATAAATATGTGTTTGTTAACTTTAATGTGCCGAAAACACAAAGTAAAAGATAAACATCATAGTTAGATACCTTCTATTTAATTATTAACATAACAAACTTAATGTGGCAACTGAAAATCTTTGTAATAAAAGACAGTTTCCTCATTGTTCATTTTGGTTTATTGTGTAACAGTTTTTTCGTTATCTTGAGACTGTGTCCACTTGAAGCAAATATAGTGCTGCCTTAGCTGTGGACAACATGCCGTGACATAGGGCATGATACCATATCCAGTCACATTATCATTACACCGGGCCAACCAGTCGTGGAACAACTCTTATATTTGATTAGGCGTTAGCAAGTGAGTATACCACTACCATTTTTAACGACATTAGTATGTCGCGGCCAGGGATCGACCCGGGAACGATCATATCTTGAGCCGCCGGTCTGCCGATTCCCATACCAGGTCCGGTTCTGTATTGACGTAAATTTGTTTCAAGTGCCTTCTAGTGTATGTAAATCTTCTAACACAGTTTTGTATTAAATAGGACAACTGTTATCTTTTTCATCTAATATATCAAGTACCTTAACATATTTCAGCTAATATTCCATCTCCCTATGTCACCTTTGTGTGTCTAGAGAGACAGTACAGAATCATCAAGTATTTATGTTGGTATTATGAGCTATCAAACATAAGCATATACCTCGATCAATAACATCTGAGAAAATTTTCTAAGCAGAACTTGTTCGTCAGTTTTGCTGAATAATATAGGTAGTCATGTCTGCTAGAATGACCATTGATTATTGGCTTCTTGTCTCTGGCCATATAAGTTCTGCATGCATGTTAATATACATTTAATGGTTGTCGTTTAATTTGTGTGTCTACATTACACAGAAACGTTCAACTGTTTGTAGCTTTGATGTATTGGCTTACAAACACCCTGTCACTGCTAACTCAACCCGAGCTTCGCTTTGGTGACAATATGCAGTTAAAAAGGTGGAAGATGTAAAGTTACAGTTTATATAAACATCAAAGCTGTAAACAACGTCACTTATAGCACAATGTCATGCTATTGGTCTGCGGACAACTTAAAGCTAAATTAACTATGCTTAAATCAAGAAATGCATGTGACGATAGCGATAAATTTTGTTAAGCGCATTGCCTTAAATTATTTTACATGGCACAAAAAAATAAGGCCCGGTTGTGGCTTTAATACGTCAGTTTCAATTAGTGCCTTTTGCAATTGTATGGACAAGAATATTTTTTTCCAGTGTGCGTTTTTTTGTTCTACACATCATTCAAATCCTTAGTGTAACTGACTTTCAATATAATGCTGCATTCATATTTCGGCAAAAATGTAATGTTAACAAAATTCAACATCCGGTTCGGAATTTTAATACTTGTTGTTGTCTTTTTCTTGTTTATCAAAAAAAAATCGAACATAAACAGAGGGTCCTTTTTAGAAATAAACTCCAAATCTTATATTTCATGTGTTTTGCTGTTGGGTCGTTTTGGGAACAAATGAAAGCATTCTGTTTTGCAAACAAACCAAAATTGTAACTTGTTTAGTTTGCATTCGTCTATCCGAAGTGTGTAATTAATAGTTGACTTCTCTGATCTAAATTTGTCCGTACAGCCTGAGTAATAGGCCTCTGATCTTTGCATAATAACGTGACACAGTTAAAACAATATATATCAAGTTTTCTGTTTGAACTTGCCACATATACAATGTTGTACCATGTTGTTTTGTCGCTTTTTTAAATTTAAAATTTTGCCCGTGGCTTCGTGGTAGAGTGGTCGATTTGTAACACCTCTGACAGTTTAGCCTGTCATAGATTGGGTTCGAGTCCCGTTCGGGGCGAAGGACCTGATGTGGAAAGGCCTTCCAGTAGACTTGCGTTGTGTCGGTGGTTCTATTAGCAGCTCCTTAGCCTCTAATTGTCTGAGTTTGTGTGCCTGTCGATAGAACTTTCATGCAGGAAGGTCCTTAAGCTGACATGCCGTTCACCAGTGGTTCGCCATGTGTCCGGAACCTACCTCAACCAATTAAAGCTGGCAGTGACCATAATTACTATAATTACAATAATTAATCCTGTGTCAAATCAAATTATATCCCAATGTTTAAGCAGCTGTTACGTGCTGCTACTGATATGACAGTTAGGCCTATCTGGAAATATAACATGGAAAGCAGTATATCGAATGAACATAATACCACAACAGCTCTAATTCCTCGGAAATCTCTCTTACCAACCTATGAACTTAGATCTTTTTCTTAAGAAAATTGAAATATTGGAAATATTTAATCGAACTTTAGGTCATATATTCAATCATTAACACGGGGCACCCGTGGCGTAGAGGTAGAGTCGCCGGTTTGTGGTTACTCTGACATTGTCTGTGGTCTGAGGGCACCCGTGGTGTAGAGGTAGAGTCGCCGGTTTGTGGTTACTCTGACATTGTCTGGGGTCTGAGGGCACCCGTGGTGTAGAGGTAGAGTCGCCGGTTTGTGGTTACTCTGACATTGTCTGGGGTCTGAGGGCACCCGTGGCGTAGAGGTAGAGTCGCCGGTTTGTGGTAACTCTGACATTGTCTGGGGTCTGAGGGCATCCGTGGCGTGGAGGTAGAGTCGCCGATTTGTGGTTACTCTGACATTGTCTGATGTCTGAGGGCACCCGTGGCGTAGAGGTAGAGTCGCCGGTTTGTGGTTACTCTGACATTGTTTGGGGTCTGAGGGCATCCGTGGCGTAGAGGTAGAGTCGTCGGTTTGTGGTTACTCTGACATTGTTTTGGGGCCTGAGGGCACCCGTGGCGTAGAGGTAGAGTCGCCGGTTTGTGGTTACTCTGACATTGTCTGGGGCTGAGGGCACCCGTGGCGTAGAGGTAGAGTCGCCGATTTGTGGTTACTCTGACATTGTTGGGGTCTGAGGGCACCCGTGGCGTAGAGGTAGAGTCGCCGGTTTGTGGTTACTCTGACATTGTTTGGGGTCTGAGGGCACCCGTGGCGTAGAGGTAGAGTCGTCGGTTTGTGGTTACTCTGACATTGTATGGGGCCTGAGGGCACCCGTGGCGTAGAGGTAGAGTCGCCGGTTTGTGGTACTCTGACATTGTTGGGGCTGAGGGCATCCGTGGCGTGAGGTAGAGTCGCCGATTTGTGGTTACTCTGACATTGTCTGATGTCTGAGGGCACCCGTGGCGTAGAGGTAGAGTCGCCGGTTTGTGGTTACTCTGACATTGTTGGGGTCTGAGGGCACCCGTGGCGTAGAGGTAGAGTCGTCGGTTTGTGGTTACTCTGACATTGTTTGGGGCCTGAGGGCACCCGTGGCGTAGAGGTAGAGTCGCCGGTTTGTGGTTACTCTGACATTGTCTGGGGTCTGAGGGCACCCGTGGCGTAGAGGTAGAGTCGCCGATTTGTGGTTACTCTGACATTGTCTGGGGTCTGAGGGCACCCGTGGCGTAGAGGTAGAGTCGCCGGTTTGTGGTTACTCTGACATTGTTTGGGGTCTGAGGGCACCCGTGGCGTAGAGGTAGAGTCGTCGGTTTGTGGTTACTCTGACATTGTTTGGGGTCTTCCTCTACCACAAAGCTTGACGTTGTTAAAATGCTCTTAACTGGTCGCTGCAATGTAACCAAAAACAAAACAAAAACAAACAATTTAAATTTGTCCGTTTAGTTTATTTTCCAACTTAACGTTAAGTATGTACAATTTCATAAACGT